>JAJHUQ010000034.1:5150000-5197500 GCA_035773235.1 Eospalax fontanierii
GGTTAGGGTTTGGGTTAGGGTTAGGTTTAGGGTTAGGGTTTGGGTTAGGTTTAGGGTTGGAGTTAGGATTAGGTTTAGGGTTTGTGTTAAAATTAGGGTTTGGGTTTGTGTTAGGGTTAGGGTTAGGGTTAGGGTTAGGTTTAGAATTAGGGTTAGGGTTAGGGTTAGGATAAGGATGAGGGTTAGTGTTAGGGTTAGGATTAGGGTTATTATTTGGGTTATGGTTTGGGTTAGGGTTAGGGTTACGGTTTGGGTTAGTGTTAGAGTGAGGGTTTGAGTTAGGGTTAGGTTTAGGGTTAGGTTAGGGTTTGGGTTAGAGTTAGGGTTAGGGTTAGGGTTTGGGTTTGGTTTAGAGTTAGGTTTAGGTTAGGGTTTGGATTAGAGTTAGGGTTAGGGTGAGGTGTTGGAATAGGGTTATGGTTAGGGTTAGGGTTAGGGTTACGGTTAACGTTTGAGTTACGGTTACGGTTAGGGTTAGGATTAGGGTTAGGTTTTGTGTTAAGATTAGGGTCTGGTTTAGGGTTAGAGTTAGGGTTTGGGTTAAAGTTACGTTTAGGGTTAGGTTTTGTTTTAGGGTTAGGGTTAGGGTTAGGATTAGGTTTAGGGTTTAGGTTTTCGGTTAGGTTTAGTGTTAGGGTTAGGGTTAGGATTAGGGTTTGGGTTAGGGTTTAGGTTTGGTTAGGTTTAGGGTTAGGGTTAGGGTTGTGGTTAGGTTTAGCTTTACGGTTAGGTTTAGGGTTATGGTTAGGGTTATCGTTAGGGTTAGGTTTAGGGTTAGGGTTCCGATTAGAGTTATTTTTAGAGTTTGGGTTTGGGTAAGGGTTAAGGTTAGGGTTAGGGTTAGTGTTAGGGTTTGGGTTAGGGTTAGGGTTACGACTAGTGTTAGGGTTAGGTTTAGGGTTAGCATTAGTTTTAGGATTAGGTTTAGGGTTACGGTTTGGGTTTGGGTTAGGGTTAGGGTTAGGGTTAGGGTTTGGGTTAGGGTTAGGGTTAGGGTTATCGTTTGAGTTAGTGTTATGGTTAGGGTTAGGATTAGGGTTAGGGTTTGTGTTAAGATTAGGGTTTGGTTTAGGGTTAGGGTTAGGGTTTGGGTTAAAGTTACGTTTAGGGTTAGGTTTTGTTTTAGGGTTAGGGTTAGGCTTAGGATTAGGGTTATGGTTTAGGTTTTCGGTTAGGTTTAGTGTTAGGGTTAGGGTTAGGATTAGGGTTTGGGTTAAGGTTTAGGTTTGGTTAGGTTTAGGGTTAGGGTTAGGGTTATGTTTAGCTTTAGCTTTACGGTTATTGTTAGGGTTATGTTTAGTGTTAGCGTTAGGGTTAGGGTTAGGGTTAGGGTTCCGAGTAGAGTTAGGTTTAGAGTTTGGGTTTGGGTAAGGGTTAAGGTTAGGGTTAGGGTTAGGTTTAGGGTTAGGTTTAGGGTTAGGACTAAGATTAGGGTTAGTGTTAGGGTTAGGATTAGGGTTAGGGTTTGGGTTTAGGTTTGGGTTATGGTTAGGGTAAGTGTTAGGGTTACAGTTTAGGGTTAGGGTTAGGGTTAGGGTTAGGGTTAGGGTTAGGGTTAGGCTTAGGGTTAGTGTAAGGGTTTGGGTTAGGGTCAGGTTTAGGACTAGGGTTAGTGTTAGGGTTAGGTTTAGGGTTAGCATTAGGGTTAGGATTAGGGTTAGGTTTAGGGTTTGGGTTACGGTTAGGGTTAGGGTTAGGGTGAGGGTTTGGTTTAGGGTTACGGTTAGGGTTAAGGTTTGGGTTAGGGTTAGGGTTAGGGTTTGGGTTAGGGTTAGATTTAGGGTTAAGGTTTGGGTTAGGGTTAGGGTTAGGGTTAGAATTAGGGTTAGTGTTTCTGTTACGATTACGGTTTGGGTTCGGGTTAGGGTTAGGGTTTGATTTAGGGTTAGGGTTAGGCTTAGGGTTAGTGTAAGGGTTTGGGTTAGGGTCAGGGTTAGGACTAGGGTTAGTGTTAGGGTTAGGTTTAGGGTTAGCATTAGGGTTAGGATTAGGGTTAGGTTTAGGGTTTGGGTTAGGGTTAGGGTTAGGGTTAGGGTTTGGGTTAGGGTTAGGGTTAGGGTTAAGGTTTGGGTTAGGTTTAGGGTTAGGGTTAGGATTAGGGTTAGGGTTTGTGTTAAGATTACGGTTTGGGTTTGGGTTAGGGTTAGGGTTAAGGTTAGGGTTAGGGTTAGGGTTAGAATTAGGGTTAGGGTTAGGGTTAGGGTTAGGATAAGGATGAGGGTTAGTGTTAGGGTTAGGATTAGGGTTATTATTTGGGTTATGGTTTGGGTTAGGGTTAGAGTGAGGGTTTGATTTAGGGTTAGGTTTAGGGTTAGGTTAGCGTTTGGGTTAGAGTTAGGGTTAGGGTTAGGGTTTGGGTTTGGTTTAGAGTTAGGTTTAGGTTAGGGTTTGGGTTAGAGTTAGGGTTAGGGTGAGGTGTTGGATTAGGGTTATGGTTAGGGTTAGGGTTAGGGATAGGGTTAACGTTTGAGTTAGGGTTACGGTTAGGGTTAGGATTAGGGTTAGGATTTTTGTTAAGGTTAGGGTTTGTTTTAGGGTTAGGTTTAGGGTTTGGGTTAAAGTTACGTTTAGGGTTAGGTTTCGTTTTAGGGTTAGGGTTAGGGTTAGGGTTAGGATTAGGTTTAGGGTTTAGGTTTTCGGTTAGGTTTAGTGTTAGGGTTAGGGTTAGGATTAGGGTTTGGGTTAGGGTTTAGGTTTGGTTAGGTTTAGGGTTAGGTTTAGGGTTATGGATAGGTTTAGCTTTACGGTTAGGGTTAGGGTTATGGTTAGGGTTAGCGTTAAGGTTAGGGTTCGGGTTAGGGTTCCGATTAGAGTTAGGTTTAGAGTTTGGGTTTGGGTAAGGGTTAAGGTTAGGGTTAGGGTTAGGGTTAGGGTTAGGGTTAGGACTAGGATTAGGGTTAGTGTTAGGGTTAGGAATCGGGTTAGGGTTTGGGTTTAGGTTTGGGTTATGGTTAGGGTAAGTGTTAGGGTTACAGTTTAGGGTTAGGGTTAGGGTTTCGGTTTGGGTTATGTTTTGGGCTAGGTTTAGGGTTAGGGTTAGGGTTTGGGTTCGGGTTAGGATTAGGGTTAGGGTTTGAGTTTGAATTAGGTTTAGGGTTAGCATTAGGGTTAGGGTTAGGTTTAGGATTAGTGTTTCAGTTAGGGTTAGGGTTAGGGTTAAGTTTAGGGTTAGGGTTAGGTTTAGGGTTTGATTTAGGGTTAGGGTTAGGGTTAGGGTTAGTGTTAGAGTGTGGGTTAGGGTTAGGGTTAGGACTAGGGTTAGTGTTAAGGTTAGGTTTAGGGTTACCATTAGGGTTAGGATTAGGGTTAGGGTTAGGGTTTGGGTTAGGGTTAGGGTTAGGGTTAGGGTTAGGGTTAGGGTTAGGGTTTGGGTTAGGGTTAGGGTTAGGGTTAGGGTTTGGGTTAGGTTTAGGGTTGGAGTTAGGATTAGGTTTAGGGTTTGTGTTAAAATTAGGGTTTGGGTTTGTGTTAGGGTTAGGGTTAGGGTTAGGGTTAGGTTTAGAATTAGGGTTAGGGTTAGGGTTAGGATAAGGATGAGGGTTAAGGTTAGGGTAGGATTAGGGTTATTATTTGGGTTATGGTTTGGGTTAGTGTTAGGGTTAGGATTTGGGTTAGTGTTAGAGTTAGGGTTTGAGTTAGGGTTAGGTTTAGTGTTAGGTTAGGGTTTGGGTTAGAGTTAGGGTTAGGGTTACGGTTTGGGTTTGGTTTAGAGTTAGGGTTAGGTTAGGCTTTGGGTTAGAGTTAGGGTTAGGGTGAGGTGTTGGATTAGGGTTATGGTTAGGGTTAGGGTTAGGATTAGGGTTAGGGTTAGGGTTCCGATTAGAGTTATGTTTAGAGTTTGGGTTAGGGTAAGGGTTAAGGTTAGGTTTAGGGTTAGGATTAGGGTTAGGGTTTGAGTTTGAATTAGGTTTAGCGTTAGCATTAGGGTTAGGGTTAGGTTTAGGATAAGTATTTCAGTTAGGGTTAGGGTTAGGGTTAGGGTTTGGGTTCAGGTTAGGGTTACGGTTAGGGTTAGGGTTTGATTTAGGGTTAGGGTTAGGCTTAGGGTTAGTGAAAGGGTTTGGGTTAGGGTCAGGTTTAGGACTTGGGTTAGTGTTAGGGTTAGGTTTAGGGTTAGCATTAGGGTTAGGATTAGGGTTAGGGTTAGTGTTTGGGTTAGGGTTAGGGTTAGGGTTAGGGTTAGGGTTTGGGTTAGGGTTAGGGTTAGGGTTAGGGTTTGGGTTAGGGTTAGGGTTAGGGTTAGGATTAGAGTTAGGGTTTGTGTTAAGATTAGGGTTTGGGTTTTTGTTAGGGTTAGGGTTAGGGTTAGCGTTAGGGTTAGGTTTAGAATTAGGATTAGGGTTAGGGTTAGGGTTAGGGTTAGGATAAGGATGAGGGTTAGTGTTAGGGTTAGGATTAGGGTTATTATTTGGGTTATGGTTTGGGTTAGGGTTAGGGTTACGGTTTGGGTTAGTGTTAGAGTGAGGGTTTGAGTTAGGGTTAGGTTTAGGGTTAGGGTTAGGGTTAGGGTTAGGGTTAGGGTTAGGGTTTGGATTTGGTTTAGAGTTAGGTTTAGGTTAGGGTTTGGGTTAGAGTTAGGGTTAGGGTGAGGTGTTGGATTAGGGTAATGGTTAGGGTTAGGGTTAGGGTTACGGTTAACGTTTGAGTTACGGTTACGGTTAGGGTTAGGATTAGGGTTAGGGTTTGTATTAAGATTATGGTCTGGTTTAGGGTTAGAGTTAGGGTTTGGGTTAAAGTTACGTTTAGGGTTAGGTTTTGTTTTAGGGTTAGGGTTAGGGTTAGGATTAGGTTTAGGGTTTAGGTTTTCGGTTAGGTTTAGTGTTAGGGTTAGGGTTAGGATTAGGGTTTGGTTAGGGTTTAGGTTTGGTTAGGTTTAGGGTTAGGGTTAGGGTTATGGTTAAGTTTAGCTTTACGGTTAGGTTTAGGGTTATGGTTAGGATTATCGTTAGGGTTTGGTTTAGGGTTAGGGTTCCAATTAGAGTTATTTTTAGAGTTTGGGTTTGGGTAAGGGTTAAGGTTAGGGTTAGGGTTAGTGTTAGGGTTTGGTTTAGTGTTAGGGTTACGACTAGTGTTAGGGTTAGGTTTAGGGTTAGCATTAGTTTTAGGATTAGGTTTAGGGTTACGGTTTGGGTTTGGGTTAGGGTTAGGGTTAGGGTTAGGGTTTGGGTTAGGGTTAGGGTTAGGGTTAGGGTTAGGGTTAGGGTTATGGTTAGGGTTAGGATTAGGGTTAGGGTTTGTGTTAAGATTAGGGTTTGGTTTAGGGTTAGGGTTAGGGTTGGGGTTAAAGTTACGTTTAGGGTTAGGTTTTGTTTTAGGGTTAGGGTTAGGCTTAGGATTAGGGTTAGGGTTTAGGTTTTCGGTTAGGTTTAGTGTTAGGGTTAGGGTTAGGATTAGGGTTTGGTGTAGGGTTTAGGTTTGGTTAGGTTTAGGGTTAGGGTTAGGGTTATGTTTAGGTTTAGCTTTACGGTTATTGTTAGGGTTATGGTTAGTGTTAGCGTTAGGGTTAGGGTTAGGGTTAGGGTTCCGAGTAGAGTTAGGTTTAGAGTTTGGGTTTGGGTAAGGGTTAAGGTTAGGGTTAGGGTTAGGTTTAGGGTTAGGGTTAGGGTTAGGACTAGGATTAGGGTTAGTGTTAGGGTTAGGATTAGGCTTAGGGTTTGGGTTTAGGTTTGGGTTATGGTTAGGGTAAGTGTTAGGGTTACAGTTTAGGGTTAGGGTTAGGGTTAGGGTTAGGGTTTCGGTTTGGGTTTTGTTTTGGGCTAGGTTTAGGGTTAGGGTTTGGGTTTGGGTTCGGGTTAGGATTAGGGTTAGGGTTTGAGTTTGAATTAGGTTTAGGGTTAGCATTAGGGTTAGGGTTAGGTTTAGGATTAGTGTTTCAGTTAGGGTTAGGGTTAGGGTTAAGGTTATTGTTAGGGTTAGGTTTAGGGTTTGATTTAGGGTTAGGGTTAGGGTTAGGGTTACTGTTAGGGTTTGGGTTAGGGTTAGGTTTAGGACTAGGGTTAGTGTTAGGGTTAGGTTTAGGGTTAGCATTAGGGTTAGGATTAGGGTTAGGGTTAGGGTTTGGGTTAGGGTTACGGTTAGGGTTAGGGTTAGGGTTAGGGTTAGGGTTAGGGTTAGGTTTTGGGTTAGGGTTAGGGTTAGGGTTAGGGTTTGGGTTAGGTTTAGGGTTGGAGTTAGGATTAGCGTTATGGTTTGTTTTAAAATTCGCGTTTGGGTTTGTGTTAGGGTTAGGGTTAGGGTTAGGGTTAGGGTTAGGTTTAGGGTTAGGGTTTCGGTTTGGGTTTGGTTTAGAGTTAGGGTTAGGTTAGGCTTTGGGTTAGAGTTAGGGTTAGGGTGAGGTGTTGGATTAGGGTTATGGTTAGGGTTAGGGTTAGGGTTAGGGTTCCGATTAGAGTTAGGTTTAGAGTTTGGGTTTGGGTAAGGGTTAAGGTTAGGGTTAGGGTTAGGGTTAGGGTTAGGGTTAGGGTTAGGACTAGGATTAGGGTTAGTGTTAGGGTTAGGAATAGGGTTAGGGTTTGGGTTTAGGTTTGGGTTATGGTTAGGGTAAGTGTTAGGGTTACAGTTTAGGGTTAGGGTTAGGGTTAGGGTTTCGGTTTGGGTTATGTTTTGGGCTAGGTTTAGGGTTAGGGTTAGGGGTTGGGTTCGGGCTAGGATTAGGGTTAGGGTTTGAGTTTGAATTTGGTTTAGGGTTAGCATTAGGGTTAGGGTTAGGTCTAGGCATAGGGTTTCAGTTAGGGTTAGGGTTAGGGTTAAGTTTAGGGTTAGGGTTAGGTTTAGGGTTTGATTTAGGGTTAGGGTTAGGGTTAGGGTTAGTGTTAGGGTGTGGGTTAGGGTTAGGGTTAGGACTAGGGTTAGTGTTAGGGTTAGGTTTAGGGTTACCATTAGGGTTAGGATTAGGGTTAGGGTTAGGGGTTGGGTTAGGGTTAGGGTTAGGGTTAGGGTTAGGGTTAGGGTTAGGGTTTGGGTTAGGGTTAGAGTTAGGGTTAGGGTTTGGGTTAGGTTTAGGGTTGGAGTTAGGATTAGGTTTAGGGTTTGTGTTAAAATTAGGGTTTGGGTTTGTGTTAGGGTTAGGGTTAGGGTTAGGGTTAGGGTTAGGTTTAGAATTAGGGTTAGGGTTAGGGTTAGGATAAGGATGAGGGTTAAGGTTAGGGTAGGATTAGGGTTATTATTTGGGTTATGGTTTGGGTTAGTGTTAGGGTTAGGGTTTGGGTTAGTGTTAGAGTTAGGGTTTGAGTTAGGGTTAGTTTAGGGTTAGGTTAGGGTTTGGGTTAGAGTTAGGGTTAGGGTTACGGTTTGGGTTTGGTTTAGAGTTAGGGTTAGGTTAGGCTTTGGGTTAGAGTTAGGGTTAGGGTGAGGTGTTGGTTTAGGGTTATGGTTAGGGTTAGGGTTAGGATTAGGGTTAGGGTTAGGGTTCCGATTAGAGTTATGTTTAGAGTTTGGGTTTGGGTAAGGGTTAAGGTTAGGTTTAGGGTTAGGATTAGGGTTAGGGTTTGAGTTTGAATTAGGTTTAGGGTTAGCATTAGGGTTAGGGTGAGGTTTAGCATAAGTATTTCAGTTAGGATTAGGGTTAGGGTTTGGGTTCGGGTTAGGGTTAGGGTTAGGGTTAGGGTTTGATTTAGGGTTAGGAATAGGCTTAGGGTTAGTGTAAGGGTTTGGGTTAGGGATAGGGTTAGGACTAGGGTTAGTGTTAGGGTTAGGTTTAGGGTTAGCATTAGGCTTAGGATTAGGGTTAGGGTTAGGGTTTGGGATATGTTTAGGGTTAGGGTTAGGGTTAGGGTTAGGGTTTGGGTTAGGGTTAGGGTTAGGGTTAGGGTTTGGGTTAGGGTTAGGGTTAGGGTTTGGGTTAGGGTTAGGGTTAGGCTTAGGATTAGGGTTAGGGTTTGTGTTAAGATTAGTGTTTGGGTTTTTGTTAGGGTTAGGGTTAGGGTTAGGGTTAGGTTTAGAATTAGGATTAGGGTTAGGGTTAGGGTTAGGGTTAGGGTTACGGTTAACGTTTGAGTTACGGTTACGGTTAGGGTTAGGATTAGGGTTAGGGTTTGTGTTAAGATTATGGTCTGGTTTAGGGTTAGAGTTAGGGTTTGGGTTAAAGTTACGTTTAGGGTTAGGTTTTGTTTTAGGTTTAGGGTTAGGGTTAGGATTAGGTTTAGGGTTTAGGTTTTCGGTTAGGTTTAGTGTTAGGGTTAGGGTTAGGATTAGGGTTTGGTTAGGGTTTAGGTTTGGTTAGGTTTAGGGTTAGGGTTAGGGTTATGGTTAAGTTTAGCTTTACGGTTAGGTTTAGGGTTATGGTTAGGATTATCGTTAGGGTTAGGTTTAGGGTTAGGGTTCCGATTAGAGTTATTTTTAGAGTTTGGGTTTGGGTAAGGGTTAAGGTTAGGGTTAGGGTTAGTGTTAGGGTTTGGTTTAGGGTTAGGGTTACGACTAGTGTTAGGGTTAGGTTTAGGGTTAGCATTAGTTTTAGGATTAGGTTTAGGGTTACGGTTTGGGTTTGGGTTAGGGTTAGGGTTAGGGTTAGGGTTTGGGTTAGGGTTAGGGTTAGGGTTAGGGTTTGTGTTAAGATTAGGGTTTGGTTTAGGGTTAGGGTTAGGGTTTGGGTTAAAGTTACGTTTAGGGTTAGGTTTTGTTTTAGGGTTAGGGTTAGGCTTCGGATTAGGGTTAGGGTTTAGGTTTTCGGTTAGGTTTAGTGTTAGGGTTAGGGTTAGGATTAGGGTTTGGTGTAGGGTTTAGGTTTGGTTAGGTTTAGGGTTAGGGTTAGGGTTATGTGTAATTTTAGCTTTACGGTTATTGTTAGGGTTATGGTTAGTGTTAGCGTTAGGGTTAGGGTTAGGGTTAGGGTTCCGAGTAGAGTTAGGTTTAGAGTTTGGGTTTGGGTAAGGGTTAAGGTTAGGTTTAGGGTTAGGTTTAGGGTTAGGGTTAGGGTTAGGACTAGGATTAGGGTTAGTGTTAGGGTTAGGATTAGGGTTAGGGTTTGGGTTTAGGTTTGGGTTATGGTTAGGGTAAGTGTTAGGGTTACAGGTTAGGGTTAGGGTTAGGGTTAGGGTTGGGGTTTCGGTTTGGGTTATGTTTTGGGCTAGGTTTAGGGTTAGGGTTTGGGTTTGGGTTCGGGTTAGGATTAGGGTTAGGGTTTGAGTTTGAATTAGGTTTAGGGTTAGCATTAGGGTTAGGGTTAGGTTTAGGATTCGTGTTTCAGTTAGGGTTAGGGTTAGGGTTAAGGTTATTGTTAGGGTTAGGTTTAGGGTTTGATTTAGGGTTAGGGTTAGGGTTAGGGTTAGTGTTAGGGTTTGGGTTAGGGTTAGGTTTAGGACTAGGGTTAGTGTTAGGGTTAGGTTTAGGGTTAGCATTAGGGTTAGGATTAGGGTTAGGGTTAGGGTTTGGGTTAGGGTTAGGGTTAGTGTTAGGGTTAGGGTTAGGGTTAGGTTTTGGGTTAGGGTTAGGGTTAGGGTTAGGGTTTGGGTTAGGTTTAGGGTTGGAGTTAGGATTACGGTTATGGTTTGTTTTAAAATTAGCGTTTGGGTTTGTGTTAGGGTTAGGGTTAGGGTTAGGGTTAGGGTTAGGTTTAGGGTTAGGGTTTCGGTTTGGGTTTGGTTTAGAGTTAGGGTTAGGTTAGGCTTTGGATTAGAGTTAGGGTTAGGGTGAGGTGTTGGATTAGGGTTATGGTTAGGGTTAGGGTTAGGGTTAGGGTTCCGATTAGAGTTAGGTTTAGAGTTTGGGTTTGGGTAAGGGTTAAGGTTAGGGTTAGGGTTAGGGTTAGGGTTAGGGTTAGGGTTAGGACTAGGATTAGGGTTAGGGTTAGGGTTAGGATTAGGTTTAGGGTTTGGGTTTAGGTTTGGGTTATGATTAGGCTAAGTGTTAGGGTTAGGGTTTAGGGTTAGGGTTAGGGTTAGGGTTAGGGTTTTGGTTTGGGTTATGTTTTGGGCTAGGTTTAGGTTTAGGGTTAGGGTTTGGGTTCGGGTTAGGATTAGGGTTAGGGTTTGAGTTTGACTTTGGTTTAGGGTTAGCATTAGGGTTAGGGTTAGGTTTAGGATTAGTGTTTCAGTTAGGGTTAGGGTTAGGGTTAAGTTTAGAGTTAGGGTTAGGTTTAGGGTTTGATTTAGGGTTAGGGTTAGGGTTAGGGTTAGTGTTAGGGTGTGGGTTAGGGTTAGGGTTAGGACTAGGGTTAGTGTTAGGGTTAGGTTTAGGGTTACCATTAGGGTTAGGATTAGGGTTAGGGTTAGGGTTTGGGTTAGGGTTAGGGTTAGGGTTAGGGTTAGGGTTAGGGTTAGGGTTAGGGTTTGGGTTAGGGTTAGAGTTAGGGTTAGGGTTTGGGTTAGGTTTAGGGTTGGAGTTAGGATTAGGTTTAGGGTTTGTGTTAAAATTAGGGTTTGGGTTTGTGTTAGGGTTAGGGTTAGGGTTAGGGTTAGGGTTAGGTTTAGAATTAGGGTTAGGGTTAGGGTTAGGATAAGGATGAGGGTTAAGGTTAGGGTAGGATTAGGGTTATTATTTGGGTTATGGTTTGGGTTAGTGTTAGGGTTAGGGTTTGGGTTAGTGTTAGAGTTAGGGTTTGAGTTAGGGTTAGTTTAGGGTTAGGTTAGGGTTTGGGTTAGAGTTAGGGTTAGGGTTACGGTTTGGGTTTGGTTTAGAGTTAGGGTTAGGTTAGGCTTTGGGTTAGAGTTAGGGTTAGGGTGAGGTGTTGGTTTAGGGTTATGGTTAGGGTTAGGGTTAGGATTAGGGTTAGGGTTAGGGTTCCGATTAGAGTTATGTTTAGAGTTTGGGTTTGGGTAAGGGTTAAGGTTAGGTTTAGGGTTAGGATTAGGGTTAGGGTTTGAGTTTGAATTAGGTTTAGGGTTAGCATTAGGGTTAGGGTGAGGTTTAGCATAAGTATTTCAGTTAGGATTAGGGTTAGCGTTTGGGTTCGGGTTAGGGTTAGGGTTAGGGTTAGGGTTTGATTTAGGGTTAGGAATAGGCTTAGGGTTAGTGTAAGGGTTTGGGTTAGGGATAGGGTTAGGACTAGGGTTAGTGTTAGGGTTAGGTTTAGGGTTAGCATTAGGCTTAGGATTAGGGTTAGGGTTAGGGTTTGGAATATGGTTAGGGTTAGGGTTAGGGTTAGGGTTAGGGTTAGGGTTTGGGTTAGGGTTAGGGTTAGGGTTAGGGTTTGGGTTAGGGTTAGGGTTAGGGTTTGGGTTAGGGTTAGGGTTAGGGTTAGGATTAGGGTTAGGGTTTGTGTTAAGATTAGTGTTTGGGTTTTTGTTAGGGTTAGGGTTAGGGTTAGGGTTAGGTTTAGAATTAGGATTAGGGTTAGGGTTAGGGTTAGGATAAGGATGAGGGTTAGTGTTAGGGTTAGGATTAGGGTTATTATTTGGGTTATGGTTTGGGTTAGGGTTAGGGTTACGGTTTGGGTTAGTGTTAGAGTGAGGGTTTGAGTTAGGGTTAGGTTTAGGGTTAGGTTAGGGTTTGGGTTAGAGTTAGGGTTAGGGTTAGGGTTTGGGTTTGGTTTAGAGTTACGTTTAGGTTAGGGTTTAGGTTAGAGTTAGGGTTAGGGTGAGGTGTTGGATTAGGGTTATGGTTAGGGTTAGGGTCAGGGTTACGGTTAACGTTTGAGTTAGGGTTACGGTTAGGGTTAGGATTAGGGTTAGGGTTTGTGTTAAGATTAGGGTCTGGTTTAGGGTTAGAGTTACGGTTTGGGTTAAAGTTACGTTTAGGGTTAGGTTTTGTTTTAGGGTTAGGGTTAGGGTTAGGATTAGGTTTAGGGTTTAGGTTTTCGGTTAGGTTTAGTGTTAGGGTTAGGGTTAGGATTAGGGTTTGGGTTAGGGTTTAGGTTTGGTTAGGTTTAGGGTTAGGGTTAGGGTTATGGTTAGGTTTAGCTTTACCGTTAGGTTTAGGGTTATGGTTAGGGTTATCGTTAGGGTTAGGTTTAGGGTTAGGGTTCCGATTAGAGTTAGGTTTAGAGTTTGGGTTTGGGTAAGGGTTAAGGTTAGGGTTAGGGATAGTGTTAGGGTTTGGGTTAGGGTTAGGGTTACGACTAGTGTTAGGGTTAGGTTTAGGGTTAGCATTAGTTTTAGGATTAGGTTTAGGGTTAGGGTTTGGGTTTGGGTTAGGGTTAGGGTTAGGGTTAGGGTTAGGGTTTGGGTTAGGGTTAGGGTTAGGGTTATCGTTTGAGTTAGGGTTACGGTTAGGGTTAGGATTAGGGTTAGGGTTTGTGTTAAGATTAGGGTTTGGATTAGGGTTAGGGTTAGGGTTTGGGTTAAAGTTACGTTTAGGGTTAGGTTTTGTTGTAGGGTTAGGGTTAGGGTTAGGATTAGGGTTAGGGTTTAGGTTTTCGGTTAGGTTTAGTGTTAGGGTTAGGGTTAGGATTAGGGTTTGGGTTAGGGTTTAGGTTTGGTTAGGTTTAGGGTTAGGGTTAGGGTTATGTTTAGGTTTAGCTTTACGGTTATTGTTAGGGTTATGGTTAGTGTTAGAGTTAGGGTTAGGGTTAGGGTTAGGGTTCCGAGTAGAGTTAGGTTTAGAGTTTGGGTTTGGGTAAGGGTTAAGGTTAGGGTTAGGGTTAGGGTTAGGACTAGGATTAGGGTTAGTGTTAGGGTTAGGATTAGGGTTAGGGTTTGGGTTAGGGTTAGGGTTAGGGTTAGGGTTAGGGTTAGGGTTAGGGTTTGGGTTAGGGTTAGGGTTAGGGTTTGGGTTAGGGTTAGGGTTAGGACTAGAATTAGTGTTAGGGTTAGGTTTAGGGTTAGCATTAGGGTTAGGATTAGGGTTAGCGTTAGGGTTTGGGTTAGGGTTAGGGTTAGGGTTAGGGTTAGGGTTAAGGTTTGGGTTAGGTTTAGGGTTAGGGTTTGTGTTAAGATTAGGGTTTGGGTTAGGGTTAGGGTTAGGGTTAGGGTTTGGGTTTGGTTTAGAGTTAGGGTTAGGTTAGGCTTTGGGTTAGAGTTAGGGTTAGGGTAAGGTGTTGGTTTAGGGTTATGGTTAGGGTTAGGGTTAGGATTAGGGTTAGGGTTAGGGTTCCGATTAGAGTTATGTTTAGAGTTTGGGTTTGGGTAAGGGTTAAGGTTAGGTTTAGGGTTAGGATTAGGGTTAGGGTTTGAGTTTGAATTAGGTTTAGGGTTAGCATTAGGGTTAGGGTGAGGTTTAGCATAAGTATTTCAGTTAGGATTAGGGTTAGGGTTTGGGTTCGGGTTAGGGTTAGGGTTAGGGTTAGGGTTTGATTTAGGGTTAGGAATAGGCTTAGGGTTAGTGTAAGGGTTTGGGTTAGGGATAGGGTTAGGACTAGGGTTAGTGTTAGGGTTAGGTTTAGGGTTAGCATTAGGCTTAGGATTAGGGTTAGGGTTAGGGTTTGGGATATGTTTAGGGTTAGGGTTAGGGTTAGGGTTAGGGTTAGGGTTTGGGTTAGGGTTAGGGTTAGGTTTAGGGTTTGGGGTAGGGTTAGGGTTACGGTTTGGGTTAGGGTTAGGGATAGGGGGAGGATTAGGGTTAGGGTTTGTGTTAAGATTAGTGTTTGGGTTTTTGTTAGGGTTAGGGTTAGGGTTAGGATTAGGTTTAGAATTAGGATTAGGGTTAGGGTTAGGGTTAGGGTTAGGGTTACGGTTAACGTTTGAGTTACGGTTACGGTTAGGGTTAGGATTAGGGTTAGGGTTTGTGTTAAGATTATGGTCTGGTTTAGGGTTAGAGTTAGGGTTTGGGTTAAAGTTCCGTTTAGGGTTAGGTTTTGTTTTAGGGTTAGGGTTAGGGTTAGGATTAGGTTTAGGGTTAGGTTAGAGTTTGGGTTAGAGTTAGGGTTAGGGTTAGGGTTTGCGTTTGGTTTAGAGTTAGGGTTAGGTTAGGGTTTGGGTTAGAGTTAGGGTTCGGGTGAGGTGTTGGATTAGGGTTATGGTTAGGGTTAGGGTTAGGATTAGGGTTAGGGTTAGGGTTCGGATTAGAGTTATGTTTAGAGTTTGGGTTTGGGTAAGGGTTAAGGTTAGGTTTAGGGTTAGGATTAGGGTTAGGTTTTGAGTTTGAATTAGGTTTAGGGTTAGCATTAGGTTTAGGGTTAGGTTTAGCATAAGTATTTCAGTTAGGATTAGGGTTAGGGTTTGGGTTCGGGTTAGGGTTTGGGTTAGGGTTAGGGTTTGATTTAGGGTTAGGGATAGGCTTAGGGTTAGTTTAAGGGTTTGGGTTAGGGATAGGGTTAGGACTAGGGTTAGTGTTAGGGTTAGGTTTAGGGTTAGCATTAGGCTTAGGATTAGGGTTAGGGTTAGGGTTTGGGTTATGGTTAGGGTTAGGGTTAGGGTTAGGGTTAGGGTTTGGGTTAGGGTTAGGGTTAGGGTTAGGGTTTGTGTAAAGATTAGGGTTTGGGTTTAGGTTAGGGTTAGGGTTAGGTTTAGGGTTGGTTAGGTTTAGAATTAGGGTTAGGGTTAGGATAAGGATGAGGGTTAGTGTTAGGGTTAGGATTAGGGTTATTATATGGGTTATGGTTTGGGTTAGGGTTTGGGTTAGGGTTTGGGTTAGTGTTAGAGTGAGGGTTTGAGTTAGGGTTAGGTTTAGGGTTAGGTTAGGGTTTGGGTTAGAGTTAGGGTTAGGGTTAGGGTTTGGGTTTGGTTTAGAGTTAGTTTTAGGTTAGGGTTTGGGTTAGAGTTAGGGTTAAGGTGAGGTGTTGGATTAGGGTTATGGTTAGGGTTAGGGTTAGGATTAGGGTTAGTGTTAGGGTTCGTATTAGAGTTAGGTTTAGAGTTTGGGTTTGGGTAAGGGTTAAGTTTAGGGTTAGGGTTACGGTTAGGGTTAGGGATAGGACTAGGATTAGGGTTAGGTTTAGGGTTAGGATTAGGGTTAGGGTTTGTGTTTAGGTTTGTGTTATGGTTAGGGTAAGTGTTAGGGTTAGGGTTTAGGGTTAGGTTTAGTGTTAGCATTAGGGTTTCGGTTTGGGTTATATTTTGGGTTAGGTTTAGGGTTAGGTTTAGGGTTTGGGTTCGGGTTAGGATTAGGTTTAGGGTTTGAGTTTGAATTAGGTTTAGGGTTAACATTAGGGTTAGGGTTAGGTTTAGGATTAGTGTTTGAGTTAGGGTTAGGGTTAGGTTAAGGTTAGGGTTAGGGTTAGGGTTAGGGTTAGGGTTAGGGTTTGGGTTAGGGTTAGGGTTAGGGTTAGGGTTTGGTTTAGGATTACAGTTAGGTTTAGGTGTTCGGTTATGTTTCGGGTTAGGGTTAGGTTTTGCGTTCGGGTTGGGTTAGTGTTAGGGTTTTAGTTAGGGTTAGGGTTAGGGTTAGGGTTAGGTTTTGGGTTAGGGTTAGGCTTAGGGGTAGAGTTTGAGTTTGAGTTAGGTTTAGGGTTAGCATTAGGGTTAGGATTAGGGTTAGGGTTAGGGTCTGGGTTAGGGTTAGGGTTAGGGTTTGGGTTAGGGTTAGGTTTGAATCTGGGTGAGTGTTAGGGTTAGGGTTAGTGTTAAGATTAGGGTTAGGGTTAGTGTTAGGGTTAGGTTTTGAGTTAGGGTTAGGGTTAGGGTTAGAATTAGGGTTAGGGTTAGGGTTAGGTTTAGGGTTAGGGTTAGGTTTAGGATAAGCATGAGGGTTAGGGTTAGGGTTAGGATTAGGTTTATTATTTGGGATATGGTTTGGGTTAGGGGTAGAGTTAGGGTTTGGGTTAGTGTTAGAGTTAGGGTTTGAGTTAGGGTTAGGTTTACTGTTAGGTTAGGGTTTGGGTTAGAATTAGGCTTAGGGTTAGTGTTTGGGTTTTGGTAAGAGTTAGGGTTAGGTTAGGGTTTGGGTTAGAGTTAGGGTTAGGGTGAGGTGTTGGATTAGGGTTATGGTTAGGGTTAGGGTTAGGATTAGGGTTAGGGTTAGGGTTAGGGTTATTATTTGGGTTATGGTTTAGTTTAGGGTTAGGGTTAGGGTTTGGGTTATGGTTAGAGTTAGGATTTGAGTTAGGGATAGGTTTAGGGTTAGGTTAGGGTTTGGGTTAGAGTTAGGGTTAGTGTTAGGGTTTGGGTTAGGGTTAGGGTTAGGGTTAGGGTTAGGGTTAGGGTTAGGGTTAGGGTTAGGATTAGGGTTAGAGTTAGGGTTCCGATTAGAGTTTGGTTTAGAGTTTGGGTTTGGGTAAGGGTTAAGGTTAGGGTTAGTGTTAGGGTTAGGACTAGGATTAGGGTTAGGGTTAGGGTTAGGATTAGGGTTTCGGTTTGGGTTTAGGTTTGGGTTATGGTTAGGGTCAGTGTTAGGGTTAGGGTTTAGGGTTAGGTTTAGGGTTAGGGTTAGGGTTTCAGTTTGGGTTATGTTTTCGGTTAGGTTTAGGGTTAGGGTTAGGGTTTGGGTTCGGCTTAGGATTAGGGTTAGGGTTTGAGTTTGTATTAGGTTTAGGGTTAGCATTAGGGTTCGGGTTAGGTTTAGGATTAGTGTTTCAGTTAGTGTTAGGGGTAGGGTTAGGGTTTGGGTTCGGGTTAGGTTTAGGGTTAGGTTTAGCGTTTGATTTAGGGTTAGGGTTAGGGTTAGGGTTAGTGTTAGGGTTTGGGTTAGGGTTCGGGTTAGGACTAGAATTAGTGTTAGGGTTAGGTTTAGGGTTAGCATTAGGGTTAGGATTAGGGTTAGCGTTAGGGTTTGGGTTAGGGTTAGGGTTAGGGTTAGGGTTAGGGTTAGGGTTTGGGGTAGGTTTAGGGTTAGGGTTTGTGTTAAGATTAGGGTTTGGGTTAGGGTTAGGGTTAGGGTTAGGGTTTGGGTTAAGGTTACGTTTAGGGTTAGGGTTTGTGTTAGGGTTAGGGTTAGGGTTAGGAGTAGGGTTAGGGTTAGGGTTAGGCTTAGGGTTAGGGTTAGGATTAGGGTTAGGGTTTGGGTTAGGGTTAGGGTTTGGGTTAGGGTTAGTATTAGGGTTTGAATTAGTGTTTAGGTTTGGTTAGGTTTAGGGTTAGGGTTAGGGTTATGGTTAGGTTTAGCGTTAGGGTTAGGGTTAGGGTTATGGTTAGGGTTAGGGTTAGGGTTAGGGTTTGAGTTTGAATTAGGTTTAGGGTTAGCATTAGGGTTAGGGTTAGGTTTAGGATTAGTGTTTCAGTTAGTTTTAGGGTTAGGGTTAAGGTTTGGGTAATGGTTAGGTTTAGGGTTAGGGTTAGTTTTTGGGTTAGGGTTTAGGTTTAGGTTTAGGGTTATTGTTAGGGTTTGGGTTAGGGTTAGTGTTAGGGTTTGGGTTTCAGTTAGAATTAGGGTTAGCGTTAGGGTTTGTGTTAGGGTTAGGGTTAGAGTTTGAATTAGGTTTAGGGTTAGGGTTAGATTTAGGATTTGGTTTAGCGGTAGTGTTGGGGTTTGGTTTAGGTTTTGGGTTAGGTTTAGAGTTAGGGTTAGGGTTTGGGTTCGGGTTAGGGTTAGGGTTAGGGATAGGGTTTGAGTTAGGGTTAGGGTTATGGTTAGGGTTAGTGTTAGGGTTTGGGTTAGGGTTAGGGTTAGGATTAGGGTTAGGGTTTGGGTTAGGGTTAGGGTTTGGGTTAGGGTTAGGGTTAGGGTTAGCGTTTGGGTTAGTGTTAGGGTTAGGGTTAGGATTAGGGTTAGGGTTTGTGTTAAGATTATGGTTTCTGTGTGGATTAGGGTTAGGGTTAGGGTTTGGATTAAGGTTACGTTTAGGGTTAGGGTTTGTGTTAGGGTTAGGGTTAGGGTTAGGATTAGGGTTAGGGTTTAGGTTTTCGGTTAGGGTTAGTGTTAGGGTTAGTGTTAGGATTAGGGTTTGGGTTAGGGTTTAGGTTTGGTTAGGTTTAGGGTTAGGGTTAGGGTTATGGTAAGGGTTAGCGTTAGGTTTAGGGTTAGGGTTAGGGTGAGCGTTAGGGTTAGGGTTAGGGTTTGGGTTTTGGTTTGGGTTATGGTTTGGGTTAGGGTTAGGGTTTGGGTTAGGGTTTGGGTTAGGGTTAGGGTAAGGATTTGGGTTAGGCTTAGGTTTAGGGTTCGGGTTTGGGTTAGAGTTATGGTGAGGGTTAGGGGTTGTGTTAGGGTTAGGGTTAGGGTTAGGATTATCTTTAGGGTTTGTGTTAAGATTAGGGTTTGGGTTTGGGTTAGGGTTTGGGCTAGGGTTAGGGTTAGGGTTTGGGTTAGGGTTAGGGTTAGGGTTAGGGTTTGGGTTAGGGTTAGGGTTAGGACTAGAATTAGTGTTAGGGTTAGGTTTAGGGTTAGCATTAGGGTTAGGATTAGGGTTAGCGTTAGGGTTTGGGTTAGGGTTAGGGTTAGGGTTAGGGTTAGGGTTTGGGTTAGGTTTAGGGTTAGGGTTTGTGTTAAGATTAGGGTTTGGGTTAGGGTTAGGGTTAGGGTTAGGGTTTGGGTTAAGGTTACGTTTAGGGTTAGGGTTTGTGTTAGGGTTAGGGTTAGGGTTAGGAGTAGGGTTAGGGTTAGGGTTAGGCTTAGGGTTAGGGTTAGGATTAGGGTTAGGGTTTGGGTTAGGGTTAGGGTTTGTGTTAGGGTTAGTATTAGGGTTTGAATTAGTGTTTAGGTTTGGTTAGGTTTAGGGTTAGGGTTAGGGTTATGGTTAGGTTTAGCGTTAGGGTTAGGGTTAGGGTTATGGTTAGGGTTAGGGTTAGGGTTAGGGTTTGAGTTTGAATTAGGTTTAGGGTTAGCATTAGGGTTAGGGTTAGGTTTAGGATTAGTGTTTCAGTTAGGTTTAGGGTTAGGGTTAAGGTTTGGGTAATGGTTAGGTTTAGGGTTAGGGTTAGTTTTTGGGTTAGGGTTTAGGTTTAGGTTTAGGGTTATTGTTAGGGTTTGGGTTAGGGTTAGTGTTAGGGTTTGGGTTTCAGTTAGAATTAGGGTTAGCGTTAGGGTTTGTGTTAGGGTTAGGGTTAGAGTTTGAATTAGGTTTAGGGTTAGGGTTAGATTTTGGATTTGGTTTAGCGGTAGTGTTGGGGTTTGGTTTAGGTTTTGTGTTAGGTTTAGAGTTAGGGTTAGGGTTTGGGTTCGGGTTAGGGTTAGGGTTAGGGATAGGGTTTGAGTTAGGGTTAGGGTTATGGTTAGGGTTAGTGTTAGGGTTTGGGTTAGGGTTAGGGTTAGGATTAGGGTTAGGGTTTGGGTTAGGGTTAGGGTTTGGGTTAGGTTTAGGGTTAGGGTTAGCGTTTGGGTTAGTGTTAGGGTTAGGGTTAGGATTAGGGTTAGGGTTTGTGTTAAGATTATGGTTTCTGTGTGGATTAGGGTTAGGGTTAGGGTTTGGATTAAGGTTACGTTTAGGGTTAGGGTTTGTGTTAGGGGTAGGGTTAGGGTTAGGAGTAGGGTTAGGGTTTAGGTTTTCGGTTAGGGTTAGTGTTAGGGTTAGTGTTAGGATTAGCGTTTGGGTTAGGGTTTAGGTTTGGTTAGGTTTAGGGTTAGGGTTAGGGTTATGGTTAGGGTTAGCGTTAGGTTTAGGGTTAGGGTTAGGGTGAGCGTTAGGGTTAGGGTTAGGGTTTGGGTTTCGGTTTGGGTTAGGGTTTGGGTTAGGGTTAGGGTTTGGGTTAGGGTTAGGGTAAGGATTTGGGTTAGGCTTAGGTTTAGGGTTCGGGTTTGGGTTAGAGTTATGGTGAGGGTTAGGGGTTGTGTTAGGGTTAGGGTTAGGGTTAGGATTATGGTTAGGGTTTGTGTTAAGATTAGGGTTTGGGTTTGGGTTAGGGTTTGGGCTAGGGTTAGGGTTAGGGTTTGGGTTAGGGTTAGGGTTAGGGTTAGGGTTTGGGTTAGGGTTAGGGTTAGGACTAGAATTAGTGTTAGGGTTAGGTTTAGGGTTAGCATTAGGGTTAGGATTAGGGTTAGCGTTAGGGTTTGGGTTAGGGTTAGGGTTAGGGTTAGGGTTAGGGTTAAGGTTTGGGTTAGGTTTAGGGTTAGGGTTTGTGTTAAGATTAGGGTTTGGGTTAGGGTTAGGGTTAGGGTTAGGGTTTGGGTTAAGGTTACGTTTAGGGTTAGGGTTTGTGTTAGGGTTAGGGTTAGGGTTAGGAGTAGGGTTAGGGTTAGGGTTAGGCTTAGGGTTAGGGTTAGGATTAGGGTTAGGGTTTGGGTTAGGGTTAGGGTTTGGGTTAGGGTTAGTATTAGGGTTTGAATTAGTGTTTAGGTTTGGTTAGGTTTAGGGTTAGGGTTAGGGTTATGGTTAGGTTTAGCGTTAGGGATAGGGTTAGGGTTATGGTTAGGGTTAGGGTTAGGGTTAGGGTTTGAGTTTGAATTAGGTTTAGGGTTAGCATTAGGGTTAGGGTTAGGTTTAGGATTAGTGTTTCAGTTAGGTTTAGGGTTAGGGTTAAGGTTTGGGTAATGGTTAGGTTTAGGGTTAGGGTTAGTTTTTGGGTTAGGGTTTAGGTTTAGGTTTAGGGTTATTGTTAGGGTTTGGGTTAGGGTTAGTGTTAGGGTTTGGGTTTCAGTTAGAATTAGGGTTAGCGTTAGGGTTTGTGTTAGGGTTAGGGTTAGAGTTTGAATTAGGTTTAGGGTTAGGGTTAGATTTAGGATTTGGTTTAGCGGTAGTGTTGGGGTTTGGTTTAGGTTTTGGGTTAGGTTTAGAGTTAGGGTTAGGGTTTGGGTTCGGGTTATGGTTAGGGTTAGGGATAGGGTTTGCGTTAGGGTTAGGGTTAGGGTTAGGGTTAGTGTTAGGGTTTGGGTTAGGGTTAGGGTTAGGATTAGGGTTAGGGTTTGGGTTAGGGTTAGGGTTTGGGTTAGGGTTAGTTTTAGGGTTAGCGTTTGGGTTAGTGTTAGAGTTAGGGTTAGGATTAGGGTTAGGGTTTGTGTTAAGATTATGGTTTCTGTGTGGATTAGGGTTAGGGTTAGGGTTTGGATTAAGGTTACGTTTAGGGTTAGGGTTTGTTTTAGGGTTAGGGTTAGGATTAGGGTTTGGGTTAGGATTTAGGTTTGGTTAGGTTTAGGGTTAGGGTTAGGGTTATGGTTAGGTTTAGGGTTACGGTTAGGGTTAGGGTTATGTTTAGGGTTAGTGTTAGGGTTAGTGTTAGGGTTTGGGTTTGGGTTAGGGTTTGGGTTAGGGTTAGGGTTTGGGTTAGGGTTAGGGTAAGGGTTAGGATTAGGGTTAGGGTTAGGAGTAGGGTTAGTGTTAGGGTTAGGTTTAGGGTTAGGATTAGGGTTAGGGTTCGGGTTAGGTTTAGGGTTCGGGTTAGGATTAGGGTTAGGGTTAGGGTTTGGGTTAGGGTTAGGGTTAGGGTTAGGGTTAGGATTAGGATTAGGGTTTGTGTTAACATTAGGGTTTGGGTTTGGGTTTGGGTTAGGGTTAGGGTTAGGGTTAGGGTTAGGGTTAGAATTATGGTTAGGGTTAAGGTTAGGGTTAGGGTTAGGGTTAGGGTTATTATTTGGGTTATGGTTTAGTTTAGGGTTAGGGTTAGGGTTTGGGTTAGGGTTAGAGTTAGGTTTTGAGTTAGGGATAGGTTTAGGGTTAGGTTAGGGTTTGGGTTAGAGTTAGGGTTAGGGTTAGCGTTTGGGTTAGTGTTAGGGTTAGGGTTAGGATTAGGGTTAGGGTTAGGGTTAGGGTTAGGGTTAGGGTTAGGGTTAGGGTTAGGGTTAGGGTTAGGGTTAGTGTTAGGATTAGGGTTTGGGTTAGGGTTTAGGTTTGGTTAGGTTAAGGGTTAGGGTTAGGGTTAGGGTGAGGTGTTGGATTAGGGTTATGGTTAGGGTTAGGGTTAGGATTAGCGTTAGGGTTAGGGTTCCGATTAGAGTTATGTTTAGAATTTGGGTTTGGGTAAGGGTTAAGGTTAGGGTTAGGGTTAGGTTTAGGTTTAGCATTAGTTTTAGGATTAGGGTTAGGGTTAGTGTTTGGGTTTGGGTTAGGGTTAGGGTTAGGGTTTGGGTTAGGGTTAGGGTTAGGGTTAACGTTTGAGTTAGGGTTAGGATTAGGGTTAGGGTTTGTGTTAAGATTAGGGTTTGGTTTAGGGTTATGTTTAGGGTTTGGGTTAAAGTTACGTTTAGGGTTAGGTTTTGTTTTAGGGTTAGGGTTAGCGTTAGGGTTAGGGTTAGGGTTTGGGTTTCGGTTTGGGTTAGGGTTTGAGTTAGGGTTAGGGTTTGAGTTAGGGTTAGGGTTAGTGTTAGGGTTTGGGAATGGGTTACGTTAAGGGTTAGGGTTAGGGTTTGGCTTAGGGTTAGGTTTCGGGTTAGTTTTTGGTTTAGGGTTACGGTTAGGTTTACGGTTGGTTTTCGGTTTTGGGTTAGGGTTAGTGTTAGGGTTTGGGTTAGGGTTAAGGTTAGGGTTACGGTTAGGGTTTGGGTTAGGGTTAGGGTTAGGGTTTGGGTTAGGGTTAGGTTTGAATCTGGGTTAGTGTTAGGGTTGGGTTAGGATTAGAATTAGGGTTAGGATTAGGGTTAGGGTTAGGGTTAGGGTTAGGATAAGGATGAGGGTTAGGGTTAGGGTTAGGATTAGGGTTATTATTTGGGTTATGGTTTGGGTTAGTGTTAGTGTTAGGGTTTGGTTTAGTGTTAGAGTTAGGGTTTGAGTTAGGGTTAGGTTTAGGGTTAGGTTAGAGTTTGGGTTAGAGTTAGGGTTAGGGTTAGGGTTTGCGTTTGGTTTAGAGTTAGGGTTAGGTTAGGGTTTGGGTTAGAGTTAGGGTTCGGGTGAGGTGTTGGATTAGGGTTATGGTTAGGGTTAGGGTTAGGATTAGGGTTAGGGTTAGGGTTCGGATTAGAGTTAGGTTTAGAGTTTGTGTTTGGGTAAGGCTTAAGGTTAGTGTTAGTGTTAGGGTTAGGGTTAGGGTTAGGGTTAGGACTAGGATTAGGGTTAGGGTTAGGGTTAGGATTAGGGTTAGGGTTTGGGTTTAGGTTTGGGTTAATATTAGGGTTAGTGTTAGGGTTAGGGTTTAGGGTTAGGGTTAGATTTAGGGTTAGGGTTTCGGTTTGGGTTATGTTTTGGGTTAGGTTTAGGGTTAGGGTTAGTGTTTGGGTTCGGGTTAGGAATAGGGTTAGGGTTTGAGTTTGAATTAGGTTTAGGGTTAGCATTAGGGTTAGGGTTAGGTTTAGGATTAGTGTTTCAGTTAGGGTTAGGGTTAGGGTTAGGGTTTGGGTTCGGGTTAGGTTTAGGGATAGGGTTAGGGTTTGATTTAGGGTTAGGTTTAGGGTTAGGTTTAGTGTTAGGGTTTGGGTTAGGGTTAGGGTTAGGACTAGGGTTAGTGTTAGGGCTAGGTTTAGGGTTAGCATTAGGGTTAGGATTAGGGTTAGGGTTAGGGTTTGTGTTAGGGTTAGGGTTAGGATTAGGGTTAGGGTTTGGGTTAGGGTTAGGGTTAGGGTTAGGGTTTGGGTTATGTTTAGGGTTGGAGTTAGGATTAGGGTTAGGGTTTTTGTTAAAATTAGGGTTTGGGTTTGTGTTAGGGTTAGGGTTAGGTTTAGGGTTAGGTTTAGAATTAGGGTTAGGGTTAGGGTTAGGATAAGGATGAGGGTTAAGGTTAGGGTTAGGATTAGGGTTATTATTTGGGTTATGGTTTGGGTTAGTGTTAGGGTTAGTTTTTGGTTTAGTGTTAGAGTTATGGTTTGAGTTAGGTTTAGGTTTAGGGTTAGGTTAGGGTTTGGGTTAGAGTTAGGGTTAGGGTTACGGTTTGGGTTTGGTTTAGAGTTAGGGTTAGGTTAGGCTTTGGGTTAGAGTTAGGGTTAGGGTGAGGTGTTGGATTAGGGTTATGGTTAGGGTTAGGGTTAGGATTAGGGTTAGGGTTAGGTTCTGATTAGAGTTATGTTTAGAATTTGGCTTTGGGTAAGGGTTAAGGTTAGGGTTAGGGTTAGGTTTAGGTTTAGCATTAGTTTTAGGATTAGGGTTAGGGTTAGTGTTTGGGTTTGGGTTAGGGTTAGGGTTAGGGTTTGGGTTAGGGTTAGGGTTAGGGTTAACGTTTGAGTTAGGGTTAGGATTAGGGTTAGGGTTTGTGTTAAGATTAGGGTTTGGTTTAGGGTTATGTTTAGGGTTTGGGTTAAAGTTACGTTTAGGGTTAGGTTTTGTTTTAGGGTTAGGGTTAGGGTTAGGATTAGGTTTAGGGTTTAGGTTTTCGGTTAGGTTTAGTGTTAGGGTTAGGGTTATGATTAGGGTTTGGGTTAGGGTTTAGGTTTGGTTAGGTTTAGGGTTAGGGTTAGGGTTATGGTTAGGTTTAGCTTTACGGTTAGGGTTAGGTTTATGGTTAGGGTTAGCGTTAGGGTTAGGGTTAGGGTTAGGGTTCCGATTAGAGTTAGGTTTTGAGTTTGGGTTTGGGTAAGGGTTAAGGTTAGGGTTAGGGTTAGGGGTAGGGTTAGGGTTAGGACAAGGATTAGGTTTAGGGTTAGGGTTAGGATTAGTGTTAGGGTTTGGGTGTAGGTTTGGGTTATGGTTAGGGTAAGTGTTAGGGTTACAGTTTAGGGTTAGGGTTAGGGTTAGGGTTAGGGTTTCGGTTTGGGTTATGTTTTGGGCTAGGTCTAGGGTTAGGGTTAGGGTTTGGGTTCAGGTTAGGATTAGGGTTAGGGTTTGAGTTTGAATTAGGTTTAGGGTTAGCATTAGGGTTAGGGTTAGGTTTAGGATTAGTGTTTCAGTTAGGGTTAGGGTTAGGGTTAAGGTTAGGGTTAGGGTTAGGTTTAGGGTTTGATTTAGGGTTAGGGTTAGGGTTAGGGTTAGTGTTAGGGTTTGGGTTAGCGTTAGGGTTAGGACTAGGGTTAGTGTTAGGGTTAGGTTTAGGGTTAGCATTAGGGTTAGGATTAGGGTTAGGGTTAGGGTTTGTGTTAGGGTTAGGGTTAGGGTTAGGGTTAGGGTTAGGGTTAGGGTTAGGGTTTGATTTAGGGTTAGGGTTAGGGTTTGGGTTAGGTTTAGGGTTGGAGTTAGGATTAGGGTTAGGGTTTGTGTTAAAATTAGGGTTTGGGTTTGTGTTAGGGTTAGGGTTAGGGTTAGGGTTAGGGTTAGGGTTAGGGTTAGGTTTAGGGTTAGGGTTAGGGTTAGGGTTAGGGTTAGGGTTAGGGTTAGTGTTAGTGTTAGGGTTTGGTTTAGTGTTAGAGTTAGGGTTTGAGTTAGGGTTAGGTTTAGGGTTAGGTTAGAGTTTGGGTTAGAGTTAGGGTTAGGGTTAGGGTTTGCGTTTGGTTTAGAGTTAGGGTTAGGTTAGGGTTTGGGTTAGAGTTAGGGTTCGGGTGAGGTGTTGGATTAGGGTTATGGTTAGGGTTAGGGTTAGGATTAGGGTTAGGGTTAGGGTTCGGATTAGAGTTAGGTTTAGAGTTTGTGTTTGGGTAAGGCTTAAGGTTAGTGTTAGTGTTAGGGTTAGGGTTAGGGTTAGGGTTAGGACTAGGATTAGGGTTAGGGTTAGGGTTAGGATTAGGGTTAGGGTTTGGGTTTAGGTTTGGGTTAATATTAGGGTTAGTGTTAGGGTTAGGGTTTAGGGTTAGGGTTAGATTTAGGGTTAGGGTTTCGGTTTGGGTTATGTTTTGGGTTAGGTTTAGGGTTAGGGTTAGTGTTTGGGTTCGGGTTAGGAATAGGGTTAGGGTTTGAGTTTGAATTAGGTTTAGGGTTAGCATTAGGGTTAGGGTTAGGTTTAGGATTAGTGTTTCAGTTAGGGTTAGGGTTAGGGTTAGGGTTTGGGTTCGGGTTAGGTTTAGGGATAGGGTTAGGGTTTGATTTAGGGTTAGGTTTAGGGTTAGGTTTAGTGTTAGGGTTTGGGTTAGGGTTAGGGTTAGGACTAGGGTTAGTGTTAGGGTTAGGTTTAGGGTTAGCATTAGGGTTAGGATTAGGGTTAGGGTTAGGGTTTGTGTTAGGGTTAGGGTTAGGATTAGGGTTAGGGTTTGGGTTAGGGTTAGGGTTAGGGTTAGGGTTTGGGTTATGTTTAGGGTTGGAGTTAGGATTAGGGTTAGGGTTTTTGTTAAAATTAGGGTTTGGGTTTGTGTTAGGGTTAGGGTTAGGTTTAGGGTTAGGTTTAGAATTAGGGTTAGGGTTAGGGTTAGGATAAGGATGAGGGTTAAGGTTAGGGTTAGGATTAGGGTTATTATTTGGGTTATGGTTTGGGTTAGTGTTAGGGTTAGTTTTTGGTTTAGTGTTAGAGTTATGGTTTGAGTTAGGTTTAGGTTTAGGGTTAGGTTAGGGTTTGGGTTAGAGTTAGGGTTAGGGTTACGGTTTGGGTTTGGTTTAGAGTTAGGGTTAGGTTAGGCTTTGGGTTAGAGTTAGGGTTAGGGTGAGGTGTTGGATTAGGGTTATGGTTAGGGTTAGGGTTAGGATTAGGGTTAGGGTTAGGTTCTGATTAGAGTTATGTTTAGAATTTGGGTTTGGGTAAGGGTTAAGGTTAGGGTTAGGGTTAGGTTTAGGTTTAGCATTAGTTTTAGGATTAGGGTTAGGGTTAGTGTTTGGGTTTGGGATAGGGTTAGGGTTAGGGTTTGGGTTAGGGTTAGGGTTAGGGTTAACGTTTGAGTTAGGGTTAGGATTAGGGTTAGGGTTTGTGTTAAGATTAGGGTTTGGTTTAGGGTTATGTTTAGGGTTTGGGTTAAAGTTACGTTTAGGGTTAGGTTTTGTTTTAGGGTTAGGGTTAGGGTTAGGATTAGGTTTAGGGTTTAGGTTTTCGGTTAGGTTTAGTGTTAGGGTTAGGGTTATGATTAGGGTTTGGGTTAGGGTTTAGGTTTGGTTAGGTTTAGGGTTAGGGTTAGGGTTATGGTTAGGTTTAGCTTTACGGTTAGGGTTAGGTTTATGGTTAGGGTTAGCGTTAGGGTTAGGGTTAGGGTTAGGGTTCCGATTAGAGTTAGGTTTTGAGTTTGGGTTTGGGTAAGGGTTAAGGTTAGGGTTAGGGTTAGGGGTAGGGTTAGGGTTAGGACAAGGATTAGGGTTAGGGTTAGGGTTAGGATTAGTGTTAGGGTTTGGGTGTAGGTTTGGGTTATGGTTAGGGTAAGTGTTAGGGTTACAGTTTAGGGTTAGGGTTAGGGTTAGGGTTAGGGTTTCGGTTTGGGTTATGTTTTGGGCTAGGTCTAGGGTTAGGGTTAGGGTTTGGGTTCAGGTTAGGATTAGGGTTAGGGTTTGAGTTTGAATTAGGTTTAGGGTTAGCATTAGGGTTAGGGTTAGGTTTAGGATTAGTGTTTCAGTTAGGGTTAGGGTTAGGGTTAAGGTTAGGGTTAGGGTTAGGTTTAGGGTTTGATTTAGGGTTAGGGTTAGGGTTAGGGTTAGTGTTAGGGTTTGGGTTAGCGTTAGGGTTAGGACTAGGGTTAGTGTTAGGGTTAGGTTTAGGGTTAGCATTAGGGTTAGGATTAGGGTTAGGGTTAGGGTTTGTGTTAGGGTTAGGGTTAGGGTTAGGGTTAGGGTTAGGGTTAGGGTTTGATTTAGGGTTAGGGTTAGGGTTTGGGTTAGGTTTAGGGTTGGAGTTAGGATTAGGGTTAGGGTTTGTGTTAAAATTAGGGTTTGGGTTTGTGTTAGGGTTAGGGTTAGGGTTAGGGTTAGGGTTAGGGTTAGGATAAGGATGAGGGTTAAGGTTAGGGTTAGGATTAGGGTTATTATTTGGGTTATGGTTTGGGTTAGGGTTAGGGTTAGGGTTTCGGTTAGTGTTAGAGTTAGGGTTTGAGTTAGGGTTAGGTTTAGGGTTAGGTTAGGGTTTGGTTGAGAGTTAGGGTTTAGGGTTACGGTTTGGGTTTGGTTTAGAGTTAGGGTTAGGTTAGGCTTTGGGTTAGAGTTAGGGTTAGGATTAGGGTTAGGGTTTGAGTTTGAATTAGGTTTAGGGTTAGCATTAGGGTTAGGGTTAGGTTTAGTATAAGTATTTCAGTTAGGGTTAGGGTTAGGGTTAGGGTTTGGGTTCGGGTTAGGGTTAGGGTTAGGGTAAGGGTTTGATTTAGGGTAAGGGTTAGGTTTAGGGTTAGTGTAAGGGTTTGGTTTCGGGTTAAGGTTAGGACTAGAGTTAGCGTTAGGGTTAGGTTTAGGGTTAGCATTAGGGTTAGGATTAGGGTTAGGGTTAGGGTTTGGGTTAGGGTTAGGGTTAGGGTTAGGGTTAGGGTTAGGGTTTGGGTTAGGGTTAGGGTTAGGGTTAGGGTTTGGGTTAGGGTTAGGGTTAGGGTTAGGATTAGGCTTAGGGTTTGTGTTAAGATTAGGGTTTGGGTTTGGGTTAGGGTTAGGGTTAGGGTTAGGGTTAGGGTTAGGGTTAGAATTAGGGTTAGGGTTAGGGTTAGGGTTAGGGTTAGGATAAGGATGAGGGTTAGTGTTAGGGTTAGGATTAGGGTTATTATTTGGGTTATGGTTTGGGTTAGGGTTAGAGTGAGGGTTTGAGTTAGGGTTAGGTTTAGGGTTAGGTTAGGGTTTGGGTTAGAGTTAGGGTTAGGGTTAGGGTTTGGGTTTGGTTTAGAGTTAGGTTTAGGTTAGGGTTTGGGTTAGAGTTAGGGTTAGGGTGAGATGTTGGATTAGGGTTATGGTTAGGGTTAGGGTTAGGATTAGGGTTAGGGTTAGGGTTAGGGTTAGGGTTAGGGTTAGGGTTAGGGTTTGAGTTTGAATTAGGTTTAGGGTTACCATTAGGGTCAGGGTTAGGTTTAGGATTAGTGTTTCAGTTAGGGTTAGGTTTAGGTTAAGGTTAGGGTTAGGGTTAGGTTTAGGGTTTGATTTAGGGTTAGGGTTAGAGTTAGGGTTAGGGTTAGTGTTAGGATTTGGGTTAGGGTTAGGTTTAGGGTTAGGGTTAGGGTTAGGGTTAGGGTTAGGGTTAGGGTTTGGGTTAGGATTAGGGTTAGGGTTAGGGTTAGGGTTAGGGTTAGGGTTAGGGTTAGGGTTAGGGTTAGGATAAGGATGAGGGTTAGTGTTAGGTTTAGGATTAGGGTTATTATTTGGGTTATGGTTTGGGTTAGGGTTAGAGTGAGGGTTTGAGTTAGGGTTAGGTTTAGGGTTAGGTTAGGGTTTGGGTTAGAGTTAGGGTTAGGGTTAGGGTTTGGGTTTGGTTTAGAGTTAGGTTTAGGTTAGGGTTTGGGTTAGAGTTAGGGTTAGGGTGAGGTGTTGGATTAGGGTTATGGTTAGGGTTAGGGTTAGGATTAGGGTTAGGGTTAGGGTTCCGATTAGAGTTAGGTTTAGAGTTTGGGTTTGGGTAAGGGTTAAGGTTAGGGTTAGGGTTACGGTTAGGTTTAGGGTTAGGACTAGGATTAGGGTTAGCTTTAGGTTTAGGATTAGGGTTAGGGTTTGTGTTTAGGTTTGGGTTATGGTTAGGGTAAGTGTTAGAGTTAGGGTTTAGGGTTAGATTTAGGGTTAGGGTTAGGGTTTCGTTTTGGGTTATATTTTGGGTTAGGTTTAGGGTTAGGGTTAGGGTTTGGGTTCGGGTTAGGATTAGGGTTAGGGTTTGAGTTTGAATTAGGTTTAGGGTTAGCATTAGGGTTAGGGTTAGGTTTAGGATTAGTGTTTCATTTAGGGTTAGGGTTAGGTTAAGGTTAGGGTTAGGGTTAGGTTTAGGGATTATTTTAGGGTTAGGGTTAGGGTTAGTGTTAGGGTTTGGGTTAGGGTTAGGGTTACGACTAGGGTTAGGGTTAGGTTTTGGGGTAGCATTAGTTTTAGGATTAGGGTTAGGGTTAGGGTTTGCGTTTGGGGAAGGGTTAGGGTTAGGGTTATGTTTTGCGTTAGGTTTAGGGTTAGGGTTAACGTTTGAGTTAGGGTTACGGTTAGGGTTAGGATTAGGGTTAGGGTTTGTGTTAAGATTAGGGTTTGGTTTAGGGTTAGGGTTAGGGTTTGGGTTAAAGTTACGTTTAGGGTTAGGTTTTGTTTTAGGGTTAGGTTTAGGGTTAGGATTAGGTTTACAGTTTAGGTTTTCGGTTAGGTTTAGTGTTAGGGTTAGGGTTAGGATTAGGGTTTGGGTTAGGTTTTTAGGTTTGGTTAGGTTTAGGGTTAGGGTTAGGGTTATGGTTAGGTTTAGCTTTACGGTTAGGGTTAGGGTTATGGTTAGGGTTAGCGTTAGGGTTAGGGTTAGGGTTAGGCTTCCGATTAGAGTTAGGTTTAGAGTTTTGGTTTGGGTAAGGGTTAATGTTAGGGTTAGGGTTAGGGTTAGGGTTAGGGTTAGGACTAGGATTAGGGTTAGGGTTAGGGTTAGGATTAGGGTTAGAGTTTGGATTTAGGTTTGGGTTATGGTTAGGGTAAGTGTTAGGGTTACAGTTTAGGGTTAGGTTTAGCGTCAGGGTTAGGGTTTCGGTTTGGGTTATGTTTTGGGCTAGGTTTAGGTTTAGGGTTAGGGTTTGGATTCGGGTTAGGATTAGGGTTAGGGTTTGAGTTTGAATTAGGTTTAGGGTTAGCATTAGGGTTAGGGTTAGGTTTAGGATTAGTGTTTCAGTTAGGGTTAGCGTTAGGGTTAAGGTTAAGGTTAGGGTTAGGTTTAGGGATTGATTTAGGGTTAGGGTTAGGGTTAGGGTTAGTGTTAGGGTTTGGGTTAGGGTTAGGGTTAGGACTAGGGTTAGTGTTAGGGTTAGGTTTAGGGTTAGCTTTAGGTTTCGGATTAGGGTTAGGGTTAGGGTTTGGGTTAGGGTTAGGGTTAGGGTTAGGGTTAGGGTTAGTGTTAGGGTTAGGGTTAGGGTTAGGGTTTGGGTTAGGGTTAGGGTTAGCGTTTGGGTTAGATTTAGAGTTGGAGTTAGGATTAGGGTTAGGGTTTGTGTTTGTGTTAGGGTTAGGGTTATGGTTAGGGTTAGGGTTAGGGTTAGGTTTAGAATTAGGGTTAGGGTTAGGATTAGGATAAGGATGAGGGTTAAGGTTAGATTTAGGATTAGGGTTATTATTTGGGTTATGTTTGGGTTAGTGTTAGGGTTAGGGTTTGGGTTAGTGTTAGAGTTAGGGTTTGAGTTAGGTTTAGGTTTAGGGTTAGGTTAGGGTTTGGGTTAGAGTTAGAGTTAGGGTTACGGTTTGGGTTTGGTTTAGAGTTAGGGTTATGGTTAGGGTTAGAGTTAGGATTAGGGTTAGGGTTAGGGTTCCGATTAGAGTTATGTTTAGAGTTTGGGTTTGGGTAAGGGTTAAGGTTACGCTTAGGGGTTGGATTAGGGCTAGGGTGTGAGTTTGAATTAGGTTTAGGGTTAGCATTAGGGTTAGGGTAGGTTTAGAATTAGTGTTTCAGTTAGGGTTAGGGTTAGGGTTAAGGTTAGGGTTAGGGTTAGGTTTAGGGTTTTATTTAGGGTTAGGGTTAGGGTTAGGGTTAGGGTTAGGGTTTGGGTTAGCGTTAGGGTTAGGACTAGGGTTAGTGTTAGGGTTAGGTTTAGGGTTAGCATTAGGGTTAGGGTTAGGTTTAGGATTAGTGTTTCAGTTAGGGTTAGGGTTAGGGTTAAGGTTATTGTTAGGGTTAGGTTTAGGGTTTCATTTAGGGTTAGGGTTAGGGTTAGGGTTAGTGTTAGGGTTAGGGTTAGGGTTAGTGTTAGGGTTTGGTTTAGGGTTAGGGTTAGGGTTTGGGTTAGGTTTAGGGTTGGAGTTAGGATTAGGGTTAGGGTTTGTGTTAAAATTAGGGTTTGTGTTTGTGTTAGGGTTAGGGTTAGGGTTAGGGTTAGGGTTAGGGTTAGGTTTAGAATTAGGGGTAGGGTTAGGGTTAGGATAAGGATGAGGGTTAAGGTTAGGGTTAGGATTAGGGTTATTATTTGGGTTATGATTTGGGTTAGTGTTAGGGTTAGGGTTTGGGTTAGTGTTAGAGTTAGGGTTTGAGTTAGGGTTAGGTTTAGGGTTAGGTTAGGGTTTGGTTTAGAGTTAGAGTTAGGGTTACGGTTTGGGTTTGGTTTAGAGTTAGGGTTAGGTTAGGCTTTGGGTTAGAGTTAGGGTTAGGATTAGGGTTAGGGTTTGAGTTTGAATTAGGTTTAGGGTTAGCATTAGGGTTAGGGTTAGGTTTAGTATAAGTATTTCAGTTAGGGTTAGGGTTAGGGTTAGGGTTTGGGTTCGGGTTAGGGTTAGGGTTAGGGTTTGATTTAGGGTTAGGGTTAGGCTTAGGGTTAGTGTAAGGGTTTGGGTTAGGGTTAGGGTTAGGACTAGGGTTAGTGTTAGGGTTAGGTTTAGGGTTAGCATTAGGGTTATTAGGGTTAGGTTTAGGGTTTGTGTTAGGGTTAGGGTTAGGGTTAGGGTTAGGGTTTGGGTTAGGGTTAGGGTTAGGGTTAGGGTTAGGGTTTGGGTTAGGGTTAGGGTTAGGGTTAGGATTAGGGTTAGGGTTTGTGTTAAGATTAGGGTTTGGGTTTGGGTTAGGGTTAGGGTTAGGGTTAGGGTTAGGGTTAGAATTAGGGTTAGGGTTAGGGTTAGGGTTAGGGTTAGGATAAGGATGAGGGTTAGTGTTAGGGTTAGGATTAGGTTATTGTTTGGGTTATGGTTTGGGTTAGGGTTAGGGTTACGGTTTGGGTTAGTGTTAGAGTGAGGGTTTGAGTTAGGGTTAGGTTTAGGGTTACGTTAGGGTTTGGGTTAGAGTTAGGGTTAGGGTTAGGGTTTGGGTTTGGTTTAGATTTAGGTTTAGGTTAGGGTTTGGGTTAGAGTTAGGGTTAGGGTGAGGTGTTGGATTAGGGTTATGGTTAGGGTTAGGGTTAGGATTAGCGTTAGGGTTAGGGTTCCGATTAGAGTTAGGTTTAGAGTTTGGGTTTGGGTAAGGGTTAAGGTTAGGGTTAGGGTTACGGTTAGGATTAGGCATAGGACTAGGATTAGGGTTAGGTTTAGGGTTAGGATTAGGATTAGGGTTTGTGTTTAGGTTTGGGTTATGGTTAGGGTAAGTGTTAGGGTTAGGGTTTAGGGTTAGGTATAGGGTTAGGGTTAGGGTTTCGGTTTGGGTTCTATTTTGGGTTAGGTTTAGGGTTAGGGTTAGGGTTTGGGTTCGGGTTAGGATTAGGGTTAGGGTTTGAGTTTGAATTAGGTTTAGGGTTAGCATTAGGGTTAGGGTTAGGTTTAGGATTAGTGTTTCAGTTACGGTTAGGGTTAGGTTAAGGTTAGGGTTAGGGTTAGGTTTAGGGTTTGATTTAGGGTTAGGGTTAGGGTTAGGTTTAGTGTTAGGGTTTGGGTTAGGGTTAGGGTTACGACTAGGGTTAATGTTAGGTTTAGGGTTAGCATTAGTTTTAGGATTAGGGTTAGGGTTAGGGTTTGGTTTTGGGTTAGAGTTAGGGTTAGGTTTAGGGTTTGGGTTAGGTTTAGGGTTAGGGTTAACGTTTGAGTTAGGGTTACGGTTAGGGTTAGAATTAGGGTTAGGGTTTGTGTTAAGATTAGGGTTTGGTTTAGGGTTAGAGTTAGGTTTTGGGTAAAAGTTACGTTTAGGGTTAGGTTTTGTTTTAGGGTTAGGGTTAGGGTTAGGATTAGGTTTAGGGTTTAGGTTTTCGGATAGGTTTTGTGTTAGGGTTAGGGTTAGGATTAGGGTTTGGGTTAGGGTTTAGGTTTAGTTAGGTTTAGGGTTAGGGTTAGGGTTATGGTTAGGTTTAGCTTTACGGTTAGGGTTAGGGTTATGGTTAGGGTTAGCGTTAGGGTTAGGGTTAGGGTTAGGGTTCCGATTAGAGTTAGGTTTAGAGTTTGGGTTTGGGTAAGGGTTAAGGTTAGGGTTAGGGTTAGGGTTAGGGTTAGGGTTAGGACTAGGACTAGGATTAGGGTTAGGGTTAGGGTTAGGTTTAGGGTTAGGATTAGGGTTAGGGTTTGGGTTTAGGTTTGGGTTATGGTTAGGGTAAGTGTTAGGGTTAGAGTTTAGTGTTAGGGTTAGGGTTAGGGTTTCGGTTTCGGTTATGTTTTGGGCTAGATTTAGGGTTAGGTTTAGGGTTTGGGTTCGGATTAGGATTAGGGTTAGGGTTTGGGTTAGGGTTAGGGTTAGGCTTTGGGTTAGGGTTAGAGTTAGTGTTAGGGTTAGAATTAGGGTTAGGGTTAGGGTTAGGGTTAGGGTTAGGATAAGGAGGAGGGTTAGTGTTAGGGTTAGGATTAGGGTTATTATTTGGGTTATGGTTTGGGTTAGGGTTAGGGTTACGGTTTGGGTTAGTGTTAGAGTGAGGGTTTGAGTTAGGGTTAGGTTTAGGGTTAGGTTAGGGTTTGGGTTAGAGTTAGGGTTAGGGTTAGGGTTAGGGTTAGGGTTAGGATTAGTGTTAGGGTTTGTGTTTAGGTTTGGGTTATGTTTAGGGTAAGTGTTAGGGTTAGGGTTTAGGGTTAGGTTTAGGGTTAGGGTTAGGGTTTCGGTTTGGGTTATATTTTGGGTTAGGTTTAGGGTTAGGGTTAGGGTTTGGGTTCGGGTTAGGATTAGGGTTGGGTTTGAGTTTGAATTAGGTTTAGGGTTAGCATTAGGGTTAGGGTTAGGTTTAGGATTAGTGTTTCAGTTAGGGTTAGGGTTAGGTTAAGGTTAGGGTTAGGGTTAGGTTTAGGGTTTGATTTAGGGTTAGGGTTAGGGTTAGGGTTAGTGTTAGGGTTTGGGTTAGCGTTAGGGTTACGACTAGGGTTATCGTTAGGTTTAGGGTTAGCATTAGTTTTAGGATTAGGGTTAGGGTTAGGGTTTGGGTTTGGGTTAGGTTTAGGGTTAGGGTTAGGGTTTGGGTTAGGGTTAGGGTTAACGTGTGAGTTAGGGTTACGGTTAGGGTTAGGATTTGGGTTAGGGATTTGTGTTAAGATTAGGGTTTGGTTTTGGGTTAGGGTTAAGGTTTGGGTTAAAGTTACGTTTAGGGTTAGGTTTTGTTTTAGGGTTAGGGTTAGGGTTAGGATTAGGTTTAGGGTTTAGGTTTTCGGTTAGGTTTAGTGTTAGGATTAGGGTTAGGATTAGGGTTTGGGTTAGGGTTTAGGTTTGGTTAGGTTTAGGGTTAGGGTTAGGGTTATGGTTAGGTTTAGCTTTATGGTTAGGGTTAGGGTTATGGTTAGGGTTAGCGTTAGGGTTAGGGTTAGGGTTAGGGTTCCGATTAGAGTTAGGTTTAGAGTTTGGGTTTGGGTAAGGGTTAAGGTTAGGGTTAGGGTTAGGGTTAGGTTTAGGGTTAGAGCTAGGGTTAGGGTTAGGGTTAGGGTTAGGGTTAGGGTTAGGGTTTCGGTTTGGGTTATGTTTTGGGCTAGGTTTAGGGTTAGGGTTAGGGTTTGGGTTCGGGTTATGATTAGGGTTAGGGTTTGAGTTTGAATTAGGTTGAGGGTTAGCATTAGGGTTAGGGTTAGGTTTAGGATTAGTGTTTCAGTTAGGGTTAGGGTTAGGTTTAAGGTTAGGGTTAGGGTTAGGTTTAGGGTTTGATTTAGGTTTAGGGTTAAGGTTAGGGTTAGTGTTAGGGTTTGGGTTCGGGTTAGGGTTAGGACTAGGGTTAGTGTTAGGGTTAGGTTTAGGGTTCGCATTAGGGTTAGGATTAGGGTTAGGGTTAGGGTTTGGGTTAGGTTTAGGGTTAGGGTTATGGTTAGGTTTAGGGTTAGGGTTAGGGTTAGGGTTAGGGTTTGGGTTAGGGTTAGGGTTAGGGCTTGGGTTAGGTTTAGGGCTGGAGTTAGGATTAGGGTTAGGGTTTGTGTTAAAATTAGGGTTTGGGTTTGTGCTAGGGTTAGGGTTAGGGTTAGGATTAGGGTTAGGGTTCCGATTAGAGTTATGTTTAGAGTTTGGTTTTGGGTAAGGGTTAAGGTTAGGTTTAGGGTTAGGATTAGGGTTAGGGTTTGAGTTTGAATTAGGTTTAGGGTTAGCATTAGGGTTAGGATTAGGTTTAGTATAAGTATTTCAGTTAGGGTTAGGGTTAGGGTTAGGGTTTGGGTTTGGGTTAGGGTCCCGATTAGAGTTATGTTTAGAGTAGGGGTTTGGGTAAGGGTTAAGTGTAGGTTTAGGGATATTATTAGGGTTAGGGTTTGAGTTTGAATTAGGTTGAGGGGTTGCATTAGGGTTAGGGTTAAGTTTAGTATAAGTATTTCAGTTAGGGTTAGGGTTAGGGTTAGGGTTTGGGTTCGGGTTAGGGTTAGGGTTAGGGTTTGATTTAGGGTTAGGGTTAGGCTTAGGGTTAGTGTAAGGGTTTGGGTTAATGTTAGGGTTAGGGTTAGGGTTTGGGTTAGCATTAGGGTTATTAGGGTTAGGGTTAGGGTTTGGGTTAGGGTTAGGGTTAGGGTTTGGGTTAGGGTCAGGGTTAGGGTTAGGGTTTGGGTTAGGGTTAGTGTTAGTGTTAGGATTAGGGTTAGGGTTTGTGTTAAGATTAGGGTTTGGGTTTGGGTTAGGGTTTGGGTTAGGGTTAGGGTTAGGGTTAGGGTTAGAATTAGGGTTAGGTTTAGGGTTAGGGTTAGGGTTAGGATAAGAATGAGGGTTAGTGTTAGGGTTAGCATTAGGGTTATTATTTGGGTTATGGTTTGGGTTAGGGTTAGGGTTACGGTTTGGGTTAGTGTTAGAGTGAGGGTTTGAGTTAGGGTTAGGTTTAGGGTTAGGTTAGGTTTTGGGTTAGAGTTAGGGTTAGGGTTAGGGTTTGGGTTTGGTTTAGAGTTAGGTTTAGGTTAGGGTTTGGGTTAGAGTTAGGGTTAGGTTGAGGTGTTGGATTAGGGTTATGGTTAGGGTTAGGGTTAGGATTAGGGTTAGGGTTAGGGTTCCGATTAGAGTTAGGTTTAGAGTTTGGGTTTGGGTAAGGGTTAAGGTTAGGGTTAGGGTTACGGTTAGGGTTAGGGATAGGACTAGGATTAGGTTTAGGTTTAGGGTTAAGATTAGGGTTAGGGTTTGTGTTTAGGTTTGGGTTATGGTTAGGGTAAGTGTTAGGGTTAGGGTTTAGGGTTAGGTTTAGTGTTAGGGTTAGGGTTTCGGTTTGGGTTATATTTTGGGTTAGGTTTAGGGTTAGGGTTAGGGTTTGGGTTCGGGTAAGGATTAGGGTTAGGGTTTGAGTTTGAATTAGGTTTAGGGTTAGCATTAGGGTTAGGGTTAGGTTTAGGATTAGTGTTTCAGTTACGGTTAGGGTTTGGTTAAGGTTAGGGTTAGGGTTAGGTTTAGGGTTTGATTTAGGGATAGGGTTAGGGTTAGGGTTAGTGTTAGGGTTTGGGTTAGGGTTAGGGTTACGACTAGGGTTAGGGTTAGGTTTAGGGTTAGCATTAGTTTTAGGATTAGGGTTAGTGTTCGGGTTTGGGTTTGGGTTAGAGTTAGGGTTAGGTTTAGGGTTTGGGTTAGGGTTAGGGTTAGGGTTAACGTTTGAGTTAGGGTTACGGTTAGGGTTAGGATTAGGGTTAGGGTTTGTGTTAAGATTAGGGTTTGGTTTATGGTTAGGGTTAGCGTTTGGGTTAAAGTTACGTTTAGGGTTAGGTTTTGTTTTAGGGTTAGGGTTAGGGTTAGGATTAGATTTAGGGTTTAGGTTTTCGGTTAGGTTTAGTTTAAGGGTTAGGGTTAGGATTAGGGTTTGGGTTAGGGTTTAGGTTTGGTTAGGTTTAGGGTTAGGGTTAGGGTTATGGTTAGGTTTAGCTTTACGGTTAGGGTTAGGGTTATGGTTAGGGTTAGCGTTAGGGTTAGGGTTAGGGTTAGGGTTCCAATTAGAGTTAGGTTTAGAGTTTGGGTTTGGGTAAGGGTTAAGGTTAGGGTTAGGGTTAGGGTTAGGGTTAGGTTTAGGACTAGGATTAGGGTTAGTTTTAGGGTTAGGGTTAGGATTAGGGTTAGGGTTTTGGTTTAGGTTTGGGTTATGGTTAGGGTAAGTGTTAGGGTTACAGTTTAGTGTTAGGTTTAGGGTTAGGGTTTCGGTTTCGGTTATGTTTTGGGCTAGATTTAGGGTTAGGGTTAGGGTTTGGGTTCGTATTAGGATTAGGGTTAGGGTTTGGGTTAGGGTTAGGGTTAGGGTTTGGGTGAGGTTTAGGGTTAGGGTTAGGATTAGGGTGAGGTTTTGTGTTAGGATTAGGGTTTGGGTTTGGGTTAGGGTTAGGGTTAGGGTTAGGATTAGGGTTAGAATTAGGGTTAGGGTTAGGGTTAGGGTTAGGGTTAGGGTTAGGGTTAGGGTTAGGGTTAGTGTTAGGATTAGGGTTAGGGTTTGTGTTAAGATTAGGGTTTGGGTTTGGGCTAGGGTTAGGGTTAGGGTTAGGGTTAGGGTTAGGGTTAGAATTAGGGTTAGGTTTAGGGTTAGGGTTAGGGTTAGGATAAGGATGAGGGTTAGTGTTAGGGTTAGCATTAGGGTTATTATTTGGGTTATGGTTTGGGTTAGGGTTAGGGTTACGGTTTGGGTTAGTGTTAGAGTGAGGGTTTGAGTTAGGGTTAGGTTTAGGGTTAGGTTAGGTTTTGGGTTAGAGTTAGGGTTAGGGTTAGGGTTTGGGTTTGGTTTAGAGTTAGGTTTAGGTTAGGGTTTGGGTTAGAGTTAGGGTTAGGTTGAGGTGTTGGATTAGGGTTATGGTTAGGGTTAGGGTTAGGATTAGGGTTAGGGTTAGGGTTCCGATTAGAGTTAGGTTTAGAGTTTGGGTTTGGGTAAGGGTTAAGGTTAGGGTTAGGGTTACGGTTAGGGTGTAGGGATAGGACTAGGATTAGGTTTATGTTTAGGGTTAGGATTAGGGTTAGGGTTTGTGTTTAGGTTTGGGTTATGGTTAGGGTAAGTTTTAGGGTTAGGGTTTAGTGTTAGGTTTAGTGTTAGGGTTAGGGTTTCGGTTTGGGTTATATTTTGGGTTAGGTTTAGGGTTAGGGTTAGGGTTTTGGTTCGGGTAAGGATTAGGGTTAGGGTTTGAGTTTGAATTAGGTTTAGGGTTAGCATTAGGGTTAGGGTTAGGTTTAGGATTAGTGTTTCAGTTACGGTTAGGGTTAGGTTAAGTTTAGGGTTAGGGTTAGGTTTAGGGTTTGATTTAGGGTTAGGGTTAGGGTTAGGGTTAGTGTTAGTGTTTGGGTTAGGGTTAGGGTTACGACTAGGGTTAGGGTTAGGTTTAGGGTTAGCATTAGTTTTAGGATTAGGGTTAGTTTTAGGGTTAGGGTTAGGATTAGGGTTAGGGTTTGGGTTTAGGTTTGGGTTATGGTTAGGGTAAGTGTTAGGGTTACAGTTTAGTGTTAGGTTTAGGGTTAGGGTTTCGGTTTCGGTTATGTTTTGGGCTAGATTTAGGATTAGGGTTAGGGTTTGGGTTCGGATTAGGATTAGGTTTAGGGTTTGGGTTAAGGTTAGGGTTAGGGTTTGCGTTAGGTTTAGGGTTAGGGTTAGGATTAGGGTTAGGTTTTGTGTTAAGATTAGGGTTTGGGTTTGGGTTAGGGTTAGGGTTAGGGTTAGGATTAGGGTTAGAATTAGGGTTAGGGTTAGGGTTAGGGTTAGGGTTAGTGTTAGGATTAGGGTTACGGTTTGTGTTAAGATTAGGGTTTGGGTTTGGGATAGGGTTAGGGTTAGGGTTAGGGTTAGGGTTTGTGTTAAGATTAGGGTTTGGTTTAGGGTTAGGGTTAGGGTTTGGGTTAAAGTTACGTTTAGGGTTAGGTTTTGTTTTAGGGTTAGGTTTAGGGTTAGGATTAGGTTTACAGTTTAGGTTTTCGGTTAGGTTTAGTGTTAGGGTTAGGGTTAGGATTAGGGTTTGGGTTAGGTTTTTAGGTTTGGTTAGGTTTAGGGTTAGGGTTAGGGTTATGGTTAGGTTTAGCTTTACGGTTAGGGTTAGGGTTATGGTTAGGGTTAGCGTTAGGGTTAGGGTTAGGGTTAGGCTTCCGATTAGAGTTAGGTTTAGAGTTTGGGTTTGGGTAAGGGTTAATGTTAGGGTTAGGGTTAGGGTTAGGGTTAGGGTTAGGACTAGGATTAGGGTTAGGGTTAGGGTTAGGATTAGGTTTAGAGTTTGGATTTAGGTTTGGGTTATGGTTAGGGTAAGTGTTAGGGTTACAGTTTAGGGTTAGGTTTAGCGTCAGGGTTAGGGTTTCGGTTTGGGTTATGTTTTGGGCTAGGTTTAGGTTTAGGGTTAGGGTTTGGATTCGGGTTAGGATTAGGGTTAGGGTTTGAGTTTGAATTAGGTTTAGGGTTAGCATTAGGGTTAGGGTTAGGTTTAGGATTAGTGTTTCAGTTAGGGTTAGCGTTAGGGTTAAGGTTAAGGTTAGGGTTAGGTTTAGGGATTGATTTAGGGTTAGGGTTAGGGTTAGGGTTAGTGTTAGGGTTTGGGTTAGGGTTAGGGTTAGGACTAGGGTTAGTGTTAGGGTTAGGTTTAGGGTTAGCTTTAGGTTTCGGATTAGGGTTAGGGTTAGGGTTTGGGTTGGGGTTAGGGTTAGGGTTAGGGTTAGGGTTAGTGTTAGGGTTAGGGTTAGGGTTAGGGTTTGGGTTAGGGTTAGGGTTAGCGTTTGGGTTAGATTTAGAGTTGGAGTTAGGATTAGGGTTAGGGTTTGTGTTTGTGTTAGGGTTAGGGTTATGGTTAGGGTTAGGGTTAGGGTTAGGTTTAGAATTAGGGTTAGGGTTAGGATTAGGATAAGGATGAGGGTTAAGGTTAGATTTAGGATTAGGGTTATTATTTGGGTTATGTTTGGGTTAGTGTTAGGGTTAGGGTTTGGGTTAGTGTTAGAGTTAGGGTTTGAGTTAGGTTTAGGTTTAGGGTTAGGTTAGGGTTTGGGTTAGAGTTAGAGTTAGGGTTACGGTTTGGGTTTGGTTTAGAGTTAGGGTTATGGTTAGGGTTAGAGTTAGGATTAGGGTTAGGGTTAGGGTTCCGATTAGAGTTATGTTTAGAGTTTGGGTTTGGGTAAGGGTTAAGGTTACCTTTAGGGTTTGGATTAGGGTTAGGGTTTGAGTTTGAATTAGGTTTAGGGTTAGCATTAGGGTTAGGGTAGGTTTAGAATTAGTGTTTCAGTTAGGGTTAGGGTTAGGGTTAAGGTTAGGGTTAGGGTTAGGTTTAGGGTTTTATTTAGGGTTAGGGTTAGGGTTAGGGTTAGGGTTAGGGTTTGGGTTAGCGTTAGGGTTAGGACTAGGGTTAGTGTTAGGGTTAGGTTTAGGGTTAGCATTAGGGTTAGGGTTAGGTTTAGGATTAGTGTTTCAGTTAGGGTTAGGGTTAGGGTTAAGGTTATTGTTAGGGTTAGGTTTAGGGTTTCATTTAGGGTTAGGGTTAGGATTAGGGTTAGTGTTAGGGTTAGGGTTAGGGTTAGTGTTAGGGTTTGGTTTAGGGTTAGGGTTAGGGTTTGGGTTAGGTTTAGGGTTGGAGTTAGGATTAGGGTTAGGGTTTGTGTTAAAATTAGGGTTTGTGTTTGTGTTAGGGTTAGGGTTAGGGTTAGGGTTAGGGTTAGGGTTAGGGTTAGGGTTAGGTTTAGAATTAGGGTTAGGGTTAGGGTTAGGATAAGGATGAGGGTTAAGGTTAGGGTTAGGATTAGGGTTATTATTTGGGTTATGATTTGGGTTAGTGTTAGGGTTAGGGTTTGGGTTAGTGTTAGAGTTAGGGTTTGAGTTAGGGTTAGGTTTAGGGTTAGGTTAGGGTTTGGTTTAGAGTTAGAGTTAGGGTTACGGTTTGGGTTTGGTTTAGAGTTAGGGTTAGGTTAGGCTTTGGGTTAGAGTTAGGGTTAGGATTAGGGTTAGGGTTTGAGTTTGAATTAGGTTTAGGGTTAGCATTAGGGTTAGGGTTAGGTTTAGTATAAGTATTTCAGTTAGGGTTAGGGTTAGGGTTAGGGTTTGGGTTCGGGTTAGGGTTAGGGTTAGGGTTTGATTTAGGGTTAGGGTTAGGCTTAGGGTTAGTGTAAGGGTTTGGGTTAGGGTTAGGGTTAGGACTAGGGTTAGTGTTAGGGTTAGGTTTAGGGTTAGCATTAGGGTTATTAGGGTTAGGTTTAGGGTTTGTGTTAGGGTTAGGGTTAGGGTTAGGGTTAGGGTTTGGGTTAGGGTTAGGGTTAGGGTTAGGGTTAGGGTTTGGGTTAGGGTTAGGGTTAGGGTTAGGATTAGGGTTAGGGTTTGTGTTAAGATTAGGGTTTGGGTTTGGGTTAGGGTTAGGGTTAGGGTTAGGGTTAGGGTTAGAATTAGGGTTAGGGTTAGGGTTAGGGTTAGGGTTAGGATAAGGATGAGGGTTAGTGTTAGGGTTAGGATTAGGTTATTGTTTGGGTTATGGTTTGGGTTAGGGTTAGGGTTACGGTTTGGGTTAGTGTTAGAGTGAGGGTTTGAGTTAGGGTTAGGTTTAGGGTTACGTTAGGGTTTGGGTTAGAGTTAGGGTTAGGGTTAGGGTTTGGGTTTGGTTTAGATTTAGGTTTAGGTTAGGGTTTGGGTTAGAGTTAGGGTTAGGGTGAGGTGTTGGATTAGGGTTATGGTTAGGGTTAGGGTTAGGATTAGCGTTAGGGTTAGGGTTCCGATTAGAGTTAGGTTTAGAGTTTGGGTTTGGGTAAGGGTTAAGGTTAGGGTTAGGGTTACGGTTAGGATTAGGCATAGGACTAGGATTAGGGGTAGGTTTAGGGTTAGGATTAGGATTAGGGTTTGTGTTTAGGTTTGGGTTATGGTTAGGGTAAGTGTTAGGGTTAGGGTTTAGGGTTAGGTATAGGGTTAGGGTTAGGGTTTCGGTTTGGGTTCTATTTTGGGTTAGGTTTAGGGTTAGGGTTAGGGTTTGGGTTCGGGTTAGGATTAGGGTTAGGGTTTGAGTTTGAATTAGGTTTAGGGTTAGCATTAGGGTTAGGGTTAGGTTTAGGATTAGTGTTTCAGTTACGGTTAGGGTTAGGTCAAGGTTAGGGTTAGGGTTAGGTTTAGGGTTTGATTTAGGGTTAGGGTTAGGGTTAGGTTTAGTGTTAGGGTTTGGGTTAGGGTTAGGGTTACGACTAGGGTTAATGTTAGGTTTAGGGTTAGCATTAGTTTTAGTATTACGGTTAGGGTTAGGGTTTGGTTTTGGGTTAGAGTTAGGGTTAGGTTTAGGGTTTGGGTTAGGTTTAGGGTTAGGGTTAACGTTTGAGTTAGGGTTACGGTTAGGGTTAGAATTAGGGTTAGGGTTTGTGTTAAGATTAGGGTTTGGTTTAGGGTTAGAGTTAGGTTTTGGGTAAAAGTTACGTTTAGGGTTAGGTTTTGTTTTAGGGTTAGGGTTAGGGTTAGGATTAGGTTTAGGGTTTAGGTTTTCGGATAGGTTTTGTGTTAGGGTTAGGGTTAGGATTAGGGTTTGGGTTAGGGTTTAGGTTTAGTTAGGTTTAGGGTTAGGGTTAGGGTTATGGTTAGGTTTAGCTTTACGGTTAGGGTTAGGGTTAGGGTTAGGGTTAGCGTTAGGGTTAGGGTTAGGGTTAGGGTTCCGATTAGAGTTAGGTTTAGAGTTTGGGTTTGGGTAAGGGTTAAGGTTAGGGTTAGGGTTAGGGTTAGGGTTAGGGTTAGGACTAGGACTAGGATTAGGGTTAGGGTTAGGGTTAGGTTTAGGGTTAGGATTAGGGTTAGGGTTTGGGTTTAGGTTTGGGTTATGGTTAGGGTAAGTGTTAGGGTTACAGTTTAGTGTTAGGGTTAGGGTTAGGGTTTCGGTTTCGGTTATGTTTTGGGCTAGATTTAGGGTTAGGTTTAGGGTTTGGGTTCGGATTAGGATTAGGGTTAGGGTTTGGGTTAGGGTTAGGGTTAGGCTTTGGGTTAGGGTTAGAGTTAGTGTTAGGGTTAGAATTAGGGTTAGGGTTAGGGTTAGGGTTAGGGTTAGGATAAGGAGGAGGGTTAGTGTTAGGGTTAGGATTAGGGTTATTATTTGGGTTATGGTTTGGGTTAGGGTTAGGGTTACGGTTTGGGTTAGTGTTAGAGTGAGGGTTTGAGTTAGGGTTAGGTTTAGGGTTAGGTTAGGGTTTGGGTTAGAGTTAGGGTTAGGGTTAGGGTTAGGGTTAGGGTTAGGGTTAGGATTAGGGTTAGGGTTTGTGTTTAGGTTTGGGTTATGTTTAGGGTAAGTGTTAGGGTTAGGGTTTAGGGTTAGGTTTAGGGTTAGGGTTAGGGTTTCGGTTTGGGTTATATTTTGGGTTAGGTTTAGGGTTAGGGTTAGGGTTTGGGTTCGGGTTAGGATTAGGGTTGGGTTTGAGTTTGAATTAGGTTTAGGGTTAGCATTAGGGTTAGGGTTAGGTTTAGGATTAGTGTTTCAGTTAGGGTTAGGGTTAGGTTAAGGTTAGGGTTAGGGTTAGGTTTAGGCTTTGATTTAGGGTTAGGGTTAGGGTTAGGGTTAGTGTTAGGGTTTGGGTTAGCGTTAGGGTTACGACTAGGGTTATCGTTAGGTTTAGGGTTAGCATTAGTTTTAGGATTAGGGTTAGGGTTAGGGTTTGGGTTTGGGTTAGGTTTAGGGTTAGGGTTAGGGTTTGGGTTAGGGTTAGGGTTAACGTGTGAGTTAGGGTTACGGTTAGGGTTAGGATTTGGGTTAGGGATTTGTGTTAAGATTAGGGTTTGGTTTTGGGTTAGGGTTAAGGTTTGGGTTAAAGTTACGTTTAGGGTTAGGTTTTGTTTTAGGGTTAGGGTTAGGGTTAGGATTAGGTTTAGGGTTTAGGTTTTCGGTTAGGTTTAGTGTTAGGATTAGGGTTAGGATTAGGGTTTGGGTTAGGGTTTAGGTTTGGTTAGGTTTAGGGTTAGGGTTAGGGTTATGGTTAGGTTTAGCTTTATGGTTAGGGTTAGGGTTATGGTTAGGGTTAGCGTTAGGGTTAGGGTTAGGGTTAGGGTTCCGATTAGAGTTAGGTTTAGAGTTTGGGTTTGGGTAAGGGTTAAGGTTAGGGTTAGGGTTAGGGTTAGGTTTAGGGTTAGAGCTAGGGTTAGGGTTAGGGTTAGGGTTAGGGTTAGGGTTAGGGTTTCGGTTTGGGTTATGTTTTGGGCTAGGTTTAGGGTTAGGGTTAGGGTTTGGGTTCGGGTTATGATTAGGGTTAGGGTTTGAGTTTGAATTAGGTTGAGGGTTAGCATTAGGGTTAGGGTTAGGTTTAGGATTAGTGTTTCAGTTAGGGTTAGGGTTAGGTTTAAGGTTAGGGTTAGGGTTAGGTTTAGGGTTTGATTTAGGTTTAGGGTTAAGGTTAGGGTTAGTGTTAGGGTTTGGGTTCGGGTTAGGGTTAGGACTAGGGTTAGTGTTAGGGTTAGGTTTAGGGTTCGCATTAGGGTTAGGATTAGGGTTAGGGTTAGGGTTTGGGTTAGGTTTAGGGTTAGGGTTATGGTTAGGTTTAGGGTTAGGGTTAGGGTTAGGGTTAGGGTTTGGGTTAGGGTTAGGGTTAGGGTTTGGGTTAGGTTTAGGGCTGGAGTTAGGATTAGGGTTAGGGTTTGTGTTAAAATTAGGGTTTGGGTTTGTGCTAGTGTTAGGGTTAGGGTTAGGGTTAGGGTTAGGGTTCCGATTAGAGTTATGTTTAGAGTTTGGGTTTGGGTAAGGGTTAAGGTTAGGTTTAGGGTTAGGATTAGGGTTAGGGTTTGAGTTTGAATTAGGTTTAGGGTTAGCATTAGGGTTAGGATTAGGTTTAGTATAAGTATTTCAGTTAGGGTTAGGGTTAGGGTTAGGGTTTGGGTTTGGGTTAGGGTTCCGATTAGAGTTATGTTTAGAGTTTGGGTTTGGGTAAGGGTTAAGGTTAGGTTTAGGGTTATTATTAGGGTTAGGGTTTGAGTTTGAATTAGGTTTAGGGTTAGCATTAGGGTTAGGGTTAAGTTTAGTATAAGTATTTCAGTTAGGGTTAGGGTTAGGGTTAGGGTTTGGGTTCGGGTTAGGGTTAGGGTTAGGGTTTGATTTAGGGTTAGGGTTAGGCTTAGGGTTAGTGTAAGGGTTTGGGTTAATGTTAGGGTTAGGTTTAGGGTTTGGGTTAGCATTAGGGTTATTAGGGTTAGGGTTAGGGTTTGGGTTAGGGTTAGGGTTAGGGTTAGGGTTTGGGTTAGGGTCAGGGTTTAGGTTAGGGTTTGGGTTAGGGTTAGTGTTAGTGTTAGGATTAGGGTTAGGGTTTGTGTTAAGATTAGGGTTTGGGTTTGGGTTAGGGTTTGGGTTAGGGTTAGGGTTAGGGTTAGGGTTAGAATTAGGGTTAGGTTTAGGGTTAGGGTTAGGGTTAGGATAAGAATGAGGGTTAGTGTTAGGGTTAGCATTAGGCTTATTATTTGGGTTATGGTTTGGGTTAGGGTTAGGGTTACGGTTTGGGTTAGTGTTAGAGTGAGGGTTTGAGTTAGGGTTAGGTTTAGGGTTAGGTTAGGTTTTGGGTTAGAGTTAGGGTTAGGGTTAGGGTTTGGGTTTGGTTTAGAGTTAGGTTTAGGTTAGGGTTTGGGTTAGAGTTAGGGTTAGGTTGAGGTGTTGGATTAGGGTTATGGTTAGGGTTAGGGTTAGGATTAGGGTTAGGGTTAGGGTTCCGATTAGAGTTAGGTTTAGAGTTTGGGTTTGGGTAAGGGTTAAGGTTAGGGTTAGGGTTACGGTTAGGGTTAGGGATAGGACTAGGATTAGGTTTAGGTTTAGGGTTAAGATTAGGGTTAGGGTTTGTGTTTAGGTTTGGGTTATGGTTAGGGTAAGTGTTAGGGTTAGGGTTTAGGGTTAGGTTTAGTGTTAGGGTTAGGGTTTCGGTTTGGGTTATATTTTGGGTTAGGTTTAGGGTTAGGGTTAGGGTTTGGGTTCGGGTAAGGATTAGGGTTAGGGTTTGAGTTTGAATTAGGTTTAGGGTTAGCATTAGGGTTAGGGTTAGGTTTAGGATTAGTGTTTCAGTTACGGTTAGGGTTTGGTTAAGGTTAGGGTTAGGGTTAGGTTTAGGGTTTGATTTAGGGATAGGGTTAGGGTTAGGGTTAGTGTTAGGGTTTGGGTTAGGGTTAGGGTTACGACTAGGGTTAGGGTTAGGTTTAGGGTTAGCATTAGTTTTACGATTAGGGTTAGTGTTCGGGTTTGGGGTTGGGTTAGAGTTAGAGTTAGGCGTAGGGTTTGGGTTAGGGTTAGGGTTAGGGTTAACGTTTGAGTTAGGGTTACGGTTAGGGTTAGGATTAGGGTTAGGGTTTGTGTTAAGATTAGGGTTTGGTTTATGGTTAGGGTTAGCGTTTGGGTTAAAGTTACGTTTAGGGTTAGGTTTTGTTTTAGGGTTAGGGTTAGGGTTAGGATTAGATTTAGGGTTTAGGTTTTCGGTTAGGTTTAGTTTAAGGGTTAGGGTTAGGATTAGGGTTTGGGTTAGGGTTTAGGTTTGGTTAGGTTTAGGGTTAGGGTTAGGGTTATGGTTAGGTTTAGCTTTACGGTTAGGGTTAGGGTTATGGTTAGGGTTAGCGTTAGGGTTAGGGTTAGGGTTAGGGTTCCAATTAGAGTTAGGTTTAGAGTTTGGGTTTGGGTAAGGGTTAAGGTTAGGGTAAGGGTTAGGGTTAGGGTTAGGTTTAGGACTAGGATTAGGGTTAGTTTTAGGGTTAGGGTTAGGATTAGGGTTAGGGTTTTGGTTTAGGTTTGGGTTATGGTTAGGGTAAGTGTTAGGGTTACAGTTTAGTGTTAGGTTTAGGGTTAGGGTTTCGGTTTCGGTTATGTTTTGGGCTAGATTTAGGGTTAGGGTTAGGGTTTGGGTTCGGATTAGGATTAGGGTTAGGGTTTGGGTTAGGGTTAGGGTTAGGGTTTGGGTGAGGTTTAGGGTTAGGGTTAGGATTAGGGTTAGGTTTTGTGTTAAGATTAGGGTTTGGGTTTGGGTTAGGGTTAGGGTTAGGGTTAGGATTAGGGTTAGAATTAGGGTTAGGGTTAGGGTTAGGGTTAGGGTTAGGGTTAGGGTTAGGGTTAGGGTTAGGGTTAGGGTTAGTGTTAGGATTAGGGTTAGGGTTTGTGTTAAGATTAGGGTTTGGGTTTGGGCTAGGGTTAGGGTTAGGGTTAGGGTTAGGGTTAGGGTTAGAATTAGGGTTAGGTTTAGGGTTAGGGTTAGGGTTAGGATAAGGATGAGGGTTAGTGTTAGGGTTAGCATTAGGGTTATTATTTGGGTTATGGTTTGGGTTAGGGTTAGGGTTACGGTTTGGGTTAGTGTTAGAGTGAGGGTTTGAGTTAGGGTTAGGTTTAGGGTTAGGTTAGGTTTTGGGTTACAGTTAGGGTTAGGGTTAGGGTTTGGGTTTGGTTTAGAGT
>JAJHUQ010000034.1:5215000-5230000 GCA_035773235.1 Eospalax fontanierii
AGGCTTAGGATTAGGGTTAGGGTTTGTGTTAAGATTAAGGTTTGGTTTAGGGTTAGGGTTAGGATTTGGGTTAAAGTTACGTTTAGGGTTAGGTTTTGTTTTAGGGTTAGGGTTAGGGTTAGGATTAGGTTTAGGGTTTAGGTTTTCGGTTCGGTTTAGTGTTAGGTTTAGGATTAGGGTTTGGGTTAGGGTTAGGGTTAGGGTTAGGGTTATGGTAAGGTTTCGCTTTACGGTTAGGGTTAGGGTTATGGTTAGGGTAAGCGTTAGGGTTAGGGTTAGGGTTAGGGCACCGATTAGAGTAGGGTTTAGAGTTTGGGTTTGCGTAAGGGTTAAGGTTAGGGTTAGGGTTAGGGTTAGGGTTAGGGTTAGGACTAGGATTAGGGTTAGGTTTAGGGTTAGGTTTTGGGTTATGGTTAGGGTAAGTGTTAGGTTTACAGTTTAGGGTTAGGGTTAGGGTTTGGGTTAGGGTTTCGGTTTGTGTTATGTTTTGGGCTAGATTTAGGGTTAGGTTAGGGTTTGGGTTCGGATTAGGATTAGGGTTAGGGTTTGGGTTAGTGTTAGTGTTAGGGTTTGGGTTAGGGTTAGGGTTAGGGTTAGGATTAGGGTTAGGGTTTGTGTTAAGATTAGGGTTTGGGTTTGGGTTAGGGTTAGGGTTAGGGTTAGGGTTAGAATTAGGGTTAGGGTTAGTGTTAGGGTTAGGGTTAGGGTTAGGTTTAGGATAAGGATGAGGGTTAGTGTTAGGGTTAGGATTAGGGTTATTATTTGGGTTATGGTTTGGGTTAGGGTTAGGGTTACGGTTTGGGTTTGTGTTAGAGTGAGGGTTTGAGTTAGGGTTAGGTTTAGGGTTAGGTTTGGGTTTGGGTTATAGTTAGGGTTAGGGTTAGGGTTTGGGTTTGGTTTAGAGTTAGGTTTAGGTAAGGGTTTGGGTTAGAGTTAGGGTTAGGGTGAGGTGTTGGATTAGGGTTATGGTTAGGGTTAGGGTTAGGGTTAGGGTTAGGACTAGGATTAGCGTTAGGGTTAGGGTTAGGATTAGGGTTAGAGTTTGGGTTTAGGTTTGGGTTATGGTTAGGGTAAGTGTTAGGGTTACAGTTTAGGGGTAGGGTTAGAGTTAGGGTTAGGGTTTCGGTTTGGGTTATGTTTTGGGCTAGATTTAGGTTTAGGGTTAGGGTTTGGATTCGGGTTAGGATTAGGGTTAGGGTTTGAGTTTGAATTAGGTTTAGGGTTAGCATTAGGGTTAGGGTTAGGTTTAGGATTAGTGTTTCAGTTAGGGTTAGGGTTAGGGTTAAGGTTAAGGTTAGGGTTAGGTTTAGGGTTTGATTTAGGGTTAGGGTTAGGGTTAAGTTTAGTGTTAGGATTTGGGTTAGGGTTAGGGTTAGGACTAGGGTTAGTGTTAGGGTTAGGTTTAGGGTTAGCTTTAGGGTTAGGATTAGGTTTAGGGTTAGAGTTTGGGTTAGGGTTAGGGTTAGGGTTAGGGTTAGTGTTAGGGTTAGGGTTAGGGTTAGGGTTTGGGTTAGGGTTAGAGTTAGGGTTTGGGTTAGGTTTAGAGTTGGAGTTAGGATTAGGGTTAGGGTTTGTGTTTGTGTTAGGGTTAGGGTTATGGTTAGGGTTAGGGTTAGGGTTAGGTTTAGAATTAGGGTTAGGGTTAGGGTTAGGATAAGGATGAGGGTTAAGGTTAGGGTTAGGAGTAGGGTTATTATTTGGGTTATGTTTGGGTTAGTGTTAGGGTTAGGGTTTGGGTTAGTGTTAGAATTAGGGTTTGAGTTAGGGTTAGGTTTAGGGTTAGGTTAGGGTTTGGGTTAGAGTTAGGGTTAGGGTTACGGTTTGGGTTTGGTCTAGAGTTAGGGTTAGGTTTGGCTTTGGGTTAGAGTTAGGGTTAGGGTGAGGTTTTGGATTAGGGTTATGGTTAGGGTTAGGGTTAGGATTAGGGTTAGGGTTAGGGTTCCTATTAGAGTTATGTTTGGAGTTTGGGTTTGGGTAAGGGTTATGGTTTGGTTTAGGGTTGGGTTTAGGGTTAGGGTTTGAGTTTGAATTAGGTTTAGGGTTAGCATTAGGGTTAGGGTTAGGTTTAGTATAAGTATTTCAGTTAGGGTTAGGGTTAGGGTTAGCGTTTGGGTTCGGGTTCGGGTTAGGGTTAGGGTTAGGGTTTGATTTAGGTTTAGGGTTAGGCTTAGAGTTAGTGTAAGGGTTTGGGCTAGGGTTAGGGTTAGGACTAGGGTTAGTGTTAGGGTTAGGTTTAGGGTTAGCATTAGGGTTAGAATTAGGGTTAGGGTTAGGGTTAGTGTTAGGGTTAGGGTTTGGGTTAGGGTTAGTGTTAGGTTTAGCGTTTGGGTTAGGGTTAGGGATAGGGTTAGGATTTGGGTTAGGGTTTGGGTTAGGGTTAGGGTTAGGTTTAGGATTAGTGTTTCAGTTAGGGTTAGGGTTAGTGTTGACGTTAGGGTTAGGGTTAGGTTTAGGGTTTGATTTAGGGTTAGGGTTAGGGTTAGGGTTAGTGTTAGGGTTTGGGTTATGGTTAGGGTTAGGACTAGGGTTAGTGTTAGGGTTAGGTTTAGGGTTAGCATTAGGGTTAGGATTAGGGTTAGGGTTAGGGTTTGGGTTAGGGTTAGAGTTAGGGTTAGGGTTAGGGTTTGGGTTAGGGTTACGGTTAGGGTTAGGGTTAGGGTTAGGGTTAGGACGAGGGTTAGTGTTAGGGTTAGGTTTAGGGTTAGCATTAGGGTTAGGATTAGGTTAAGGGTTAGGGTTAGGGTTTGGGTTAGGATTAGGGTTAGGGTTAGGGTTTGGGTTAGGGTTAGGTTTAGGGTTAGGATTAGGGTTAGGGTTTGTGTTAAGATTAGGGTTTGGGTTTGGGTTAGGGTTAGGGTTAGGTTTAGGGTTCGGGTTAGGGTTAGAATTATGGTTAGGGTTAAGGTTAGGGTGAGGGTTAGGGTTAGGGTTAGGGTTATTATTTGGGTTACGGTTTGTGTTAGGGTTAGGGTTAGGGTTTGGGTTAGTGTTAGAGTTGGGGTTTGAATTAGGGATAGGTTTAGGGTTAGGTTAGGGTTTGGGTTAGGGTTAGGGTTAGGGTTAGATTTAGGGTTAGGATTAGGGTTACGGTTTGTGTTAAGATTAGGGTTTGGGTTTGGGTTATGTTTAGGGTTAGGTTTAGGGTTCGGGTTAGGGTTAGAATTATGGTTAGGGTTAAGGTTAGGGTTAAGGTTAGGGTTAGGGTTTAGGGTTAGGGTTAGGGTTTCGGTTTGGGATATGTTTTGGGTTAGGTTTAGGGTTAGGGTTAGGGTTTGGGTTCGGGTTAAGATTAGGGTTAGGTTTTGAGTTTGAATTAGGTTTAGGGTTAGCATTAGGGTTAGGGTTAGGTTTAGGATCAGTATTTCAGTTAGGGTTAGGGTTAGGGTTAGTGTTTGGTTTCGGGTTAGGTTTAGGGGTAGGGGTAGGGTTTGATTTAGGGTTAGGGTTAGGCTTAGGGTTAGTGTAAGGGTTTGGGTTAGGGTTAGGGTTAGGACTAGGGTTAGTGTTAGGGTTAGGTTTAGGGTTAGCATTAGGGTTAGGGTTAGGGTTTGGGTTAGGGTTAGGGTTAGGGTTAGGGTTAGGGTTTGGGTTTGGGTTAGGTTTAGGGTTAGGGTTTGGGTTAGGGTTAGGGTTAGGTTTAGGATTAGGGTTAGGGTTTGTGTTAAGATTAGGGTTTGGGTTTGGGTTAGGGTTAGGGTTAGGGTTAGGGTTAGAATTAGGGTTACGGTTAGGGTTAGGGTTAGGGTTAGGGTTAGCGTTAGGGTTAGCATAAGCATGAGGGTTAGCGTTAGGGTTACGATTAGGGTTATTATTTGGGTTATGGTTTGGGTTAGGGTTAGGGTTACGGTTTGGCTTAGTGTTAGAGTGAGGGTTTGAGTTAGGGTTAGGTTAGGGTTTGGGTTAGAGGTAGGCTTAGGGTTAGGGTTTTGGTTTGGTTTAGAGTTAGGTTTAGGTTAGGGTTTGGGTTAGAGTTAGGGTTAGGGTGAGGTGTTGGATTAGGGTTATGGTTAGGGTTAGGGTTAGGGTAAGGGTTAGGGTTAGCGTAAAGGTTCCGATTAGACTTAGGTTTAGAGTTTGGGTTTGGGTAAGTGTTAAGGTTAGGGTTAGGGTTACGGTTAGGGTTAGGGATAGGACTAGGATTAGGGTTAGATTTAGGTTTAGGGTTAGGGTTAGGATTAGGGTTAGGGTTTGTGTTTAGGTTTGGGTTATGGTTAGGGTAAGTGTTAGGGTTAGGCTTTAGGGTTAGGTTTAGGGTTAGGGTTAGGGTTTCAGTTTGGGTTATATTTTGGGTTAGGTTTAGGGTTAGGGTTAGGGTTTGGGTTCGGGTTAGGATTAGGGTTACGACTAGGGATATCGTTAGGTTTAGGTTAGCATTAGTTTTAGGATTAGGTTTAGGGTTAGGGTTTGGGTTTGGTTAGGGTTAGGGTTAGGGTTAGGGTTTGGGTTAGGGTTAGGGTTAACGTTTGAGTTAGGGTTACGGTTAGGGTTAGGATTAGGGTTAGGATTTGTGTTAAGATTAGGGTTTGATTTAGCGTTAGGGTTAGGGTTTGGGTTAAAGTTACGTTTAGGGTTAGGTTTTGTTTTAGGGTTAGGGTTAGGGTTAGGATTAGGTTTACGGTTTAGGTTTTCGGTTAGGTTTAGTGTTAGGGTTAGGGTTATGATTAGGGTTTGGGTTAGGGTTTAGGTTTGGTTAGGTTTAGGGTTACGGTTAGGGTTATGGTTAGGTTTAGCTTTACGGTTAGGGTTAGGGTTAAGGTTAGGGTTAGCGTTAGGGTTTGGGTTAGGGTTAGGGTTAGGGTTAGGATTAGGGTTAGGGTTAGGGTTAGGGTTAGGGTTTGGGTTAGGGTTAGGGTTAGGGTTTGGTTTAGGTTTAGGGTTGGAGTTAGGATTAGGGTTAGGGTTTGTTTTAAAATTAGGGTTTGGGTTTGTGTTAGGGTTAGGGTTAGGGTTAGGGTTAGGGTTAGGGTTAGGGTTAGGGTTCCGATTAGAGTTATGTTTAGAGTTTGGGTTTGGGTAAGGGTTAAGGTTAGGTTTAGGGTTAGGATTAGGGTTAGGGTTTGAGTTTGAATTAGGTTTAGGGTTAGCATTAGGGTTAAGGTTAGGTTTATTCTAAGTATTTCAGTTAGGGTTAGGGTTAGGTTTAGGGTTTGGGTTTGGGTTAGGGTTCCGATTAGAGTTATGTTTAGAGTTTGGGTTTGGGTAAGGGTTAAGGTTAGGTTTAGGGTTATTATTAGGTTTAGGGTTTGAGTTTGAATTAGGTTTAGGGTTAGCATTAGGGTTAGGGTTAGGTTTAGTATAAGTATTTCAGTTAGGGTTAGGGTTAGGGTTAGGGTTTGGGTTCGGGTTAGGGTTAGGGTTAGGGTTAGGGTTAGTGTAAGGGTTTGGGTTAGGTTTAGGGTTAGGACTAGGGTTAGTGCTAGGGTTAGGTTTAGGGTTAGCATTAGGGTTATTAGGGTTAGGGTTAGGGTTTGGGTTAGGGTTAGGGTTAGGGTTAGGGTTAGGGTTTGGGTTAGGGTTAGGGTTAGGGTTAGGTTTTGGGTTAGGGTTAGGGTTAGGGTTAGGATTAGGGTTAGGGTTTGTGTTAAGATTAGGGTTTGGGTTTGTGTTAGGGTTAGGGTTAGGGTTAGGGTTAGGGTTAGGGTTAGGGTTAGAATTAGGGTTAGGGTTAGGGTTAGGGTTAGGGTTAGGGTTAGGGTTAGGATAAGGATGAGAGTTAGTGTTAGGGTTAGGATTAGGGTTATTATTTGGGTTATGGTTTCGGTTAGGGTTAGGGTTACGGTTTGGGTTAGTGTTAGAGTGAGGGTTTGAGTTACGGTTAGGTTTAGGGTTAGGTTAGGGTTTGGGTTAGAGTTAGGGTTAGTGTTAGGGTTTGGGTTTGGTTTAGAGTTAGGTTTAGGTTAGGTTTTGGGTTAGAGTTAGGGTTAGGGTGAGGTGTTGGATTAGGGTTATGGTTATGGTTAGGGTTAGGATTAGGGTTAGGGTTAGGGTTCCGATTAGAGTTAGGTTTAGAGTTTGGGTTTGGGTAAGGGTTAAGGTTAGGGTTAGGGTTACGGTTAGGGTTAGGGATAGGACTAGGATTAGGGTTAGGTTAAGGGTTAGGTTTAGGGTTAGGGTTAGGTTTAGGGACAGTGTTACGGTTTGGATTCTGGTTATGGTTAGGGTTTGGGTTAGGGTTAGGGTTAGGGTTAGGGATTGGCTTAGGGTTAGGGTTAGGGTTAGGATTAGGGTTAGGGTTTGTGTTAAGATTAGGGTTTGGGTTTGGGTTAGGGTTAGGGTTAGGGTTTGGGTTCGGGTTAGGATTAGGGTTAGGGTTTGAGTTTGAATTAGGTTTAGGGTTAGCATTAGGGTTAGGGTTAGGTTTTGGATTAGTGTTTCAGTTACAGTTAGGGTTAGGTTAAGGTTAGGGTTAGGGTTAGGTTTAGGGTTTGATTTAGGAATAGGGTTAGGGTTAGGGTTAGTGTTAGGGTTTGGGTTAGGGTTAGGGTTACGACTAGGGTTAGGGTTAGGTTTAGGGTTAGCATTAGTTTTAGGATTAGGGTTAGGGTTAGGGTTTGGGTTTGGCTTAGAGTTAGGGTTAGGGTTAGGGTTTGGGTTAGGGTTAGGGTTAGGGCTAACGTTTGAGTTAGGGTCACAGTTAGGGTTAGGATTAGGGTTAGGGTTTTTGTTAAGATTAGGGTTTGGTTTAGGGTTAGGGTTAGGGTTTGGGTTAAAGTTACGTTTAGGGTTAGGTTTTGTTTTAGGGTTAGAGTTAGGGTTAGGATTAGGTTTAGGGTTTAGGTTTTCGGTTAGATTTTGTGTTAGGGTTAGGGTTAGGATTAGGGTTTGGGTTAGGGTTTAGGTTTGGTTAGGTTTAGGGTTAGGGTTAGGGTTATGGTTAGGTTTAGCTTTACGGTTAGGGTTAGGGTTATGGTTAGGGTTAGCGTTAGGGTTAGGGTTAGGGTTCTGATTAGAGTTAGGTTTAGAGTTTGGGTTTGGGTAAGGGTTAAGGTTAGGGTTAGGGTTAGGGTTAGGTTTAGGGTTAGGGTTAGGGTTAGGACTAGGATTAGGGTTAGGGTTAGGGTTAGGGTTAGGATTAGGGTTAGGGTTTGGGTTTAGGTTTGGGTTATGGTTAGGGTAAGTGTTAGGGTTACACTTTAGTGTTAGGGTTAGGGTTAGGGTTTCGGTTTCGGTTATGTTTTGGGCTAGATTTAGGGTTAGGGTTAGGGTTTGGGTTCGGATTAGGATTAGGGTTAGGGTTTGGGTTAGTGTTAGGGTTAGGGTTTGGGTTAGGGTTAGGGTTAGGGTTAGGATTAGGGTTAGGGTTTGTGTTAAGATTAGTGTTTGGGTTTGTGTTAGGGTTAGGGTTAGGGTTAGGGTTAGGGTTAGAATTAGGGTTAGGGTTAGGGTTAGGGTTAGGGTTAGGGTTAGGGTTAGGTTTAGGTTTAGGGTTTAGGTTTTCGGTTAGGTTTAGTGTTAGGGTTAGGGTTAGGATTAGGGTTTGGGTTAGGGTTTAGGTTTGGTTAGGTATACGGTTAGGGTTAGGGTTATGGTTAGGTTTAGCTTTACGGTTAGGGTTAGGGTTATGGTTAGGGTTAGCGTTAGGGTTAGGGTTAGGGTTAGGGTTCCGATTAGAGTTAGGTTTAGAGTTTGGGTTTGGGTAAGGATTAAGGTTAGGGTTAGGGTTAGCGTTAGGTTTAGGGTTAGGACTAGGATTAGGGTTAGGGTTTGAGTTTGAATTAGGTTTAGGGTTTCGGTTTGGGTTATGTTTTGGGCTAGGTTTAGGGTTAGGGTTAGGGTTTGGGTTCGGGTTAGGATTAGGGTTAGGGTTTGAGTTTGAATTAGGTTGAGGGTTAGCATTAGGGTTAGGGTTAGGTTTAGGATTAGTGTTTCAGTTAGGGTTAGGCTTAGGGTTAAGGTTAGGGTTAGGGTTAGGTTTAGGGTTTGATTTAGGGTTAGGGTTAGGGTTAGGGTTAGTGTTAGGGTTTGGGTTCGGGTTAGGGTTAGGACTAGGGTTAGTGTTAGGGTTAGGTTAAGGGTAAGCATTAGGGTTAGGATTAGGCTAAGGGTTACGGTAAGGGTTATGGTTAGGATTAGGGTTAGGCTTAGGGTTAGGGTTAGGGTTAGGGTTAGGGTTTGGGTTAGGGTTAGGGTTAGGGTTTGGGTTAGCTTTAAGGTTGGAGTTAGGATTATTTTAGTGTTTGTGTTAAAATTAGGGTTTGGGTTTGTTTTAGGGTTAGGCTTAGGGTTAGGGTTAGGTTTAGGGTTCCGATTAGAGTTATGTTTAGAGTTTGGGTTTGGGTAAGGGTTAAGCTTAGGTTTAGGGTTAGGATTAGGGTTAGGGTTTGAGTTTGAATTAGGTTTAGGGTTTGCATTAGGGTTAGGGTTAGGTTTAGTATAAGTATTTCAGTTAGGGTTAGGGTTAGGGTTAGGGTTTGGGTTTGGGTTAGGGTTCCGATTAGAGTTATGTTTAGAATTTGGGTTTGGGTAAGGGTTGAGGTTAGGTTTAGGGTTATTATTAGGGTTAGGGTTTGAGTTTGAATTAGGTTTAGGGTTAGCATTAGGGTTGGGGTTAGGTTTAGTATAAGTTTTTCAGTTAGGGTTAGGGTTAGGGTTAGGGTTTGGGTTCGGGTTAGGGTTAGGGTTAGGGTTTGGGTTTGATTTAGGTTTAGGGTTAGTCTTAGGGTTAGTGTAAGGGTTTGGGTTAGGGTTAGTGTTAGGACTAGGATTAGTGTTAGGGTTAGGTTTAGGGTTAGCATTAGGGTTAGGATTAGGGTTAGGGTTAGGGTTTGTGTTAGGGTTAGGGTTAGGGTTTGGGTTAGGGTTAGGGTTAGGGTTAGGGTTTGGGTTAGGGTTAGGGTTAGGCTTAGGATTAGGGTTAGGGTTTGTGTTAAGATTAGGGTTTGGGTTTGGGTTAGGGTTAGGGTTCGGGTTAGGGTTAGGGTTAGGGTTAGAATTAGGGTTAGGGTTAGGGTTAGGGTTAGGGTTAGGATAAGGATGAGGGTTAGTGTTAGGGTTAGGATTAAGGTTATTATTTGGGTTATGGTTTGGGTTAGGGTTAGGGTTACGGTTTAGGTTAGTGTTAGAGTGAGGGTTTGAGTTAGGGTTAGGTTTAGGGTTAGGTTAGGGTCTGGGTTAGAATTAGGGTTAGGGTGAGGTGTTGGATTAGGGTTTGGGTAAGGGTTAAGGTTAGGGTTAGGGTTAGGTTTAGGGTTTGATTTAGGGGTAGGGTTAGGTTTAGGGTTAGTGTTAGGGTTTGGGTTAGGGTTAGGGTTACGACTAGGGTTAGGGTTAGGTTTAGGGTTAGCATTAGTTTTAGGATTAGGGTTAGGGTTAGGGTTTGGGTTTGGGTTAGGGTTAGGGTTAGGGTTAGGGTTTGGGTTAGGGTTAGGGTTAGGGTTAACGTTTGAGTTAGGGTTACGTTTAGGGTTAGGATTAGGGTTAGGGTTTGTGTTAAGATTAGGTTTCGGTTTAGGGTTAGGGTTAGGGTTTGGGTTAAAGTTACGTTTAGGGTTAGGTTTTGTTTTAGGGTTAGCGTTAGGGTTAGGATTAGGTTTAGGGTTTAGGTTTTCGGTTAGGTTTGTGTTAGGGTTAGGGTTAGGATTAGGGTTTGGGTTAGGGTTTAGGTTTGGTTAGGTTTAGGGTTAGGGTTAGGTTTATGGTTAGGTTTAGCTTTACGGTTAGGGTTAGGGTTATGGTTAGGGTTAGCGCTAGGGTTCGGGTTAGGGTTAGGGTTCCGATTAGAGTTAGGTTTAGTGTTTGGGTTTGGGTAAGGGTTAAGGTTAGGGTTAGGGTTATGGTTAGGGTTAGGGTTAGGACTAGGATTAGGGTTAGGGTTAGGATTAGGGTTAGGGTTTGGGTTTAGGTTTGGGTTATGGTTAGGGTAAGTGTTAGGGTTACAGTTTAGTGTTATGGTTAGGGTAAGGGTTTCGGTTTCGGTTATGTTTTGGGCTAGATTTAGGTTTAGGGTTAGGGTTTGGGTTCGGATTAGGATTAGGGTTAGTGTTTGGGTTAGTGTTAGGGTTAGGGTTTGGGTTAGGGTTAGGGTTAGGGTTAGGATTAGGGTTAGGTTTTGTGTTAGGATTAGGGTTTGTGTTACGGTTAGGGTTAGGGTCAGGGTTAGGGTTAGAATTAGGGTTAGGGTTAGGGTTAGGGTTAGGGTTAGGATAAGGAGGAGGGTTAGTGTTAGGATTAGGATTAGGGTTATTATTTGGGTTATGGTTTGGGTTAGGGTTAGGGTTACGGTTTGGGTTAGTGTTAGAGTGAGGGTTTGAGTTAGGGTTAGGTTTAGGGTTAGGTTAGGGTTTGGGTTAGAGTTAGGGTTAGGGTTAGGGTTTGGGTTTGGTTTAGAGTTAGGTTTAGGTTAGGGTTTGGGTTAGAGTTAGGGTTAGGGTTAGGTGTTGGATTAGGGTTATGGTTAGGGTTAGGGTTAGGATTAGGGTTAGGGTTAGGGTTCCCATTTGAGTTAGGTTTAGAATTTGGGGTTGGGTAAGGGGTAAGGTTAGGGTTAGAGATTCGGTTAGGGTTACGAATAGGACTAGGTTTAGGGTTAGGTTTAGAGTTAGGATTAGGGTTAGGGTTTGTGTTTAGGTTTGGGTTATGGTTAGGGTAAGTGTTAGGGTTAGGGTTTAGGGTTAGGTTTAGTTTTAGGGTTAGGGTTTCGGTTTGGGTTATATTTTGGGTTAGGTTTAGGGTTAGGGTTAGGGTTTGGGTTCGGGTTAGGATTAGGGTTAGGGTTTGAGTTTGAATTAGGTTTAGGGTTAGCATTAGGGTTAGGGTTAGGTTTAGGATTAGTGTTTCAGTTACGGTTAGGGTTAGGTTAAGGTTAGGGTTAGGGTTAGGTTTAGGGTTTGATTTAGGTTTAGGGTTAGGGTAGGGTTGTTGTTAGGGTTTGGGTTAGGTTAGGGTTACGACTAGGGTTAGGGTTATGTTTAGGGTTAGCATTAGTTTTAGAATTAGGGTTAGGGTTAGGGTTTGGGTTTGGGTTAGGGTTAGGGTTAGGGTTTGGGTTAGGTTTAGGGTTAGGGTTAACGTTTGAGTTAGGGTTACGGTTAGGGTTAGGATTAGGGTTAGGGTTTGTGTTAAGATTAGGGTTTGGTTTAGGGTTAGGGTTAGGGTTTGGGTTTTTACTTTTAGGGTTAGGTTTTGTTTTAGGGTTAGGGTTAGGGTTAGGATTAGGTTTAGGGTTTAGGTTTTCGGTTAGGTTTAGTGTTAGGGTTAGGGTTAGGATTAGGGTTTGTGTTAGGGTTTAGGTTTGGTTAGGTTTAGGGTTAGGGTTAGGTTTATGGTTAGGTTTAGCTTTACGGTTAGGGTTAGGGTTATGGTTAGGGTTAGCGTTAGGGTTAGGGTTAGGGTTAGGGTTCCGATTAGAGTTAGGTTTAGAGTTTGGGTTTGGGTAAGGTTTAAGGTTAGGGTTAGGGTTAGGGTTAGGGTTAGGGTTAGGATTAGAGTTAGGACTAGGATTAGTTTTAGGGTTAGGGTTAGGGTTAGGATTAGGTTTAGGGTTTGGGTTTAGGTTTGGGTTATGGTTAGGTTAAGTGTTAGGGTTACAGTTTATTGTTAGGGTTAGGGTTAGGGTTTCGGTTTCGGTTATGTTTTGGGCTAGATTTAGGTTTAGGGTTAGGGTTTGGGTTCGGATTAGGATTAGGGTTAGGGTTTGGGTTAGGGTTAGGGTTAGGGTTTGGGTTAGGGTTAGGGTTAGGGTTAGGATTAGGGTTAGGGTTTGTGCTAAGATTAGGGTTTGGGTTTGGGTTAGGGTTAGGGTTAGGGTTAGAATTAGGGTTAGGGTTAGGGTTAGGTTTAGGCTTAGGATAAGAAGGAGGGTTAGTGTTAGGGTTAGGATTAGGGTTATTATTTGGGTTTTTGTTTGGGTTAGGGTTAGGGTTACGGTTTGGGTTAGTGTTAGAGTGAGGGTTTGAGTTAGGGTTAGGTTTAGGGTTAGGTTAGGGTTTGGGTTAGAGTTAGGGTTAGGGTTAGGGTTTGGGTTTGGTTTAGAGTTAGGTTTAAGTAAGCGTTTGGGTTAGGGTTAGGGTTAGGGTGAGGTGTTGGATTAGGGTTATGGTTAGGGTTAGGGTTAGGATTAGGGTTAGGGTTAGGGTTCCGATTAGAGTTAGGTTTAGAGTTTGGGGTTGGGTAAGGGTTAAGGTTAGGGTTAGGGTTCCGGTTAGGGTTAGGGATAGGACTAGGATTAGGGTTAGGTTTAGGGTTAGCATTAGGGTTAGGGTTTGTGTTTAGGTTTGGGTTATGGTTAGGGTAAGTGTTAGGGTTAGGGTTTAGGGTTAGGTTTAGGGTTAGGGTTAGGGTTTCGGTTTGGGTTATATTTTGGGTTTGGTTTAGGGTTAGGGTTAGGGTTTGGGTTCGGGTTAGGATTAGGGTTAGGGTTTGAGTTTGAATTAGGTTTATGGTTAGCATTAGGGTTAGGGTTAGGTTTAGGATTAGTGTTTCAGTTAGGGTTAGGATTAGGTTAAGGTTAGGGTTAGGGTTAGGTTTAGGGTTTGATTTAGAGTTAGGGTTAGGGTTAGGGTTATTGTTAGGGTTTGGGTTAGGGTTAGGGTTACGACTAGGGTTAGGGTTAGGTTTAGGGTTAGCAGTAGTTTTAGGATTAGGGTTAGGGTTAGGGTTTGGGTTTGGGTTAGTGTTAGGGATAGGGTTAAGGATTGGGTTAGGGTAAGAGTTAGGGTTAACGTTTGAGTTAGGGTTATGGTTAGGGTTAGGATTAGGGTTAGGGTTTGTGTTAAGATTAAGGTTTGGTTTAGGGTTAGGGTTAGGGTTTGGATTAAAGTTACGTTTAGGGTTAGGTTTTGTTTTAGGGTTAGGGTTAGGGTTAGGATTAGGTTTAGGGTTTATGTTTTCGGTTTGGTTTAGTGTTAGGGTTGGGGTTAGGATTAGGGTTTGTGTTAGGGTTTAGGTTTGGTTAGGTTTAGGGTAGGGTTAGTTTTATGGTTAGGTTTAGCTTTACGGTTAGGGTTAGGGTTATGGTTAGGGTTAGCTTTAGGGTTAGGGTTAGGGTTAGGGTTCCGATTAGAGTTAGGTTTAGAGTTTGGGTTTGGGTAAGGGTTAAGGTTAGGGTTAGGGTTATTGTTAGGGTTAGGGTTAGGGTTAGGGTTAGAGTTAGGACTAGGATTAGTGCTAGGGTTAGGGTTAGGGTTAGGATTAGGTTTAGGGTTTGGGTTTAGGTTTGGGTTATGGTTAGGTTAAGTGTTAGGGTTACAGTTTAGTGTTAGGGTTAGGGTTAGGGTTTCGGTTTCGGTTATGTTTTGGGCTAGATTTAGGTTTAGGGTTAGGGTTTGGGTTCGGATTAGGATTAGGGTTAGGGTTTGGGTTAGGGTTAGGGTTAGGTTTTGGGTTAGGGTTAGGGTTAGGGTTAGGATTAGGGTTAGGGTTTGTGTTAAGATTAGGGTTTGGGTTTGGGTTAGGGTTAGGGTTAGGGTTAGAGGTAGGGGTAGGGTTAGGGTTAGGGTTAGGGTTAGGGTTAGGATAAGGAGGAGGGGTAGTGTTAGGGTTAGGATTAGAGTAATAATTTTAGTTATGGTTTGGGTTAGGGTTTGGGTTACGGTTTGGGTTAGTGTTAGAGTGAGGGTTTGAGTTAAGGTTAGGTTTAGGGTTAGGTTAGGGTTTGGGTTAGAGTTAGGGTTAGGGTTAGGGTTTGGGTTTGGTTTAGAGTTAGGTTTAAGTTAGGGTTTGGGTTAGAGTTAGGGTTAGGGTGAGGTGTTGGATTAGGGTTATGGTTAGGGTTAGGGTTAGGATTAGGGTTAGGGTTAGGTTTCGATTAGAGTTAGGTTTAGAGTTTGGGTTTGGGTAAGGGTTAAGGTTAGGTTTATGGTTAGGGTTAGGGTTAGGACTAGGATTAGGGTTAGGGTTAGGGTTAGGATTAGGGTTAGGGTTTGGGTTTATGTTTGGGTTATGGTTAGGGTAAGTGTTAGGGTTACAGTTTAGGCTTAGGGTTCGGGTTAGGGTTAGGGTTTCTGTTTGGGTTATGTTTTGGGCTAGGTTTAGGGTTAGGGTTAGGGTTTGGGTTCGGGTTATTATTAGGGTTAGGGTTTGAGTTTGAATTAGGTTTAGGGTTAGCATTAGGGTTAGGGTTATTTTTAGGATTAGAGTTTCAGTTAGGGTTAGGGTTAGGGTTAAGGTTAGGGTTAGGGTTAGGTTTAGGGTTTGATTTAGGGTTAGGGTTAGGGTTAGGGTTAGTGTTAGGGTTTGGGTAAGGCTTAGGGTTAGGACTCGGGTTAGTGTTAGGGTTAGGTTAGGGTTAGCATTAGGGTTAGGATTAGAGTTAGGTTTAGGGTTTGGGTTAGGGTTAGGGTTAGGGTTAGCGTTACGGTTAGGGTTAGGGTTAGGGTTAGGGTTTGGGTTAGGGTTAGGGTTAGGGTTTGGGTAAGGTTTAGTGTTGGAATTAGGATTAGGTTTAGGGTTTGTGTTAAAATTAGGGTTTGGGTTTGTGTTAGGGTTAGGGTTAGGGTTAGGGTTAGGTTTAGAATTAGGGTTAGGGTTAGGATAAGGATGAGGGTTAAGGTTAGGGTTAGGATTAGGGTTATTATTTGGGTTATGGTTTGGGTTAGTGTTAGGGTTAGGGTTTGGGTTAGTGTTAGAGTTAGGGTTTGAGTTAGGGTTAGGTTTAGGGTTAGGTTAGTGTTTGGGTTAGAGTTAGGGTTAGGGTTACGGTTTGGGTTTGGTTTAGAGTTAGGGTTAGGTTAGGCTTTGGGTTAGAGTTAGGGTTAGGGTGAGGTTTTGGATTAGGGTTATGGTTAGGGTTAGGGTTAGGATTAGGATAAGGGTTAGGGTTCCGATTAGAGTTATGTTTAGAGTTTGGGTTTGGGTAAGGTTTAAGGTTTGGTTTAGGGTTAGGATTAGGGTTAGGCTTTGAGTTTGAATTAGGTTTAGGGTTAGCATTAGGGTTAGGGTTAGGTTTAGTATAAGTATTTCAGTTAGGGTTAGGGTTAGGGTTAGGTTTTGGGTTTGGGTTAGGGTTCCGATTAGAGTTATGTTTAGAGTTTGGGTTTGGGTAAGGGTTAAGCTTAGGTTTAG
>JAJHUQ010000034.1:5235000-5245000 GCA_035773235.1 Eospalax fontanierii
TGGTTAGGGTTAGGGTTAGGATTAGCGTTAGGGTTAGGGTTCCGATTTGAGTTAGGTTTAAAGTTTGGTTTTGGGTAAGGGTTAAGGTTAGGGTTAGGGTTACGGTTAGGGTTAGGGATAGGACTAGGATTAGGGTTAGGTTTAGGGTTAGGGGTTGTGTTTAGGTTTGGGTTATGGTTAGGGCAAGTGTTAGGGTTAGGGTTTAGGGATAGGTTTTGGGTTAGGGTTAGGGTTTCGGTTTGGGTTATATTTTGGATTAGGTTTAGGGTTAGGGTTAGGGTTTGGGTTCGTGTTAGGATTAGGGTTAGGGTTTGAGTTTGAATTAGGTTTATGGTTAGCATTAGGTTTAGGGTTAGGTTTAGGATTAGTGTTTCAGTTAGGGTTAGGGTTAGGTTAAGGTTAGGGTTAGGGTTAGGTTTAGGGTTTGATTTAGGGTTAGGGTTCTGGTTAGGGTTAGTGTTAGGGTTTGGGTTAGGGTTAGGGTTACGACTAGGGTTAGGGTTAGTTTTAGGGTTAGCATTAGTTTTAGGATTAGGGTTAGGGTTAGGGTTTGGGTTTGGGTTAGGGTTAGGGTTAGGGTTAGGATTTGGGTTAGGGTTAGGGTTAAGGTTAACGTTTGAGTTAGGGTTACGGTTAGGGTTAGGATTAGGGTTAGGGTTTGTGTTAAGATTAGGGTTTGGGTTAGGGTTAGGGTTAGGGTTTGGGTTAAAGTTACGTTTAGGGTTAGGTTTTGTTTTAGGGTTAGGGTTAGGGTTAGGATTAGGTTTAGGGCTTAGGTTTTCGGTTAGGTTTAGTGTTAGGTTTAGGGTTATGATTAGGGTTTGGGTTAGGGTTTAGGTTTGGTTAGGTTTAGGGTTAGGGTTAGGTTTATGGTTAGGTTTAGCTTTACGCTTAGGGTTAGGGTTATGGTTAGGGTTAGGGTTCCGATTAGAGTTAGGTTTAGAGTTTGGGTTTGGGTAAGGGTTAAGGTTAGGGTTAGGGTTAAGGTTAGGGTTAGGGTTAGGACTAGGATTAGGGTTAGGGATAGGGTTAGGATTAGGGTTAGGGTTTGGGTTTATGTTTGGGTTATGGTTGGGGTAAGTGTTAGGGTTACAGTTTAGGGTTAGGGTTAGGGTTAGGGTTAGGGTTTCGGTTTGGGTTATGTTTTGGTCTAGGTTTAGGGTTAGGGTTATGGTTTGGGTTCGGGTTAGGATTAGGGTTAGGGTTTGAGTTTGAATTAGGTTTAGGGTTAGCATTAGGGTTAGGGTTAGGTTTAGGATTAGTGTTTCAGTTAGGGTTAGGGTTAGGGTTAAGGTTAGGGTTAGGGTTAGGTTTAGGGTTTGATTTAGGGTTAGGGTTAGGGTTAGGGTTAGTGTTAGGGTTTGGGTTAGGGTTAGGGTTAGGACTAGGGTTAGTGTTAGGGTTAGGTTTAGGGTTTGCATTGGGGTTAGGATTAGGGTTAGGGTTAGGGTTTGGGTTAGGGTTAGCAATAGGTTTAGTGTTAGGGTTAGGGTTAGGGTTTGGGTTAGGGTTAGGGTTAGAGTTAGGGTTTGGGTTAGGTTTAGGGTTGGAGTTAGGATTAGGGTTAGGGTTTGTGTTAAAATTAGGGTTTGGGTTTGTGTTAGGGTTAGGGTTAGGGTTAGTGTTACGGTTAGTTTTAGAATTAGGGTTAGGTTTTAGGTTAGGATAAGGATGAGGGTTAAGGTTAGGGTTAGGATTAGGGTTATTATTTGGGTTATGGTTTGTGTTAGTGTTAGGGTTAGGTTTTGGGTTAGTGTTAGATTTAGGGTTTGAGTTAGGCTTAGGTTTAGGGTTAGGTTAGGGTTTGGTTAGTGTTAGGGTTAGGGTTACGGTTTGGGTTTGGTTTAGAGTTAGGGTTTAGGTTAGGCTTTGGGTTAGAGTTAGGGTTAGGGTGAGGTTTTGGATTAGGGTTATGATTAGGGTTAGGGGTAGGATGAGGGTTAGGGTTAGGGTTCCGATTAGAGTTATGTTTAGAGTTTGGGTTTGGGTAAGGGTTAAGGTTAGGTTTAGGGTTAGGATTAGGGTTAGGGTTTGAGTTTGAATTAGGTTTAGGGTTAGCATTAGGGTTAGGATTAGGTTTAGGATAAGTATTTCAGTTAGGGTTAAGGTTAGGGTTTGGGTTCGGGTTAGGGTTAGGGTTTGATTTAGGGTTAGGGTTAGGGTTAGGGTTAGTGTAAGTGTTTGGGTTAGGGTTAGGGTTAGGACTAGGGTTAGTGTTAGGTTTAGGTTTAGGGTTAGCATTAGGGTTAGGATTAGGGTTAGGGTTACTGTTTGGGTTAGGGTTAGGGTTAGGGTTAGGGTTAGGGTTAGGGTTAGGGTTAGGGTTTGGTTTAGGGTTAGGGTTAGGGTTAGGATTAGGGTTAGGGTTTGTGTTAAGATTAGGGCTTGGTTTTGGGTTAGGGTTAGGGTTAGGGTTAGGGTTAGAATTAGGGTTAGGGTTAGGGTTAGGGTTAGGGTTAGGATAAGGATGAGAGTTAGTGTTAGGGTTAGGATTAGGGTTATTATTTGGGTTATGGTTTGGGTTAGGGTTAGGGTTACGGTTTGGGTTAGTGTTAGAGTGAGGGTTTTAGTTAGGGTTAGGTTTAGGGTTAGGTTAGGGTTTGGGTTAGAGTTAGGTTTAGGGTAAGGGTTTGGGTTTGGTTTAGAGTTAGGTTTAGGTTAGGGTTTGGGTTAGAGTTAGGGTTAGGTTGAGGTGTTGGATTAGGGTTATGGTTAGGGTTAGGGTTAAGATTAGGGTTAGGGTTAGGGTTTGGTTTAGGGTTAGTGTTAGTACTAGGGTTAGTGTTAGGGTTTGGTTTAGGGTTAGGGTTAGGAGTAGGGTTAGTGTTAGGGTTAGGTTTAGGGTTAGGGTTAGGGTTTGGGTTTGCTTTAGAGTTAGGTTTAGGTTAGGGTTTGGGTTAGAGTTAGGGTTAGGGTGAGGTGTTGGATTAGGGTTATGGTTAGGATTAGGGTTAGGATTAGGGTTAGGGTTAGGGTTCTGATTAGAGTTAGGTTTAGAGTTTGGGTTTGGGTAAGGGTTAAGGTTAGGGTTAGGGTTACGTTTAGGGTTAGGGATAGGACTAGGATTAGGGTTAGGTTTAGGGTTAGGATTAGGGTTAGGGTTTGTGTTTAGGTTTGGGTTATGGTTAGGGTAAGTGTTAGGGTTAGGGTTTAGGGTTAGGTTTAGGGTTAGGGTTAGGGTTTTGGTTTGGGTTATATTTTGGGTTAGGTTTAGGGTTAGGGTTAGGGTTTGGGTTCGGGTTAGAATTAGGGTTAGTGTTTGAGTTTGAATTAGGTTTAGGGTTAGCATTAGGGTTAGGGTTAGGTTTAGAATTAGTGTTTCAGTTAGGGTTACTGTTAGGGTAAGGTTAGGGTTATGGTTAGGTTTAGGGTTTGATTTAGGGTTAGGGTTAGGGTTAGGGTTAGTGTTAGGGTTTGGGTTACGGTTAGGGTTACGACTAGGGTTAGGGTTAGGTTTAGGGTTAGCATTAGTTTTAGGATTAGGGTTAGGGTTAGGGTTTGGGTTTGGGTTCGGGTTAGGATTAGGGTTAGGGTTTGAGTTTGAATTAGGTTTAGGGTTAGCATTAGGGTTAGGGTTAGGTTTAGGATTAGTGTTTCAGTTAGGGTTAGGGTTAGGGTTAAGGTTAGGGTTAGGGTTAGGTTTAGGGTTTGATTTAGGGTTAGGGTTAGGGTTAGGGTTAGTGTTAGGATTTGGGTTAGGGTTAGGGTTAGGACTAGGGTTAGTGTTAGGGTTATGTTTAGGGTTAGCATTAGGGTTAGGATTAGGGTTACTGTTAGGGTTTGGGTTAGGGTTAGGGTTAGGGTTAGGGTTAGGGTTAGGGTTAGGGTTAGGGTTTGGGTTAGGTTAGGGTTAGGGTTAGGGTTTGGGTTAGGTTTAGGTTTGGAGTTAGGATTAGGGTTAGGGTTTGTGTTAAAATTAGGGTTTGGGTTTGTGTTAGGGTTAGGGTTAGGGTTAGGGTTACGGTTAGTTTTAGAATTAGGGTTAGGTTTAGGGTTAGGATAAGGATGAGGGTTAAGGTTAGGGTTAGGATTAGGGTTATTATTTGGGTTATGGTTTGTGTTAGTGTTAGGGTTAGGTTTTGGGTTAGTGTTAGAGTTAGGGTTTGAGTTAGGCTTAGGTTTAGGGTTAGGTTAGGGTTTGGTTAGTGTTAGGGTTAGGGTTACGGTTTGGGTTTGGTTTAGAGTTAGGGTTTAGGTTAGGCTTTGGGTTAGAGTTAGGGTTAGGGTGAGGTTTTGGATTAGGGTTATGATTAGGGTTAGGGTTAGGATGAGGGTTAGGGTTAGGGTTCCGATTAGAGTTATGTTTAGAGTTTGGGTTTGGGTAAGGGTTAAGGTTAGGTTTAGGGTTAGGATTAGGGTTAGGGTTTGAGTTTGAATTAGGTTTAGGGTTAGCATTAGGGTTAGGATTAGGTTTAGGATAAGTATTTCAGTTAGGGTTAGGGTTAAGGTTAGGGTTTGGGTTCGGGTTAGGGTTAGGGTTTGATTTAGGGTTAGGGTTAGGCTTAGGGTTAGTGTAAGGGTTTGGGTTAGGGTTAGGGTTAGGCTAGGGTTAGTGTTAGGGTTAGGTTTAGGGTTAGCATTAGGGTTATTAGGGTTAGGTTTAGGGTTTGTGTTAGGGTTAGGGTTAGGGTTAGGGTTAGGGTTTGGGTTAGGGTTAGGGTTAGGGTTAGGGTTAGGGTTTGGGTTAGGTTTAGGGTTAGGGTTAGGATTAGGGTTAGGGTTTGTGTTAAGATTAGGGTTTGGGTTTGGGTTAGGGTTAGGGTTAGGGTTAGGGTTAGGGTTAGGGTTTGGTTTAGGGTTAGGGTTAGGGTTAGGATTAGGGTTAGGGTTTGTGTTAAGATTAGGGCTTGGTTTTGGGTTAGGGTTAGGGTTAGGGTTAGGGTTAGAATTAGGGTTAGGGTTAGGGTTAGGGTTAGGGTTAGGATAAGGATGAGGGTTAGTGTTAGGGTTAGGATTAGGGTTATTATTTGGGTTATGGTTTGGGTTAGGGTTAGGGTTACGGTTTGGGTTAGTGTTAGAGTGAGGGTTTTAGTTAGGGTTAGGTTTAGGGTTAGGTTAGGGTTTGGGTTAGAGTTAGGGTTAGGGTAAGGGTTTGGGTTTGGTTTAGAGTTAGGTTTAGGTTAGGGTTTGGGTTAGAGTTAGGGTTAGGGTGAGGTGTTGGATTAGGGTTATGGTTAGGGTTAGGGTTAAGATTAGGGTTAGGGTGAGGGTTTGGTTTAGGGTTAGTGTTAGTACTAGGGTTAGTGTTAGGGTTTGGTTTAGGGTTAGGGTTAGGACTAGGGTTAGTGTTAGGGTTAGGTTTAGGGTTAGGGTTAGGGTTTGGGTTTGCTTTAGAGTTAGGTTTAGTTTAGGGTTTGGGTTAGAGTTAGGGTTAGGGTGAGGTGTTGGATTAGGCTTATGGTTAGGGTTAGGGTTAGGATTAGGGTTAGGGTTAGGGTTCCGATTAGAGTTAGGTTTAGAGTTTGGGTTTGGGTAAGGGTTAAGGTTAGGGTTAGGGTTACGTTTAGGGTTAGGGATAGGACTAGGATTAGGGTTAGGTTTAGGGTTAGGATTAGGGTTAGGGTTTGTGTTTAGGTTTGGGTTATGGTTAGGGTAAGTGTTAGGGTTAGGGTTTAGGGTTAGGTTTAGGGTTAGGGTTAGGGTTTCGGTTTGGGTTATATTTTGGGTTAGGTTTAGGGTTAGGGTTAGGGTTTGGGTTCGGGTTAGGATTAGGGTTAGTGTTTGAGTTTGAATTAGGTTTAGGGTTAGCATTAGGGTTAGGGTTAGGTTTAGAATTAGTTTTTCAGTTAGGGTTAGTGTTAGGTTAAGGTTAGGGTTATGGTTAGGTTTAGGGTTTGATTTAGGGTTAGGGGTAGGGTTAGGGTTAGTGTTAGGGTTTGGGTTACGGTTAGGGTTACGACTAGGGTTAGGGTTAGGTTTAGGGTTAGCATTAGTTTTAGGATTAGGGTTAGGGTTAGGGTTTGGGTTTGGGTTCGGGTTAGGATTAGGGTTAGGGTTTGAGTTTGAATTAGGTTTAGGGTTAGCATTAGGGTTAGGGTTAGGTTTAGGATTAGTGTTTCAGTTAGGGTTAGGGTTAGGGTTAAGGTTAGGGTTAGGGTTAGGTTTAGGGTTTGATTTAGGGTTAGGGTTAGGGTTAGGGTTAGTGTTAGGATTTGGGTTAGGGTTAGGGTTAGGACTAGGGTTAGTGTTAGGGTTAGGTTTAGGGTTAGCATTAGGGTTAGGATTAGGGTTAGTGTTAGGGTTTGGGTTAGGGTTAGGGTTAGGGTTAGGGTTAGGGTTAGGGTTAGGGTTAGGGTTTGGGTTAGGGTTAGGGTTAGGGTTAGGGTTTGGGTTAGGTTTAGGGTTGGAGTTAGGATTAGGGTTAGGGTTTGTGTTAAAATTAGGGTTTGGGTTTGTGTTAGGGTTAGGGTTAGGGTTAGGGTTACGGTTAGTTTTAGAATTAGGGTTAGGTTTAGGGTTAGGATAAGGATGAGGGTTAAGTTTAGGGTTAGGATTAGGGTTATTATTTGGGTTATGGTTTGTGTTAGTGTTAGGGTTAGGTTTTGGGTTAGTGTTAGAGTTAGGGTTTGAGTTAGGCTTAGGTTTAGGGTTAGGTTAGGGTTTGGTTAGTGTTAGGGTTAGGGTTACTGTTTGGGTTTGGTTTAGAGTTAGGGTTTAGGTTAGGCTTTGGGTTAGAGTTAGGGTTAGGGTGAGGTTTTGGATTAGGGTTATGATTAGGGTTAGGGTTAGGATGAGGGTTAGGGTTAGGGTTCCGATTAGAGTTATGTTTAGAGTTTGGGTTTGGGTAAGGGTTAAGGTTAGGTTTAGGGTTAGGATTAGGGTTAGGGTTTGAGTTTGAATTAGGTTTAGGGTTAGCATTAGGGTTAGGATTAGGTTTAGGATAAGTATTTCAGTTAGGGTTAGGGTTAAGGTTAGGGTTTGGGTTCGGGTTAGGGTTAGGGTTTGATTTAGGGTTAGGGTTAGGCTTAGGGTTAGTGTAAGTGTTTGGGTTAGGGTTAGGGTTAGGACTAGGGTTAGTGTTAGGTTTAGGTTTAGGGTTAGCATTAGGGTTAGGATTAGGGTTAGGGTTACTGTTTGGGTTAGGGTTCGGGTTAGGATTAGGGTTAGGGTTAGGGTTAGGGTTAGGGTTAGGGTTTGGTTTAGGGTTAGGGTTAGGGTTAGGATTAGGGTTAGGGTTTGTGTTAAGATTAGGGCTTGGGTTTGGGTTAGGTTTAGGGTTAGGGTTAGGGTTAGAATTAGGGTTAGGGTTAGGGTTAGGGTTAGGGTTAGGGTTAGGATAAGGATGAGGGTTAGTGTTAGGGTTAGGATTAGGGTTATTATTTGGGTTATGGTTTGGGTTAGGGTTAGGGTTACGGTTTGGGTTAGTGTTAGAGTGAGGGTTTTAGTTAGGGTTAGGTTTAGGGTTAGGTTAGGGTTTGGGTTAGAGTTAGGGTTAGGGTTAGGGTTTGGGTTTGGTTTAGAGTTAGGTTTAGGTTAGGGTTTGGGTTAGAGTTAGGGTTAGGGTGAGGTGTTGGATTAGGGTTATGGTTAGGGTTAGGTTTAAGATTAGGGTTAGGGTTAGGGTTTGGTTTAGGGTTAGTGTTAGTACTAGGGTTAGTGTTACGGTTTGGTTTAGGGTTAGGGGTAGGACTAGGGTTAGTGTTAGGGTTAGGTTTAGGGTTAGGGTTAGGGTTTGGGTTTGCTTTAGAGTTAGGTTTAGGTTAGGGTTTGGGTTAGAGTTAGGGTTAGGGTGAGGTGTTGGATTAGTGTTATGGTTAGGGTTAGGGTTAGGATTAGGGTTAGGGTTAGGGTTCCGATTAGAGTTAGGTTTAGAGTTTGGGTTTGGGTAAGGGTTAAGGTTAGGGTTAGGGTTACGTTTAGGGTTAGGGATAGGACTAGGATTAGGGTTAGGTTTAGGGTTAGGATTAGGGTTAGGGTTTGTGTTTAGGTTTGGGTTATGGTTAGGGTAAGTGTTAGGGTTAGGGTTTAGGGTTAGGTTTAGGGTTAGGGTTATGGTTTCGGTTTGGGTTATATTTTGGGTTAGGTTTAGGTTTAGGGTTAGGGTTTGGGTTCGGGTTAGGATTAGGGTTAGTGTTTGAGTTTGAATTAGGTTTAGGGTTAGCATTAGGGTTAGGTTTAGGTTTAGGATTAGTGTTTCAGTTAGGGTTAATGTTAGGTTAAGGTTAGGGTTATGGTTAGGTTTAGGGTTTGATTTAGGGTTAGGGTTAGGGTTAGGGTTAGTGTTAGGGTTTGGGTTACGGTTAGGGTTACGACTAGGGTTAGGGTTAGGTTTAGGGGTAGCATTAGTTTTAGGATTAGGGTTAGGGTTAGGGTGTGGGTTTGGGTTAGGGTTAGGGTTAGGGTTAGGGTTTGGGTTAGGGTTAGGGTTAGGGTTTACGTTTGAGTTAGGGTTACGGTTAGGGTTAGGATTCGGGTTAGGGTTTGTGTTAAGATTAGGGTTTGGTTTAGTGTTAAGGTTAGGGTTTGGGTTAAAGTTACGTTTAGGGTTAGGTTTCGTTTTAGGGTTAGGGTTAGGGTTAGGATTAGGGTTAGGGTTTAGGTTTTCGGTTAGGTTTAGTGTTAGGGTTAGGGTTAGGATTAGGGTTTGGGTTAGGGTTTAGTTTTGGTTAGGTTTAGGGTTAGGGTTAGTGTTATGGTTAGGTTTAGCTTTACGGTTAGGGTTAGGGTTATGGTTAGGGTTAGCGTTAGGGTTAGGGTTAGGGTTCGGGTTCCGATTAGAGTTAGGTTTAGAGTTTGGGTTTTGGTAAGGGTTAAGGTTAGGGTTAGGGTTAGGGTTAGGTTTAGGGTTAGGGTTAGGACTAGGATTAGTGTTAGGGTTAGGGTTAGGATTAGGGTTAGGGTTTGGGTTTAGGTTTGGGTTATGGTTAGGGTAAGTGTAAGGGTTACAGTTTAGTGTTAGGGTTAGGGTTAGGGTTTCTGTTTGGGTTATGTTTTGGGCTAGGTTTAGGGTTAGGGTTAGGGTTTGGGTTCGGGTTAGGATTAGGGTTAGGGTTTAGGTTTTCGGTTAGGTTTAGTGTTAGGGTTAGGGTTAGGATTAGGGTTTGGGTTAGGGTTTAGGTTTGGTTAGATTTAGGGTTAGGGTTAGGGTTATGGTTAGGTTTAGCTTTACGGTTAGGTTTAGGGTTATGGTTAGGGTTAGCGTTAGGGTTAGGGTTAGAGTTAGGGTTAGGGTTCCGATTAGAGTTAGGTTTAGAGTTTGGGTTTGGGTAAGGGTTAAGGTTAGGGTTAGGGTTAGGGTTAGGGTTAAGGTTAGGACTAGGATTAGGGTTAGAGTTAGGGTTAGGATTAGGGTTTGGGTTTGGGTTTAGGTTTGGGTTATGGTTAGGGTAAGTGTTAGGGTTACAGTTTAGGGTTAGGGTTAGGGTTAGGGTTAGTGTTTCGGTTTGGGTTATGTTTTGGGCTAGGTTTAGGGTTAGGGTTAGTGTTTGGGTTCGGGTTAGGATTAGGGTTAGGGTTTGAGTTTGAATTAGGTTTAGGGTTAGCATTAGGGTTAGGGTTAGGTTTAGGATTAGTGTTTCAGTTAGGGTTAGGGTTAGGGTTAAGGTTAGGGTTAGGGTTAGGTTTAGGGTTTGATTTAGGGTTAGGGTTAGGGTTAGGGTTAGTGTTAGGATTTGGGTTAGGGTTAGGGTTAGGACTAGGGTTAGTGTTAGGGTTAGGTTTAGGGTTAGCATTAGGGTTAGGATTAGGGTTAGTGTTAGGGTTTGGGTTAGGGTTAGGGTTAGGGTTAGGGTTAGGGTTAGGGTTAGGGTTAGGGTTAGGGTTAGGGTTAGGGTTTGGGTTAGGGTTAGGGTTTGGGTTTGTGTTAGGGTTAGGGTTAGGGTTAGGGTTACGGTTAGTTTTAGAATTAGGGTTAGGTTTAGGGTTAGGATAAGGATGAGGGTTAAGTTTAGGGTTAGGATTAGGGTTATTATTTGGGTTATGGTTTGTGTTAGTGTTAGGGTTAGGGTTTGGGTAAGTGTTACAGTTAGGGTTTGAGTTAGGGTTAGGTTTAGGGTTAGGT
>JAJHUQ010000034.1:5247500-5250000 GCA_035773235.1 Eospalax fontanierii
GTTTCGTTTTAGGGTTAGGGTTAGGGTTAGGATTAGGTTTAGGGTTTAGGTTTTCGGTTAGGTTTAGTGTTAGGGTTAGGGTTAGGATTAGGGTTTGGTTTAGGGTTTAGGTTTGGTTAGGTTTAGGGTTAGGGTTAGGGTTATGGTTAGGTTTAGCTTTACCGTTAAGGTTAGGGTTATGGTTAGGGCTAGCGTTAGGGTTAGGGTTAAGGTTAGGGTTATTGTTAGGGTTTGGGTTAGGGTTAGGGTTAGGACTAGGGTTAGTGTTAGGGTTAGGTTTAAGGTTTGGGTTAGGGTTAGTGTTAGGGTTAGGGTTAGGGTTTGGGTTAGGGTTAGGGTTAGGGTTAGGGTTAGGGTTTGGGTTAGGTTTAGGGTTGGAGTTAGGATTAGGGTTAGGGTTTGTGTTAAAATTAGGCTTTGGGTTTGTGTTAGGGTTAGGGTTAGGGTTAGGGTTATTATTTGGGTTATGGTTTGGGTTAGTGTTAGCTTAGGGTTTGGGTTAGTGTTAGAGTTAGGGTTTGAGTTAGGGTTAGGTTTAGGGTTAGGTTAGGGTTTGGGTTAGAGTTAGGGTTAGGGTTACGGTTTGGGTTTGGTTTAGAGTTAGGGTTAGGTTAGGCTTTGGGTTAGAGTTAGGGTTAGGGTGAGGTTTTGGATTAGGGTTATGGTTAGGGTTAGGGTTAGGATTAGGGTTAGGGTTAGGGTTCCGATTAGAGATATGTTTAGAGTTTGGGTTTGGGTAAGGGTTAAGGTTAGGTTTAGGGTTAGGATTAGGGTTAGGGTTTGAGTTTGAATTAGGTTTAGGGTTAGCATTAAGGTTAGGGTTAGGTTTAGGATAAGTATTTCAGTTAGGGTTAGGGTTAGGGTTTGGGTTTGGGTTCGGGTTAGGGTTAGGGTTATGGTTAGGGTTTGATTTAGGATTAGGGTTAGGCTTAGGGTTAGTGTAAGGGTTTGGGTTAGGGTTAGGGTTAGGACTAGGTTAGTGTTTGGGTTAGGTTTAGGGTTAGCATTAGGGTTAGTATTAGGGTTAGGGTTAGGGTTTGGGTTAGGGTTAGGGTTAGGGTTAGGGTTAGGGTTTGGGTTAGGGTTAGGGTTAGGTTTAGGGTTAGGGTTTGGGTTAGGGTTAGGGTTAGGGTTAGGGTTAGGGTTAGGGTTAGGGTTAGCGTTAGGGTTAGGGTTAGGGTTAGGGTTCCGATTAGAGTTAGGTTTAGAGTTTGGGTTTGGGTAAGGGTTAAGGTTAGGGTTACGGTTAGGGTTAGGGTTAGGGTTAGGACTAGGATTAGGGTTAGGGTTAGGGTTAGGATTAGGGTTAGGGTTTGGGTTTAGGTTTGGGTTATGGTTAGGGTAAGTGTTAGGTTTACAGTTTAGGGTTAGGGTTAGGGTTCGGGTTAGTGATTCGGTTTGGGTTATGTTTTGGGCTAGGTTTAGGGTTAGGGTTAGGGTTTGGGTTCAGGTTAGGATTAGGGTTAGTGTTTGAGTCTGAATTAGGTTTAGGGTTAGCATTAGGGTTAGGTTTAGGTTTAGGATTAGTGTTTCAGTTAGGGTTAGGTTTGGGGTTAACGTTAGAGTTAGGGTTAGGGTTAGGGTTTGGGTTAGGGTTAGGGTTAGGGTTAGGGTTTGGGTTAGGTTTAGGGTTGGAGTTAGGATTAATGTTAGGGTTTGTTTTAAAATTAGGGTTTGGGTTTGTGTTAGGGTTAGGGTTAGGGTTAGGGTTAGGGTAAGGTTTAGAATTAGGGTTAGTTCAGGTTAGGGTTAGAGTTAGGGTTAGGATAAGGATGAGGTTTAGTGTTAGGGTTAGGATTAGGGTTATTATTTGCGTTATGGTTTGGGTTAGGGTTAGGGTTACGGTTTGGGTTAGTGTTAGAGTGGGGGTTTGAGTTAAGGTTAGGTTTTGGGTTAGGTTAGTGTTTGGGTTAGAGTTAGGGTTAGGGTTAGGGTTTGGGTTAGGTTTAGGGTTGGAGTTAGGATTAGGGTTAGGGTTTGTGTTAAAATTGGGGTGTGGGTTTGTGTTAGGGTTAGGGTTAGGTTTAGGGTTATTATTTGGGTTATGGTTTGGGTTAGTGTTAGCTTAGGGTTTGGGTTAGTGTTAGAGTTAGGGTTTGAGTTAGGGTTAGGTTTAGGGTTAGGTTAGGGTTTGGGTTAGAGTTAGGGTTAGGGTTACGGTTTGGGTTTGGTTTAGAGTTAGGGTTAGGTTAGGCTTTGGGTTAGAGTTAGGGTTAGGGTGAGGTTTTGGATTAGGGTTATGGTTAGGGTTAGGGTTAGGATTAGGGTTAGGGTTAGGGTTCCGATTAGAGTTATGTTTAGAGTTTGGGTTTGGGTAAGGGTTAAGGTTAGGTTTAGGCTTAGGATTAGGGTTAGGGTTTGAGTTTGAATTAGGTTTAGGGTTAGCATTAAGGTTAGGGTTAGGTTTAGGATAAGTATTTCAGTAAGGGTTAGGGTTAGGGTTTGGGTTTGGGTTCGGGTTAGGGTTAGGGTTATGGTTAGGGTTTGATTTAGGGTTAGG
>JAJHUQ010000034.1:5257500-5262500 GCA_035773235.1 Eospalax fontanierii
GATTAGGGTTAGGGTTTGTGTTAAGATTAGGGCTTGGTTTTGGGTTAGGGTTAGGGTTAGGGTTAGGGTTAGAATTAGGGTTAGGGTTAGGGTTAGGGTTAGGGTTAGGATAAGGATGAGGGTTAGTGTTAGGGTTAGGATTAGGGTTATTATTTGGGTTATGGTTTGGGTTAGGGTTAGGGTTACGGTTTGGGTTAGTGTTAGAGTGAGGGTTTTAGTTAGGGTTAGGTTTAGGGTTAGGTTAGGGTTTGGGTTAGAGTTAGGGTTAGGGTAAGGGTTTGGGTTTGGTTTAGAGTTAGGTTTAGGTTAGGGTTTGGGTTAGAGTTAGGGTTAGGGTGAGGTGTCGGATTAGGGTTATGGTTAGGGTTAGGGTTAAGATTAGGGTTAGGGTGAGGGTCTGGTTTAGGGTTAGTGTTAGTACTAGGGTTAGTGTTAGGGTTTGGTTTAGGGTTAGGGTTAGGACTAGGGTTAGTGTTAGGGTTAGGTTTAGGGTTAGGGCTAGGGCTTGGGTCTGCTTTAGAGTTAGGTTTAGTTTAGGGTTTGGGTTAGAGTTAGGGTCAGGGTGAGGTGTTGGATTAGGGTTATGGTTAGGGTTAGGGTTAAGATTAGGGTTAGGGTTAGGGTTCCGATTAGAGTTAGGTTTAGAGTTTGGGTTTGGGTAAGGGTTAAGGTTAGGGTTAGGGTTGCGTTTAGGGTTAGGGATAGGACTAGGATTAGGGTTAGGTTTAGGGTTAGGATTAGGGTTAGGGTTTGTGTTTAGGTTTGGGTTATGGTTAGGGTAAGTGTTAGGGTTAGGGTTTAGGGTTAGGTTTAGGGTTAGGGTTAGGGTTTCGGTTTGGGTTATATTTTGGGTTAGGTTTAGGGTTAGGGTTAGGGTTTGGGTTCGGGTTAGGATTAGGGTTAGTGTTTGAGTTTGAATTAGGTTTAGGGTTAGCATTAGGGTTAGGGTTAGGTTTTGAATTAGTTTTTCAGTTAGGGTTAGTGTTAGGATAAGGTTAGGGTAATGCTTAGGTTTAGGGTTTGATTTAGGGTTAGGGTTAGGGTTAGGGTTAGTGTTAGGGTTTGGGTTACGGTTAGGGTTACGACTAGGGTTAGGGTTAGGTTTAGGGTTAGCATTAGTTTTAGGATTAGGGTTAGGGTTAGGGTTTGGGTTTGGGTTCGGGTTAGGATTAGGGTTAGGGTTTGAGTTTGAATTAGGTTTAGGGTTAGCATTAGGGTTAGGGTTAGGTTTAGGATTAGTGTTTCAGTTAGGGCTAGGGTTAGGGTTAAGGTTAGGGTTAGGGTTAGGTTTAGGGTTTGATTTAGGGTTAGGGTTAGGGTTAGGGTTAGTGTTAGGATTTGGGTTAGGGTTAGGGTTAGGACTAGGGTTAGTGTTAGGGTTAGGTTTAGGGTTAACATTAGGGTTAGGATTAGGGTTAGTGTTAGGGTTTGGGTTAGGGTTAGGGTTAGGGTTAGGGTTAGGGTTAGGGTTAGGGTTTGGGTTAGGGTTAGGGTTAGGGTTAGGGTTTGGGTTAGGTTTAGGGTTGGAGTTAGGATTAGGGTTAGGGTTTGTGTTAAAATTAGGGTTTGGGTTTGTGTTAGGGTTAGGGTTAGGGTTAGGGTTACGGTTAGTTTTAGAATTAGGGTTAGGTTTAGGGTTAGGATAAGGATGAGGGTTAAGTTTAGGGTTAGGATTAGGGTTATTATTTGGGTTATGGTTTGTGTTAGTGTTAGGGTTAGGTTTTGGGTTAGTGTTAGAGTTAGGGTTTGAGTTAGGCTTAGGTTTAGGGTTAGGTTAGGGTTTGGTTAGTGTTAGGGTTAGGGTTACTGTTTGGGTTTGGTTTAGAGTTAGGGTTTAGGTTAGGCTTTGGGTTAGAGTTAGGGTTAGGGTGAGGTTTTGGATTAGGGTTATGATTAGGGTTAGGGTTAGGATGAGGGTTAGGGTTAGGGTTCCGATTAGAGTTATGTTTAGAGTTTGGGTTTGGGTAAGGGTTAAGGTTAGGTTTAGGGTTAGGATTAGGGTTAGGGTTTGAGTTTGAATTAGGTTTAGGGTTAGCATTAGGGTTAGGATTAGGTTTAGGATAAGTATTTCAGTTAGGGTTAGGGTTAAGGTTAGGGTTTGGGTTCGGGTTAGGGTTAGGGTTTGATTTAGGGTTAGGGTTAGGCTTAGGGTTAGTGTAAGTGTTTGGGTTAGGGTTAGGGTTAGGACTAGGGTTAGTGTTAGGTTTAGGTTTAGGGTTAGCATTAGGGTTAGGATTAGGGTTAGGGTTACTGTTTGGGTTAGGGTTCGGGTTAGGATTAGGGTTAGGGTTAGGGTTAGGGTTAGGGTTAGGGTTTGGTTTAGGGTTAGGGTTAGGGTTAGGATTAGGGTTAGGGTTTGTGTTAAGATTAGGGCTTGGGTTTGGGTTAGGTTTAGGGTTAGGGTTAGGGTTAGAATTAGGGTTAGGGTTAGGGTTAGGGTTAGGGTTAGGGTTAGGATAAGGATGAGGGTTAGTGTTAGGGTTAGGATTAGGGTTATTATTTGGGTTATGGTTTGGGTTAGGGTTAGGGTTACGGTTTGGGTTAGTGTTAGAGTGAGGGTTTTAGTTAGGGTTAGGTTTAGGGTTAGGTTAGGGTTTGGGTTAGAGTTAGGGTTAGGGTTAGGGTTTGGGTTTGGTTTAGAGTTAGGTTTAGGTTAGGGTTTGGGTTAGAGTTAGGGTTAGGGTGAGGTGTTGGATTAGGGTTATGGTTAGGGTTAGGTTTAAGATTAGGGTTAGGGTTAGGGTTTGGTTTAGGGTTAGTGTTAGTACTAGGGTTAGTGTTACGGTTTGGTTTAGGGTTAGGGGTAGGACTAGGGTTAGTGTTAGGGTTAGGTTTAGGGTTAGGGTTAGGGTTTGGGTTTGCTTTAGAGTTAGGTTTAGGTTAGGGTTTGGGTTAGAGTTAGGGTTAGGGTGAGGTGTTGGATTAGTGTTATGGTTAGGGTTAGGGTTAGGATTAGGGTTAGGGTTAGGGTTCCGATTAGAGTTAGGTTTAGAGTTTGGGTTTGGGTAAGGGTTAAGGTTAGGGTTAGGGTTACGTTTAGGGTTAGGGATAGGACTAGGATTAGGGTTAGGTTTAGGGTTAGGATTAGGGTTAGGGTTTGTGTTTAGGTTTGGGTTATGGTTAGGGTAAGTGTTAGGGTTAGGGTTTAGGGTTAGGTTTAGGGTTAGGGTTATGGTTTCGGTTTGGGTTATATTTTGGGTTAGGTTTAGGTTTAGGGTTAGGGTTTGGGTTCGGGTTAGGATTAGGGTTAGTGTTTGAGTTTGAATTAGGTTTAGGGTTAGCATTAGGGTTAGGTTTAGGTTTAGGATTAGTGTTTCAGTTAGGGTTAATGTTAGGTTAAGGTTAGGGTTATGGTTAGGTTTAGGGTTTGATTTAGGGTTAGGGTTAGGGTTAGGGTTAGTGTTAGGGTTTGGGTTACGGTTAGGGTTACGACTAGGGTTAGGGTTAGGTTTAGGGTTAGCATTAGTTTTAGGATTAGGGTTAGGGTTAGGGTTTGGGTTTGGGTTAGGGTTAGGGTTAGGGTTAGGGTTTGGGTTAGGGTTAGGGTTAGGGTTTACGTTTGAGTTAGGGTTACGGTTAGGGTTAGGATTCGGGTTAGGGTTTGTGTTAAGATTAGGGTTTGGTTTAGTTTTAAGGTTAGGGTTTGGGGTAAAGTTACGTTTAGGGTGAGGTTTCGTTTTAGGGTTAGGGTTAGGCTTAGGATTAGGGTTAGGGTTTAGGTTTTGGGTTAGGTTTAGTGTTAGGGTTAGGGTTAGGATTAGGGTTTGGGTTAGGGTTTAGGTTTGGTTAGGTTTAGGGTTAGGGTTAGTGTTATGGTTAGGTTTAGCTTTACGGTTAGGGTTAGGGTTATGGTTAGGGTTAGCGTTAGGGTTAGGGTTAGGGTTCGGGTTCCGATTAGAGTTAGGTTTAGAGTTTGGGTTTTGGTAAGGGTTAAGGTTAGGGTTAGGGTTAGGGTTAGGTTTAGGGTTAGGGTTAGGACTAGGATTAGTGTTAGGGTTAGGGTTAGGATTAGGGTTAGGGTTTGGGTTTAGGTTTGGGTTATGGTTAGGGTAAGTGTAAGGGTTACAGTTTAGTGTTAGGGTTAGGGTTAGGGTTTCTGTTTGGGTTATGTTTTGGGCTAGGTTTAGGGTTAGGGTTAGGGTTTGGGTTCGGGTTAGGATTAGGGTTAGGGTTTAGGTTTTCGGTTAGGTTTAGTGTTAGGGTTAGGGTTAGGATTAGGGTTTGGGTTAGGGTTTAGGTTTGGTTAGATTTAGGGTTAGGGTTAGGGTTATGGTTAGGTTTAGCTTTACGGTTAGGTTTAGGGTTATGGTTAGGGTTAGCGTTAGGGTTAGGGTTAGAGTTAGGGTTAGGGTTCCGATTAGAGTTAGGTTTAGAGTTTGGGTTTGGGTAAGGGTTAAGGTTAGGGTTAGGGTTAGGGTTAGGGTTAAGCTTAGGACTAGGATTAGGGTTAGAGTTAGGGTTAGGATTAGGGTTAGGGTTTGGGTTTAGGTTTGGGTTATGGTTAGGGTAAGTGTTAGGGTTACAGTTTAGGGTTAGGGTTAGGGTTAGGGTTAGTGTTTCGGTTTGGGTTATGTTTTGGGCTAGGTTTAGGGTTAGGGTTAGTGTTTGGGTTCGGGTTAGGATTAGGGTTAGGGTTTGAGTTTGAATTAGGTTTAGGGTTAGCATTAGGGTTAGGGTTAGGTTTAGGATTAGTGTTTCAGTTAGGGTTAGGGTTAGGGTTAAGGTTAGGGTTAGGGTTAGGTTTAGGGTTTGATTTAGGGTTAGGGTTAGGGTTAGGGTTAGTGTTAGGATTTGGGTTAGGGTTAGGGTTAGGACTAGGGTTAGTGTTAGGGTTAGGTTTAGGGTTAGCATTAGGGTTAGGATTAGGGTTAGTGTTAGGGTTTGGGTTAGGGTTAGGGTTAGGGTTAGGGTTAGGGTTAGGGTTAGGGTTAGGGTTTGGGTTAGGGTTAGGGTTTGGGTTTGTGTTAGGGTTAGGGTTAGGGTTAGGGTTACGGTTAGTT
>JAJHUQ010000034.1:5272500-5275000 GCA_035773235.1 Eospalax fontanierii
AGGGTTAGGGTTAGGGTTTGGGTTCAGGTTAGGATTAGGGTTAGTGTTTGAGTCTGAATTAGGTTTAGGGTTAGCATTAGGGTTAGGTTTAGGTTTAGGATTAGTGTTTCAGTTAGGGTTAGGTTTAGGGTTAACGTTAGGGTTAGGGTTAGGTTTAGGGTTTGATTTAGGGTTAGGGTTATTGTTAGGGTTTGGGTTAGGGTTAGGGTTAGGACTAGGTTTAGTGTTAGGGTTAGGTTTAGGGTTAGGGTTAGGGTTTGGGTTAGGGTTAGGGTTAGGGTTAGGGTTTGGGTTAGGTTTAGGGTTGGAGTTAGGATTAGGGTTAGGGTTTGTTTTAAAATTAGGGTTTGGGTTTGTGTTAGGGTTAGGGTTAGGGTTAGGGTTAGGGTAAGGTTTAGAATTAGGGTTAGTTCAGGTTAGGGTTAGAGTTAGGGTTAGGATAAGGATGAGGGTTAGTGTTAGGGTTAGGATTAGGGTTATTATTTGCGTTATGGTTTGGGTTAGGGTTAGGGTTACGGTTTGGGTTAGTGTTAGAGTGAGGGTTTGAGTTAGGGTTAGGTTTTGGGTTAGGTTAGTGTTTGGGTTAGAGTTAGGGTTAGGGTTAGGGTTTTGGTTTGGTTTAGAATTTGGTTTAGGTTAGGGTTTGGGTTAGGGTTAGGGTTAGGGTGAGGTTTTGGATTAGGGTTATGGTTAGGGTTAGGGTTAGGATTAGGGTTAGGGTTAGGGTTCCGATTAGAGTTATGTTTAGAGTTTGGGTTTGGGTAAGGGTTAAGGTTAGGTTTAGGGTTAGGATTAGGGTTAGGGTTTGAGTTTGAATTAGGTTTAGGGTTAGCATTAAGGTTAGGGTTAGGTTTAGGATAAGTATTTCAGTTAGGGTTAGGGTTAGGGTTTGGGTTTGGGTTCGGGTTAGGGTTAGGGTTATGGTTAGGGTTTGATTTAGGGTTAGGGTTAGGCTTAGGGTTAGTGTAAGGGTTTGGGTTAGGGTTAGGGTTAGGACTAGGTTAGTGTTAGGGTTAGGTTTAGGGTTAGCATTAGGGTTAGTATTAGGGTTAGGGTTAGGGTTTGGGTTAGGGTTAGGGTTAGGGTTAGGGTTAGGGTTAGGGTTTGGGTTAGGGTTAGGGTTAGGGTTAGGGTTAGGGTTTGGGTTAGGGTTAGGGTTAGGTTTCGGGTTAGGGTTAGGGTTAGGGTTAGGGTTAGGGTTAGGGTTAGGGTTAGGGCTAGGGTTAGCGTTAGGGTTAGGGTTAGGGTTAGGGTTAGGGTTCGGATAAGGATGAGGATTAAGGTTAGGGTTAGGATTAGGGTTATTATTTGGGTTATGGTTTGGGTTAGTGTTAGGGTTAGGGTTTGGGTAAGTGTTATAGTTAGGGTTTGAGTTAGGGTTAGGTTTAGGGTTAGGTTAGGGTTTGGGTTAGAGTTAGGGTTAGGGTTACGGTTTGGGTTTGGTTTAGAGTTAGGGTTAGGTTAAGCTTTGGGTTAGAGTTAGGGTTAGGGTGAGGTTTTGGATTAGGGTTATGGTTAGGGTTAGGGTTAGGATTAGGGTTAGGGTTCGGGTTCCGATTAGAGTTATGTTTAGAGTTTGGGTTTGGGTAAGGGTTAAGGTTAGGTTTAGGGTTAGGATTAGGGTTAGGGTTTGAGTTTGAATTAGGTTTAGCGTTAGCATTAAGCTTAGGGTTAGCTTTAGTATAAGTATTTCAGTAAGGGTTAGGGTTAGGGTTTGGGTTTGGGTTCGGGTTAGGGTTAGGGTTATGGTTAGGGTTTGATTTAGGGTTAGGGTTAGGGTTAGGGTTAGTGTAAGGGTTTGGGTTAGGGTTAGGGTTAGGACTAGGTTAGTGTTAGGGTTAGGTTTAGGGTTAGCATTAGGGTTAGTATTAGGGTTAGGGTTAGGGTTTGGGTTAGGGTTAGGGTTAGGGTTAGGGTTAGGGTTTGGGTTAGGGTTAGGGTTAGGTTTCGGGTTAGGGTTTGGGTTAGGGTTAGGGTTAGGGTTAGGGTTAGGGTTAGGGTTAGCGTTAGGGTTAGGGTTAGGGTTATGGTTAGGTTTAGCTTTACGGTTAGGGTTAGGGTTATGGTTAGGGTTAGCGTTAGGGTTAGGGTTTGGGTTTATGTTTGGGTTCCGATTAGAGTTAGGTTTAGAGTTTGGGTTTGGGTAAGGGTTAAGGTTAGGGTTAGGGTTAAGGTTAGGGTTAGGGTTAGGACTAGGATTAGGGTTAGGGTTAGGATTAGGGTTAGGGTTTGGGTTTATGTTTGGGTTATGGTTGGGGTAAGTGTTAGGGTTACAGTTTAGGGTTAGGGTTAGGGTTAGGGTTAGGGTTTCGGTTTGGGTTATGTTTTGGTCTAGGTTTAGGGTTAGGGTTATGGTTTGGGTTCGGGTTAGTATTAGGGTTAGGGTTTGAGTTTGAATTAGGTTTAGGGTTAGCATTAGGGTTAGGGTTAGGTTTAGGATTAGTGTTTCAGTTAGGGTTAGGGTTAGGGTTAAGGTTAGGGTTAGGGTTAGGTTTAGGGT
>JAJHUQ010000034.1:5277500-5280000 GCA_035773235.1 Eospalax fontanierii
TTAGGGTTAGGGTTAGGGTTAGGGTTAGGGTTAGGGTTAGGGTTAGCGTTAGGGTTAGGGTTAGGGTTAGGGTTAGGATAAGGATGAGGATTAAGGTTAGGGTTAGGATTAGGGTTATTATTTGGGTTATGGTTTGGGTTAGTGTTAGGGTTAGGGTTTGGGTAAGTGTTATAGTTAGGGTTTGAGTTAGGGTTAGGTTTAGGGTTAGGTTAGGGTTTGGGTTAGAGTTAGGGTTAGGGTTACGGTTTGGGTTTGGTTTAGAGTTAGGGTTAGGTTAAGCTTTGGGTTAGAGTTAGGGTTAGGGTGAGGTTTTGGATTAGGGTTATGGTTCGGGTTAGGGTTAGGATTAGGGTTAGGGTTCGGGTTCCGATTAGAGTTATGTTTAGAGTTTGGGTTTGGGTAAGGGTTAAGGTTAGGTTTAGGGTTAGGATTAGGGTTAGGGTTTGAGTTTGAATTAGGTTTAGGGTTAGCATTAAGGTTAGGGTTAGGTTTAGGATAAGTATTTCAGTTAGGGTTAGGGTTAGGGTTTGGGTTTGGGTTCTGGTTAGGGTTAGGGTTATGGTTAGGGTTTGATTTAGGGTTAGGGTTAGGCTTAGGGTTAGTGTAAGGGTTTGGGTTAGGGTTAGGGTTAGGACTAGGTTAGTGTTAGGGTTAGGTTTAGGGTTAGCATTAGGGTTAGTATTAGGGTTAGGGTTAGGGTTTGGGTTAGGGTTAGGGTTAGGGTTAGGGTTAGGGTTTGGGTTAGGGTTAGGGTTAGGTTTCGGGTTAGGGTTTGGGGTAGGGTTAGGGTTAGGGTTAGGGTTAGGGTTAGGGTTAGGGTTAGGGTTAGCGTTAGGGTTAGGGTTAGGGTTATGGTTAGGTTTAGCTTTACGGTTAGGGTTAGGGTTATGGTTAGGGTTAGCGTTAGGGTTAGGGTTAGGGTTAGGGTTCCGATTAGAGTTAGGTTTAGAGTTTGGGTTTGGGTAAGGGTTAAGGTTAGGGTTAGGGTTAAGGTTAGGGTTAGGGTTAGGACTAGGATTAGGGTTAGGGTTAGGGTTAGGATTAGGGTTAGGGTTTGGGTTTATGTTTGGGTTATGGTTGGGGTAAGTGTTAGGGTTACAGTTTAGAGTTAGGGTTAGCGTTAGGGTTAGGGTTTCGGTTTGGGTTATGTTTTGGTCTAGGTTTAGGGTTAGGGTTATGGTTTGGGTTCGGGTTAGGATTAGGGTTAGGGTTTGAGTTTGAATTAGGTTTAGGGTTAGCATTAGGGTTAGGGTTAGGTTTAGGATTAGTGTTTCAGTTAGGGTTAGGGTTAGGGTTAAGGTTAGGGTTAGGGTTAGGTTTAGGGTTTGATTTAGGGTTAGGGTTAGGGTTAGGGTTAGTGTTAGGGTTTGGGTTAGGGTTAGGGTTAGGACTAGGGTTAGTGTTAGGGTTAGGTTTAGGGTTAGCATTAGGGTTAGGATTAGGGTTAGGGTTAGGGTTTGGGTTAGGGTTAGGGTTAGGGTTAGGGTTAGGGTTAGGGTTAGGGTTAGGGTTTGGGTTAGGGTTAGGGTTAGGGTTAGGGTTTGGGTTAGGTTTAGGGTTGGAGTTAGGATTAGGGTTAGGGTTTGTGTTAAAATTAGGGTTTGGGTTTGTGTTAGGGTTAGGGTTAGGGTTAGGGTTACGGTTAGTTTTAGAATTAGGGTTAGGTTTAGGGTTAGGATAAGGATGAGGGTTAAGGTTAGGGTTAGGATTAGGGTTATTATTTGGGTTATGGTTTGTGTTAGTGTTAGGGTTAGGTTTTGGGTTAGTGTTAGAGTTAGGGTTTGAGTTAGGCTTAGGTTTAGGGTTAGGTTAGGGTTTGGTTAGTCTTAGGGTTAGGGTTACGGTTTGGGTTTGGTTTAGAGTTAGGGTTTAGGTTAGGCTTTGGGTTAGAGTTAGGGTTAGGGTGAGGTTTTGGATTAGGGTTATGATTAGGGTTAGGGTTAGGATGAGGGTTAGGGTTAGGGTTCCGATTAGAGTTATGTTTAGAGTTTCGGTTTGGGTAAGGGTTAAGGTTAGGTTTAGGGTTAGGATTAGGGTTAGGGTTTGAGTTTGAATTAGGTTTAGGGTTAGCATTAGGGTTAGGATTAGGTTTAGGATAAGTATTTCAGTTAGGGTTAGGGTTAAGGTTAGGGTTTGGGTTCGGGTTAGGGTTAGGGTTTGATTTAGGGTTAGGGTTAGGTTTAGGCTTAGGGTTAGTGTAAGTGTTTGGGTTAGGGTTAGGGTTAGGACTAGGGTTAGTGTTAGGTTTAGGTTTAGGGTTAGCATTAGGGTTAGAATTAGGGTTAGGTTTACTGTTTGGGTTAGGGTTAGGGGTAGGTTTAGGGTTAGGGTTAGGGTTAGGGTTAGGGTTAGTGTTTGGTTTAGGCTTAGGGTTAGGGTTAGGATTAGGGTTAGGGTTTGTGTTAAGATTAGGGCTTGGGTTTGGGTTAGGTTTAGGGTTAGGGTTAGGGTTAGAATTAGGGTTAGGGTTAGGGTTAGTGTTAGGGTTAGGGTTAGGATA
>JAJHUQ010000034.1:5285000-5290000 GCA_035773235.1 Eospalax fontanierii
GGGTTAGCGTTAGTGTTTGGGTTCGGGTTAGGATTAGGGTTAGGGTTTGAGTTTGAATTAGGTTTAGGGTTAGCATTAGGGTTAGGGTTAGGGTTAGGTTTAGGATTAGTGTTTCAGTTAGGGTTAGGGTTAGGGTTAAGTTTAGGGTTAGGGTTAGGTTTAGGGTTTGATTTAGGTTTAGGGTTAGGGTTAGGGTTATTGTTAGGGTTTGGGTTAGGGTTAGGGTTAGGGTTAGGACTAGGGTTAGTGTTAAGGTTAGGTTTAGGGTTAGGGTTAGGGTTTGGGTTAGGGTTAGGTTTAGGGTTAGGGTTTGGATTACGTTTAGGGTTGGAGTTAGGATTAGGGTTAGGTTTTGTGTTAAAATTAGGGTTTGGGTTTGTGTTAGGGTTAGGGTTACGGTTAGGGTTAGGGTTAGGGTAAGGTTTAGAATTAGGGTTAGGGTTAGGGTTAGGATAAGGATGAGGATTAAGGTTAGGGTTAGGATTAGGGTTATTATTTGGGTTATGGTTTGGGTTAGTGTTAGGGTTAGGGTTTGGGTAAGTGTTATAGTTAGGGTTTGAGTTAGGGTTAGGTTTAGGGTTAGGTTAGGGTTTGGGTTAGAGTTAGGGTTAGGGTTACGGTTTGGGTTTGGTTTAGAGTTAGGGTTAGGTTAGGCTTTGGGTTAGAGTTAGGGTTAGGGTGAGGTTTTGGATTAGGGTAATGGTTAGGGTTAGGGTTAGGATTAGGGTTAGGGTTAGGGTTCCGATTAGAGTTATGTTTAGAGTTTGGGTTTGGGTAAGGGTTAAGGTTAGGTTTAGGGTTAGGATTAGGGTTAGGGTTTGAGTTTGAATTAGGTTTAGGGTTAGCATTAAGGTTAGGGTTAGGTTTAGGATAAGTATTTCAGTGAGGGTTAGGGTTAGGGTTTGGGTTTGGGTTCGGGTTAGGGTTAGGGTTATGGTTAGGGTTTGATTTAGGGTTAGGGTTAGGCTTAGGGTTAGTGTAAGGGTTTGGGTTAGGGTTAGGGTTAGGACTAGGTTAGTGTTAGGGTTAGGTTTAGGGTTAGCATTAGGGTTAGTATTAGGGTTAGGGTTAGGGTTTGGGTTAGGGTTAGGGTTAGGGTTAGGGTTAGGGTTTGGGTTAGGGTTAGGGTTAGGTTTCGGGTTAGGGTTTGGGTTAGGGTTAGGGTTAGGGTTAGGGTTAGGGTTAGGGTTAGCGTTAGGGTTAGGGTTAGGGTTAGGGTTAGGGTTAGGGTTAGGATAAGGATGAGGATTAAGGTTAGGGTTAGGATTAGGGTTATTATTTGGGTTATGGTTTGGGTTAGTGTTAGGGTTAGGGTTTGGGTAAGTGTTATAGTTAGGGTTTGAGTTAGGGTTAGGTTTAGGGTTAGGTTAGGGTTTGGGTTAGAGTTAGGGTTAGGGTTACGGTTTGGGTTTGGTTTAGAGTTAGGGTTAGGATAGGCTTTGGGTTAGAGTTAGGGTTAGGGTGAGGTTTTGGATTAGGGTTATGGTTAGGGTTAGGGTTAGGATTAGGGTTAGGGTTAGGGTTCCGATTAGAGTTATGTTTAGAGTTTAGGTTTGGGTAAGGGTTAAGGTTAGGTTTAGGGTTAGGATTAGGGTTAGGGTTTGAGTTTGAATTAGGTTTAGGGTTAGCATTAAGGTTAGGGTTAGGTTTAGGATAAGTATTTCAGTTAGGGTTAGGGTTAGGGTTTGGGTTTGGGTTCGGGTTAGGGTTAGGGTTATGGTTAGGGTTTGATTTAGGGTTAGGGTTAGGCTTAGGGTTAGTGTAAGGGTTTGGGTTAGGGTTAGGGTTAGGACTAGGTTAGTGTTAGGGTTAGGTTTAGGGTTAGCATTAGGGTTAGTATTAGGGTTAGGGTTAGGGTTTGGGTTAGGGTTAGGGTTAGGGTTAGGGTTAGGGTTTGGGTTAGGGTTAGGGTTAGGTTTCGGGTTAGGGTGTGGGTTAGGGTTAGGGTTAGGGTTAGGGTTAGGGTTAGGGTTAGGGTTAGGGTTAGCGTTAGGGTTAGGGCTAGGGTTAGGGTTCCGATTAGAGTAAGGTTTAGAGTTTGGGTTTGGGTAAGGGTTAAGGTTAGGGTTACGGTTAGGGTTAGGGTTAGGGTTAGGACTAGGATTAGGGTTAGGGTTAGGGTTAAGATTAGGGTTAGGGTTTGGGTTTAGGTTTGGGTTATGGTTAGGGTAAGTGTTAGGGTTACAGTTTAGGGTTAGGGTTAGGGTTCGGGTTAGTGATTCGGTTTGGGTTATGTTTTGGGCTAGGTTTAGGGTTAGGGTTTGGGTTCAGGTTAGGATTAGGGTTAGTGTTTGAGTTTGAATTAGGTTTAGGGTTAGCATTAGGGTTAGGTTTAGGTTTAGGATTAGTGTTTCAGTTAGGGTTAGGTTTAGGGTTAACGTTAGGGTTATGGTTAGGTTTAGGGTTTGATTTAGGGTTAGGGTTATTGTTAGGGTTTGGGTTAGGGTTAGGTTAGGACTAGGTTTAGTGTTAGGGTTAGGTTTAGGGTTAGGGTTAGGGTTTGGGTTAGGGTTAGGGTTAGGGTTGGGTTTGGGTTAGGTATAGGGTTGGAGTTAGGATTAGGGTTAGGGTTTGTTTTAAAATTAGGGTTTGGGTTTGTGTTAGGTTTTGGGTTAGGGTTAGGGTTAGGGTTAGGGTTAGGGTTACCTTTAGGGTTTGGGTTAGGGTTAGGGTTAGGGTTAGGGTTAGGGTTTGGGTTAGGGTTAGGGTTAGGGTTAGGGTTAGGATTAGGGTTAGGGTTTGGGTTAGGGTTAGGGTTAGGGTTAGGATTAGGGTTAGGGTTTGTGTTAAGATTAGGGTTTGGGTTTGGGTTAGGGTTAGGGTTAGGGTTAGGGTTAGGGTTAGAATTAGGGTTAGAGTTCAGGTTAGGGTTAGAGTTAGGGTTAGGATAAGGATGAGGGTTAGTGTTAGGGTTAGGATTAGGGTTATTATTTGGGTTATGGTTTGGGTTAGGGTTAGGGTTACGGTTTGGGTTAGTGTTAGAGTGAGGGTTTGAGGTAGGGTTAGGTTTAGGGTTAGGTTAGTGTTTGGGTTAGAGTTAGGGTTAGGGTTAGGGTTTTGGTTTGGTTTAGAATTTGGTTTAGGTTAGGGTTTGGGTTAGAGTTAGGGTTAGGGTGAGGTGTTGGATTAGGGTTATGGTTAGGGTTAGGGTTAGGATTAGGGTTAGGGTTAGGGTTCCGATTAGAGTTAGGTTTAGAGTTTGGGTTTGGGTAAGGATTAAGGTTAGGGTTAGGCTTACGGTTAGGGTTAGGGATAGGACTAGGATTAGGGTTAGGTTTAGGATTAGGATTAGGGTTAGGGTTTGTGTTTAGGTTTGGTTTATGGTTAGGGTAAGTGTTAGGGTTAGGGTTTAGGGTTAGGTTTAGGGTTAGGGTTAGGGTTTCGGTTTGGGTTATATTTTGGGTTAAGTTTAGGGTTAGGGTTAGGGTTTGGGTTGGGGTTAAGATTAGGGTTAGGGTTTGAGTTTGAATTAGGTTTAGGTTTAGCATTAGGGTTAGGGTTAGGTTTAGGATTGGTGTTTCAGTTAGGGTTAGGTTTAGGTTAAGGTTAGGGTAAGGGTTAGGTTTAGGGTTTGATTTAGGTTTAGGATTAGGGTTAAAGTGAGGGTTAGGGTTTGGGTTAGGGTTAGGGTTACGACTAGGGTTAGGGTTAGGTTTAGGGTTAGCATTAGTATTAGGATTAGGGTTAGGGTTAGGGTTTGGGTTTGGGTTAGGGTTAGGGTTAGGGTTAGGGTTAGGGTTTGGGTTAGGGTTAGGGTTAGGGTTAACGTTTGAGTTAGGGTTACGGTTAGGGTTAGGATTAGGGTTAGGGTTTGTGTTAAGATTAGGGTTTGGTTTAGGGTTAGGGTTAGGGTTTCGGTTAAAGTTACATTTAGGGTTAGGTTTCGTTTTAGGGTTAGGGTTAGGGTTAGGATTAGGTTTAGGGTTTAGGTTTTCGGTTAGGTTTAGTGTTAGGGTTAGGGTTAGGATTAGGGTTTGGGTTAGGGTTTAGGTTTGGTTACGTTTAGGGTTAGGCTTAGGGTTATGGTTAGGTTTAGCTTTACGGTTAGGGTTAGGGTTATGGTTAGGGGTAGCGTTAGGGTTAGGGGTAAGGTTAGGGTTATTGTTAGGGTTTGGGTTAGGGTTAGGGTTAGGACTAGGGTTAGTGTTAGGGTTAGGTTTAAGGTTTGGGTTAGGGTTAGTGTTAGGGTTAGGGTTAGGGTTTGGGTTAGGGTTAGGGTTAGGGTTAGGGTTAGGGTTTGGGTTAGGTTTAGGGTTGGAGTTTGGATTAGGGTTAGGGTTTGTGTTAAAATTAGGGTTTGGGTTTGTGTTAGGGTTAGGGTTAGGGTTAGGGTTATTATTTGGGTTATGGTTTGGGTTAGTGTTAGCTTAGGGTTTGGGTTAGTGTTAGAGTTAGGGTTTGAGTTAGGGTTAGGTTTAGGGTTAGGTTAGTGTTTGGGTTAGAGTTAGGGTTAGGGTTAGGGTTTTGGTTTGGTTTAGAATTTGGTTTAGGTTAGGGTTTGGGTTAGAGTTAGGGTTAGGGTGAGGTGTTGGATTAGGGTTATGGTTAGGGTTAGGGTTAGGATTAGGGTTAGGGTTAGGGTTCCGATTAGAGTTAGGTTTAGAGTTTGGGTTTGGGTAAGGGTTAAGGTTAGGGTTAGGCTTACGGTTAGGGTTAGGGATAGGACTAGGATTAGGGTTAGGTTTAGGGTTAGGATTAGGGTTAGGGTTTGTGTTTAGGTTTGGTTTATGGTTAGGGTAAGTGTTAGGGTTAGGGTTTAGGGTTAGGTTTAGGGTTAGGGTTAGGGTTTCGGTTTGGGTTATATTTTGGGTTAGGTTTGGGGTTAGGGTTAGGGTTTGGGTTGGGGTTAGGATTAGGGTTAGGGTTTGAGTTTGAATTAGGTTTAGGTTTAGCATTAGGGTTAGGTTTAGGATTAGTGTTTCAGTTAGGGTTAGGTTTAGGTTAAGGTTAGGGTAAGGGTTAGGTTTAGGGTTTGATTTAGGTTTAGGGTTAGGGTTAAA
>JAJHUQ010000034.1:5292500-5295000 GCA_035773235.1 Eospalax fontanierii
GTTAGGGTTTGAGTTTGAATTAGGTTTAGGGTTAGCATTAAGGTTAGGGTTAGGTTTAGGATAAGTATTTCAGTTAGGGTTAGGGTTAGGGTTTGGGTTTAGGTTCGGGTTAGGGTTAGGGTTATGGTTAGGGTTTGATTTAGGGTTAGGGTTAGGCTTAGGGTTAGTGTAAGGGTTTGGGTTAGGGTTAGGGTTAGGACTAGGTTAGTGTTAGGGTTAGGTTTAGGGTTAGCATTAGGGTTAGTATTAGGGTTAGGGTTAGGGTTTGGGTTAGGGTTAGGGTTAGGGTTAGGGTTATTATTTGGGTTATGGTTTGGGTTAGTGTTAGCTTAGGGTTTGGGTTAGTGTTAGAGTTAGGGTTTGAGTTAGGGTTAGGTTTAGGGTTAGGTTAGGGTTTGGGTTAGAGTTAGGGTTAGGGTTACGGTTTGGGTTTGGTTTAGAGTTAGGGTTAGGTTAGGCTTTGGGTTAGAGTTAGGGTTAGGGTGAGGTTTTGGATTAGGGTTATGGTTAGGGTTAGGGTTAGGATTAGGGTTAGGGTTAGGGTTCCGATTAGAGTTATGTTTAGAGTTGGGTTTGGGTAAGGGTTAAGGTTAGGTTTAGGGTTAGGATTAGGGTTAGGGTTTGAGTTTGAATTAGGTTTAGGGTTAGCATTAAGGTTAGCGTTAGGTTTAGAATAAGAATTTCAGTTAGGGTTAGGGTTAGGGTTTGGGTTTGGGTTCGGGTTAGGGTTAGGGTTATGGTTAGGGTTTGATTTAGGGTTAGGGTTAGGCTTAGGGTTAGTGTAAGGGTTTGGGTTAGGGTTAGGGTTAGGACTAGGTTAGTGTTAGGGTTAGGTTTAGGGTTAGCATTAGGGTTAGTATTAGGGTTAGGGTTCGGGTTTGGGTTAGGGTTAGGGTTAGGGTTAGGGTTAGGGTTTGGGTTAGGGTTAGGGTTAGGTTTAGGGTTAGGGTTTGGGTTAGGGTTAGGGTTAGGGTTAGGGTTAGGGTTAGGGTTAGGGTTAGCGTTAGGGTTAGGGTTAGGGTTAGGGTTCCGATTAGAGTTAGGTTTAGAGTTTGGGTTTGGGTAAGGGTTAAGGTTAGGGTTACGGTTAGGGTTAGGGTTAGGGTTAGGACTAGGATTAGGGTTAGGGTTAGGGTTAGGATTAGGGTTAGGGTTTGGGTTTAGGTTTGGGTTATGGTTAGGGTAAGTGTTAGGGTTACAGTTTAGGGTTAGGGTTAGGGTTCGGGTTAGTGATTCGGTTTGGGTTATGTTTTGGGCTAGGTTTAGGGTTAGGGTTAGGGTTTGGGTTCAGGTTAGGATTAGGGTTAGTGTTTGAGTCTGAATTAGGTTTAGGGTTAGCATTAGGGTTAGGTTTAGGTTTAGGATTAGTGTTTCAGTTAGGGTTAGGTTTAGGGTTAACGTTAGGGTTAGGGTTAGGTTTAGGGTTTGATTTAGGGTTAGGGTTATTGTTAGGGTTTGGGTTAGGGTTAGGGTTAGGACTAGGTTTAGTGTTAGGGTTAGGTTTAGGGTTAGGGTTAGGGTTTGGGTTAGGGTTAGGGTTAGGGTTAGGGTTTGGGTTAGGTTTAGGGTTGGAGTTAGGATTAGGGTTAGGGTTTGTTTTAAAATTAGGGTTTGGGTTTGTGTTAGGGTTAGGGTTAGGGTTAGGGTTAGGGTAAGGTTTAGAATTAGGGTTAGTTCAGGTTAGGGTTAGAGTTAGGGTTAGGATAAGGATGAGGGTTAGTGTTAGGGTTAGGATTAGGGTTATTATTTGCGTTATGGTTTGGGTTAGGGTTAGGGTTACAGTTTGGGTTAGTGTTAGAGTGAGGGTTTGAGTTAGGGTTAGGTTAGTGTTTGGGTTAGAGTTAGGGTTAGGGTTAGGGTTTTGGTTTGGTTTAGAATTTGGTTTAGGTTTGGGTTTGGGTTAGGGTTAGGGTTAGGGTGAGGTTTTGGATTAGGGTTATGGTTAGGGTTAGGGTTAGGATTAGGGTTAGGGTTAGGGTTCCGATTAGAGTTATGTTTACAGTTTGGGTTTGGGTAAGGGTTAAGGTTAGGTTTAGGGTTAGGATTAGGGTTAGGGTTTGAGTTTGAATTAGGTTTAGGGTTAGCATTAAGGTTAGGGTTAGGTTTAGGATAAGTATTTCAGTTAGGGTTAGGGTTAGGGTTTGGGTTTGGGTTCGGGTTAGGGTTAGGGTTATGGTTAGGGTTTGATTTAGGGTTAGGGTTAGGCTTAGGGTTAGTGTAAGGGTTTGGGTTAGGGTTAGGGTTAGGACTAGGTTAGTGTTAGGGTTAGGTTTAGGGTTAGCATTAGGGTTAGTATTAGGGTTAGGGTTAGGGTTTGGGTTAGGGTTAGGGTTAGGGTTAGGGTTAGGGTTTGGATTAGGGTTAGGGTTAGGTTTCGGGTTAGGGTTTGGGTTAGGGTTAGGGTTAGGGTTAGGGTTAGGGTTAGGGTTAGGGTTAGCGTTAAGGTTAGGGTTAGGGTTAGGGTTAGGGTTAGGATAAGGATGAGGATTAAGGTTAGGGT
>JAJHUQ010000034.1:5305000-5307500 GCA_035773235.1 Eospalax fontanierii
GTTAGGGTTAGGGTTAGGTTTAGGGTATGATTTAGGGTTAGGGTTAGGGTTAGAGTTAGTGTTAGGGTTTGGGTTAGGTTTAGGGTTACGACTAGGGTTAGGGTTAGGTTTAGGGTTAGCATTAGTTTTAGGATTAGAGTTAGGGTTAGGGTTTGGGTTTGGGTTAGGGTTAGGGTTAGGGTTAGGGTTAGGGTTAGGGTTAGGGTTAGGGTTAACGTTTGAGTTAGGGTTACGGTTAGGGTTAGGATTAGGGTTAGGGTTTGTGTTAAGATTAGGGTTTGGTTTGGGTTAGGGTTAGGGTTAGGGTTAGGGTTAGGGTTAGGGTTAGAATTAGGGTTAGGGTTAGGGTTAGGGTTAGCGTTAGGATAAGGATGAGGGTTAGTGTTAGGGTTAGGATTAGGGTTATTATTTGGGTTATGGTTTGGGTTAGGGTTAGGGTTACGGTTTGGGTTAGTGTTAGAGTGAGGGTTTGAGTTAGGGTTAGGTTTAGGGTTAGGTTAGGGTTTGGGTTAGAGTTAGGGTTAGGGTTAGGGTTTGCGTTTGGTTTAGAATTAGGGTTAGGTTAGGGTTTGGGTTAGAGTTAGGGTTAGGGTGAGGTGTTGGATTAGGGTTATGGTTAGGGTTAGGGTTAGGATTAGGGTTAGGGTTAGGGTTCCGATTAGAGTTTGGTTTAGAGTTTGGGTTTGGGTAAGGGTTAAGTTTAGGGTTAGGGTTAGGGTTAGGGTTAGGGTTAGGTTTAGGACTAGGATTAGGGTTAGGGTTAGGGTTAGTATTAGGGTTAGGGTTTGCGTTTAGGTTTGGGTTATGATTAGGGTAAGTGTTAGGGTTAGGGTTTAGGGTTAGGGTTAGGGTTAGGGTTAAGGTTTCGGTTTTGGTTATGTTTTGGGTTAGGTTTAGGGTTAGGGTTAGGATTAGGGTTAGGGTTTGGTTTGAATTAGGTTTAGGGTTAGCATTAGGGTTCGGGTTAGGTTTAGGAGTAGTGTTTCAGTTAGGGTTAGGGTTTGCGTTCGGGTTAGGTTTAGGATTAGGTTTAGGGTTTGATTTAGGGTTAGGGTTAGGGTTAGGTTTAGTGTTAGGGTTTGGGTTAGGGTTAGGGTTAGGGTTAGGGTTAGGGTTAGAGTTAGCATTAGGGTAAGGATTAGGGTTAGGGTTAGGGTTTGGGTTAGGGTTAGGATTAGGGTTAGGGTTTGGTTTAGGGTTAGGGTTAGGGTTTAGGTTAAAGTTACGTTTAGGGTTAGGTTTTGTTTTAGGGTTAGGGTTAGGGTTAGGATTAGTTTTAGGGTTTAGGTTTTCCGTTAGGGTTAGTGTTAGGGTTAGGGTTAAAATTAGGGTTTGGGTTAGGGTTTAGGTTTGGTTAGGTTTAGGGTTAGGGTTAGGGTTATGGTTAGGTTTAGCTTTACGGTTAGGGTTAGGGTTATGGTTAGGGTTAGCGTTAGGGTTAGGGTTAGGGTTAGGGTTTGAGTTAGGGTTAGGGTTAGGACTAGAGTTAGTGTTAGGGTTAGGTTTAAGGTTAGCATTAGGGTTAGGATTAGGGTTAGGGTTAGGGTTTGGCTTAGGGTTAGGGTTAGGGTTAGGGTTAGGTTAGGGTTTGGGTTAGGGTTAGGATTAGGGTTAGGGTTTGGGTTAGGTTTATGGTTGGATTTAGGATTAGGGTTAGGGTTTGTGTTAAAATTAGGGTTTGGGTTTGTGTTAGGGTTAGGGTTAGGTTTAGGGTTAGGGTTAGGTTTAGAATTAGGGTTAGGGTTAGGGTTAGGATAAGGATGAGGGTTAAGGTTAGGGTAGGATTAGGGTTATTATTTGGGTTATGGTTTGGGTTAGTGTTAGGGTTAGGGTTTGATTTAGTGTTAGAGTGAGGGTTTGAGTTAGGGTTAGGTTTAGGGTTAGGTTAGGGTTATGGTTAGGGTTAGGGTTAGGGTTAGCGTTAGGGTTAGGGTTAGAGTAAGGGTTAGGGTGAGGTGTTGGATTAGGGTTATGGTTAGGGTTAGGGTTCGAGTTCGGCTTAGGGTGAGGTGTTGGATTAGGGTTAGGGTTAGGGTTAGGATTTTATTTAGGGTTAGGGTTAGGCTTAGGGTTAGTGTAAGGCTTTGGGTTAGGGTTAGGGTTAGGACTAGGATTAGGGTTAGGGTTAGGGTTTGGATTAGGGTTAGGGTTTGGGTTTAGGTTTGGGTTATGGTTAGGGTAAGTGTTAGGCTTACAGTTTAGGGTTAGGGTTAGGGTTCGGGTTAGTGATTCGGTTTGGGTTATGTTTTGGGCTAGGTTTAGGGTTAGGGTTAGAGTTTGGGTTCAGGTTAGGGTTATTGTCAGTGTTTGAGTTTGAATTAGGTTTAGGGTTAGGATTAGGGTTAGGGTTAGGTTTAGGATTAGTGTTTCAGTTAGGGTTAGGTTTAGGGTTAACGTTAGGGTTAGGGTTAGATTTAGGGTTTGATTTAGGGTTAGGGTTAGGGTTAGGGTTATTGTTAGGGTTTGGGTTAGGGTTAGGGTTAGGACTAGGGTTAGTGTT
>JAJHUQ010000034.1:5332500-5335000 GCA_035773235.1 Eospalax fontanierii
GATTAGGGTTAGGTTTTGTGTTAAGATTAGGGTTTGGTTTAGGGTTAGGGTTAGGGTTTGGGTTAAAGTTACGTTTAGGGTTAGATTTTGTTTTAGGGTTAGGGTTAGGGTTAGGATTAGGTTCAGGGTTTAGGTTTTCGGTTAGGTTTAGTGTTAGGGTTAGGGTTATGATTCGGGTTTGGGTTAGGGTTTACGTTTGGTTAGGTTTAGGGTTAGGGTTAGGGTTATGGTTAGGTTTAGCTTTACGGTTATGGTTAGGGTTATGGTTAGGGTTAGCGTTAGGGTTAGGGTTAGGGTTAGGGTTCGAATTAGAGTTAGGTTTAGAGTTTGGGTTTGGGTAAGGGTTAAGGTTAGTGTTAGGGTTAGGGTTAGGGTTAGGGTTAGGGTTAGGACTAGGATTAGGGTTAGGGTTAGGGTTAGGGTTTGGGTTAGCGTTAGGGTTAGGGTTAGGGTTACGGTTAGGTTTAGGGTTAGGGTTAGGGTTTGGGTTAGGGTTAGGGTTTGGGTTAGGTTTAGGGTTGGAGTTAGGATTAGGGTTAGGGTTTGTGTTAAAATTAGGGTTTGGGTTTGTGTTAGGGTTAGGGTTAGGGTTAGGGTTAGGTTTAGAATTAGGGTTAGGGTTAGGGTTAGGATAAGGATGAGCGTTAAGGTTAGGGTTAGTATTAGGGTTATTATTTGGGTTATGGTTTGGGTTAGTGTTAGGGTTAGGGTTTGGGTTAGTGTTAGAGTTAGGGTTTGAGTTAGGGTTAGGTTTAGGGTTAGGTTAGTGTTTGGGTTAGAGTTAGGGTTAGGGTTACGGTTTGGGTTTGGTTTAGAGTTAGGGTTAGGTTAGGCTTTGTGTTAGAGTTAGGGTTAGGGTGAGGTTTTGGATTAGGGTTATGGTTAGGGTTAGGGTTAGGATTAGGGTTAGGGTTAGGGTTCCGATTAGAGTTATGTTTAGAGTTTGGGTTTGGGTAAGGGTTAAGGTTAGGTTTAGGGTTAGGATTAGGGTTAGGGTTTGAGTTTGAATTAGGTTTAGGGTTAGCATTAGGGTTAGGGTTAGGTTTAGTATAAGTATTTCAGGTAGGGTTAGGGTTTGGGTTCGGGTTAGGGTTAGGGTTACGGTTAGGGTTTGATTTAGGGTTAGGGTTAGGCTTAGGGTTAGTGTAAGGGTTTGGGTTAGGGTTAGGGTTAGGACTAGGGTTAGGGTTAGAATTAGGGTTAGGGTTAGGGTTAGTGTAAGGGTTAGGGTTAGGGTTAGGGTTAGGGTTAGGGTTAGGGTTAGGATAAGGATGAGGGTTAGTGTTAGGGTTAGGATTAGGGTTATTATTTGGGTTATGGTTTGGGTTAGGGTTAGGGTTACGGTTTGGATTAGTGTTAGAGTGAGGGTTTGAGTTAGGGTTAGGTTTAGGGTTAGGTTAGGGTTTGGGTTAGAGTTGGGGTTAGGGTTAGGGTTTGGGTTTGGTTTAGAGTTAGGTTTAGGTTAGGGTTTGGGTTAGAGTTAGGGTTAGGGTGAGGTGTTGGATTAGGGTTATGGTTAGGGTTAGGGTTAGGATTAGCGTTAGGGTTAGGGTTCCGATTTGAGTTAGGTTTAAAGTTTGGTTTTGGGTAAGGGTTAAGGTTAGGGTTAGGGTTACGGTTAGGGTTAGGGATAGGACTAGGATTAGGGTTAGGTTTAGGGTTAGGGGTTGTGTTTAGGTTTGGGTTATGGTTAGGGCAAGTGTTAGGGTTAGGGTTTAGGGATAGGTTTAGGGTTAGGGTTAGGGTTTGGGTTCGTGTTAGGATTAGGGTTAGGGTTTGAGTTTGAATTAGGTTTATGGTTAGCATTAGGTTTAGGGTTAGGTTTAGGATTAGTGTTTCAGTTAGGGTTAGGGTTAGGGTTAAAGTTAGGTTTAGGGTTAGGGTTAGGGTTAGGGTTAGAATTCGGGTTAGGGTTAGGGTTAGGGTTAGGGTTAGGGTTAGGGTTAGGGTTAGGGTAAGGTTTAGAATTAGGGTTAGGGTTAGGGTTAGGGTTAGGGTTATTATTTGGGTTATGGTTTGGGTTAGTGTTAGCTTAGGGTTTGGGTTAGTGTTAGAGTTAGGGTTTGAGTTAGGATTAGGTTTAGGCTTAGGTTAGGGTTTAGGTTAGAGTTAGGGTTAGGGTTACGGTTTGGGTTTGGTTTAGAGTTAGGTTTAGGTTAGGCTTTGGGTTAGAGTTAGGGTTAGGGTGAGGTTTTGGATTGGGGTTATGGTTAGGGTTAGGGTTAGGATTAGGGTTAGGGTTAGGGTTCCGATTAGAGTTATGTTTAGAGTTTGGGTTTGGGTAAGGGTTAAGGTTAGGTTTAGGGTTAGGATTAGGGTTAGGGTTTGAGTTTGAATTAGGTTTAGGGTTAGCATTAGGGTTAGGGTTAGGTTTAGGATAAGTATTTCAGTTAGGGTTAGGTTTAGTGTTCGGGATTGGGTTCGGGTTAGGGTTAGGGTTATGGTTAGGGTTTGATTTAATGTTAGGGTTAGGCTTAGGGTTAGTGTAAGTGTTTGGGTT
>JAJHUQ010000034.1:5342500-5360000 GCA_035773235.1 Eospalax fontanierii
GGTTAGTGTTAGGGTTAGGTTTAGGGTTAGTATTAGGGTTAGGATTAGGGTTAGGGTTAGGGTTTGGGTTAGGGTTAGGGTTAGGGTTAGGGTTAGGGTTAGGGTTTGGGTTAGGGTTTGGTTTAGGGTTAGGGTTAGGGTTAGGGTTTGGGTTAGGGTTAGGTTTAGGGTTTGGATTAGGGTTAGGGTTTGTGTTAAGTTTAGGGTTTGGGTTTGGGTTAGGGTTAGGGTTAGGGTTAGGGTTAGGGTTAGAATTAGGGTTAGGGTTAGGGTTAGGGTTACGATAAGGATGAGGGTTAAGGTTAGGGTTAGGATTAGGGTTATTATTTGGGTTATGGTTTGGGTTAGGGTTAGGGTTACGGTTTGGGTTAGTGTTAGAGTGAGGGTTTGAGTTAGGTTTAGGTTTAGGATTAGGTTAGTGTTTGGGTTAGAGTTAGGGTTAGCGTTAGGGTTTGGGTTTGGTTTAGAGTTAGGTTTAGGTTATGGTTTGGGTTAGAGTTAGGGTTAGGGTGAGGTGTTGGATTAGGGTTATGGTTAGGGTTAGGGTTAGGATTAGGGTTAGGGTTAGGGTTCCGATTAGAGTTAGGTTTAGAGTTTGGGTTTGGGTAAGGGTTAAGGTTACGGTTAGGGTTAGGGATAGGACTAGGATTAGGGGTAGGTTTAGGGTTAGGATTAGGGTTAGGGTTTGTGTTTAGGTTTGGGTTATGTTTAGGGTAAGTGTTAGGGTTAGGGTTTAGGGTTAGGTTTAGGGTTAGGGTTAGGGTTTCGGTTTGGGATATATTTTGGGTTAGGTTTAGGGTTAGGGTTAGGGTTTGGGTTCGGGTTAGGATTAGGGTTAGGGTTTGAGTTTGAATTAGGTTTAGGGTAGCATTAGGGTTAGGGTTAGGTTTAGGATTAGTGTTTCAGTTAGGGTTAGGGTTAGGTTAAGGTTAGGGTTAGGGTTAGGTTTAGGGTTTGATTTAGGGTTAGGGTTAGGGTTAGAGTTAGTGTTAGGGTTTGGGTTAGGTTTAGGGTTACGACTAGGGTTAGGGTTAGGTTTAAGGTTAGCATTAGTTTTAGGATTAGGGTTAGGGTTAGGGTTTGGGTTCGGGTTAGGGTTAGGGTTAGGGTTAGGGTTAGGGTTTGGGTTAGGGTTAGGGTTAGGGTTAACATTTGAGTTAGGGTTACGGTTAGTGTTAGGATTAGGGTTAGGGTTTGTGTTAAGATTAGGGTTTGGTTTAGGGTTAGGGTTAGGGTTTGGGTTAAAGTTACGTTTAGGGTTAGGTTTTGTTTTAGGGTTAGGGTTAGGGTTAGGATTAGTTTTAGGGTTTAGGTTTTCGGTTAGGTTTAGTGTTAGGGTTAGGGTTAGAATTAGGGTTTGGGTTAGGGTTTAGGTTTGGTTAAGTTTAGGGTTAGGGTTAGGGTTATGGTTAGGTTTAGCTTTACGGTTAGTGTTAGGGTTAGGTTTAGGGTTAGCGTTAGGGTTAGGGTTAGGGTTAGGGTTAGGGTTAGGGTTTGGGTTAGGGTTAGGGTTAGGGTTAGGGTTAGGGTTTGGGTTAGGGTTAGGATTAGGGTTAGGGTTTATTTTAGGTTTAGGGTTGGAGTTAGGATTAGGGTTAGGGTTTGTGTTAAAATTAGTGTTAGGGTTTGGGTTAGGGTTAGGGTTAGGGTTTGGGTTAGGGTTAGGTTTAGAGTTAGGGTTTGGGTTAGGGTTAGGGTTAGGGTTAAGATTAGGGTTAAGGTTTCTGTTAAGATTAGGGTTTGGTTTTGGGTTAGGGTTAGGGTTAGTGTTAGGGTTAGGTTTAGGGTTAGAATTAGGGTTAGGGTTAGGGTTAGGGTTAGGGTTAGGGTAAGGATGAGGGTTAGTGTTAGGGTTAGGGTTAGGGTTAGGGTTTGAGTTAGGGTTTAGGTTTGGTTAGGTTTAGGGTTAGGGTTAGGGTTATGGTTAGGTTTAGCTTTACGGTTAGGGTTAGGGTTATGGTTAGGGTTAGCGTTAGGGTTAGGGTTAGGGTTAGGTTTCCGATTAGAGTTAGGTTTAGAGTGTGGGTTTGGGAAAGAGTTAAGGTTAGGGTTAGGGTTAGAGTTAGGGTTAGGGTTAGGACTAGGATTAGGGTTAGGGTTAGGGTTAGAATTCGGGTTAGGGTTTGGGTTTAGGTTTGGGTTATGGTTAGGGGAAGTGTTAGGGTTACAGTTTAGGGTTAGGGTTAGGGTGAGGGTTAGGGTTTCGGTTTGGGTTATGTTTTGGGCTAGGTTTAGGGTTAGCGTTAGGGTTTGGGTTCGGGTTAGGATTAGGGTTAGGGTTTGAGTTTGAATTAGGTTTAGGGTTAGCATTAGGGTTAGGGTTAGGTTTAGGATTAGTGTTTCAGTTAGGGTTAGGGTTAGGGTTAAAGTTAGGGTTAGGGTTAGGTTTAGGGTTTGATTTAGGGTTAGGGTTAGGGTTAGGGTTAGTGTTAGGGTTTGGGTTAGGGTTAAGGTTAGGATTAGGACTAGAGTTAGTGTTAGGTTTAGGTTTAGGGTTAGCATTATGGTTAGGATTAGGGTTAGGGTTAGGGTTTGGGTTAGGGTTAGGGTTAGGGTTAGTGTTAGGGTTTGGGTTAGGGTTAGGGTTAGGGTTAGGTTTAGGGTTTGGGTTAGGTTTAGGGTTGGAGTTAGGATAAGGGTTAGGGTTTGTGTTAAAATTAGGGTTTGGGTTTGTGTTAGGGTTAGGGTTAGGGTTAGGGTTAGGGTTAGGTTTAGAATTAGGGTTAGGGTTAGGGTTAGGATAAGGATGAGGGTTAAGGTTAGGGTTAGGATTAGGGTTATTATTTGGGTTATGGTTTGGGTTAGTGTTAGGGTTAGGGTTTGGTTTAGTGTTAGAGTGAGGGTTTGAGTTAGGGTTAGGTTTAGGGTTAGGTTAGGGTTAGGGTTAGGGTTAGGGTTAGGGTTAGGGTTAGAGTAAGGGTTAGGGTGAGGTGTTGGATTAGGGTTATGGTTAGTGTTAGGGTTAGGATTAGGGTTAGGGTTAGGGTTCCGATTAGAGTTATGTTTAGAGTTTGGGTTTGGGTAAGGGTTAAGGTTAGGTTTAGGGTTAGGATTAGGTTTAGGGTTTGAGTTTAAATTAGGTTTAGGGTTAGCATTAGGGTTAGGGTTAGGTTTAGGATAAGTATTTCAGTTAGGGTTAGGGTTAGGGTTAGGGTTAGGGTTTGGGTTCGGGTTAGGGTTAGGGTTAGGGTTAGGGTTAGGGTTTGATTTAGGGTTAGGGTTAGGCTTAGGGTTAGGGTTAGGGTTAGGGTTAGTGTTAGGGTTTGGGTTAGGGTTAGGGTTACGACTAGGGTTAGGGTTAGGGTTAGGGTTAGCATTAGTTTTAGGATTAGGGTTAGGGTTAGGGTTTTGGATTGGGTTAGGGTTAGGGTTAGGGTTAGGGTTTGGGTTAGGGTTAGGGTTAGGGTTAACGTTTGAGTTAGGGTTACGGTTAGGGTTAGGATTAGGGTTAGGGTTTGTGTTAAGATTAGGGTTTGGTTTAGGGTTAGGGTTAGGGTTTCGGTTAAAGTTACGTTTAGGGTTAGATTTTGTTTTAGGGTTAGGGTTAGGGTTAGGATTAGGTTTAGGGTTTAGGTTTTCGGTTAGGTTTAGTGTTAGGGTTAGGGTTAGGATTAGGGTTTGGGTTAGGGTTTATGTTTGGTTAGGTTTAGAGTTAGGTTTAGGGTTATGGTTAGGTTTAGCTTTACGGTTAGGGTTAGGGTTATGGTTAGGGCTAGCGTTAGGTTTAGGGTTAGGGTTAGGGTTCCGATTAGAGTTAGGTTTAGAGTTTGGGTTTGAGTAAGGTTTAAGGTTAGGGTTAGGGTTAGGGTTAGTGTTAGGGTTTGGGTTAGGGTTAGGGTTAGGGTTAGGGTTTGGGTTAGGTTTAGGGTTGGAGTTAGGATTAGGGTTAGGGTTTGTGTTAAAATTAGGGTTTGGGTTTGTGTTATGGTTAGGGTTAGGGTTAGGGTTAGGGTTAGGGTTAGGGTTAGGATAAGGATGAGGGTTAAGGTTAGGGTTAGGATTAGGGTTATTATTCGGGTTATGGTTTGGGTTAGTGTTAGGGTTAGGGTTTGGGTTAGTGTTAGAGTTAGGGTTTGAGTTAGGGTTAGGTTTAGGGTTAGGTTTGGGTTTAGGTTAGAGTTAGGGTTAGGGTTACGGTTTGGGTTTGGTTTAGAGTTAGGTTTAGGTTAGGCTTTTGGTTAGAGTTAGGGTTAGGGTGAGGTTTTGGATTGGGGTTATGGTTAGGGTTAGGGTTAGGATTAGGGTTAGGGTTAGGGTTCCGATTAGAGTTATGTTTAGAGTTTGGGTTCGGGTAAGGGTTAAGGTTAGTTTTAGGGTTAGGATAAGGGTTAGGGTTTGAGTTTGAATTAGGTTTAAGGTTAGCATTAGGGTTAGGGTTAGGTTTAGGATAAGTACTTCAGTTAGGGTTAGGGTTAGGGCTCGGGTTTGGGTTCGGGTTAGGGTTAGGGTTATGGTTAGGGTTTGATTTAATGTTAGGGTTAGGCTTAGGGTTAGTGTAAGGGTTTGGGTTAGGGTTAGGGTTAGGACTAGGGTTAGTGTTAGGGTTAGGTTTAGGGTTAGTATTAGGGTTAGGATTAGGGTTAGGGTTAGGGTTTGGGTTAGGGTTAGGGTTAGGGTTAGGGTTAGGGTTAGGGTTTGGGTTAGGGTTTGGTTTAGGGTTAGGGTTAGGGTTAGGTTTTGGGTTAGGGTTAGGTTTAGGGTTTGGATTAGGGTTAGGGTTTGTGTTAAGTTTAGGGTTTGGGTTTGGGTTAGGGTTAGGGTTAGGGTTAGGGTTAGGGTTAGAATTAGGGTTAGGGTTAGGGTTAGGGTTACGATAAGGATGAGGGTTAAGGTTAGGGTTAGGATTAGGGTTATTATTTGGGTTATGGTTTGGGTTAGGGTTAGGGTTACGGTTTGGGTTAGTGTTAGAGTGAGGGTTTGAGTTAGGTTTAGGTTTAGGATTAGGTTAGTGTTTGGGTTAGAGTTAGGGTTAGCGTTAGGGTTTGGGTTTGGTTTAGAGTTAGGTTTAGGTTATGGTTTGGGTTAGAGTTAGGGTTAGGGTGAGGTGTTGGATGAGGGTTATGGTTAGGGGTAGGGTTAGGATTAGGGTTAGGGTTAGGGTTCCGATTAGAGTTAGGTTTAGAGTTTGGGTTTGGGTAAGGGTTAAGGTTACGGTTAGGGTTAGGGATAGGACTAGGATTAGGGTTAGGTTTAGGGTTAGGATTAGGGTTAGGGTTTGTGTTTAGGTTTGGGTTATGTTTAGGGTAAGTGTTAGGGTTAGGGTTTAGGGTTAGGTTTAGGGTTAGGGTTAGGGTTTCGGTTTGGGATATATTTTGGGTTAGGTTTAGGGTTAGGGTTAGGGTTTGGGTTCGGGTTAGGATTAGGGTTAGGGTTTGAGTTTGAATTAGGTTTAGGGTAGCATTAGGGTTAGGGTTAGGTTTAGGATTAGTGTTTCAGTTAGGGTTAGGGTTAGGTTAAGGTTAGGGTTAGGGTTAGGTTTAGGGTTTGATTTAGGGTTAGGGTTAGGGTTAGAGTTAGTGTTAGGGTTTGGGTTAGGTTTAGGGTTACGACTAGGGTTAGGGTTAGGTTTAAGGTTAGCATTAGTTTTAGGATTAGGGTTAGGGTTAGGGTTTGGGTTCGGGTTAGGGTTAGGGTTAGTGTTAGGGTTAGGGTTTGGGTTAGGGTTAGGGTTAGGGTTAACATTTGAGTTAGGGTTACGGTTAGTGTTAGGATTAGGGTTAGGGTTTGTGTTAAGATTAGGGTTTGGTTTAGGGTTAGGGTTAGGGTTTGGGTTAAAGTTACGTTTAGGGTTAGGTTTTGTTTTAGGGTTAGGGTTAGGGTTAGGATTAGTTTTAGGGTTTAGGTTTTCGGTTAGGTTTAGTGTTAGGGTTAGGGTTAGAATTAGGGTTTGGGTTAGGGTTTAGGTTTGGTTAGGTTTAGGGTTAGGGTTAGGGTTATGGTTAGGTTTAGCTTTACGGTTAGTGTTAGGGTTAGGTTTAGGGTTAGCGTTAGGGTTAGGGTTAGGGTTAGGGTTAGGGTTTGGGTTAGGGTTAGGGTTAGGGTTAGGGTTAGGGTTTGGGTTAGGGTTAGGATTAGGGTTAGGGTTTATTTTAGGTTTAGGGTTGGAGTTAGGATTAGGGTTAGGGTTTGTGTTAAAATTAGTGTTAGGGTTTGGGTTAGGGTTAGGGTTAGGGTTTGGGTTAGGGTTAGGTTTAGAGTTAGGGTTTGGGTTAGGGTTAGGGTTAGGGTTAGGATTAGGGTTAAGGTTTCTGTTAAGATTAGGGTTTGGTTTTGGGTTAGGGTTAGGGTTAGTGTTAGGGTTAGGTTTAGGGTTAGAATTAGGGTTAGGGTTAGGGTTAGGGTTAGGGTAAGGATGAGGGTTAGTGTTAGGGTTAGGGTTAGGGTTAGGGTTTGAGTTAGGGTTTAGGTTTGGTTAGGTTTAGGGTTAGGGTTAGGGTTATGGTTAGGTTTAGCTTTACGGTTAGGGTTAGGGTTATGGTTAGGGTTAGCGTTAGGGTTAGGGTTAGGGTTAGGTTTCCGATTAGAGTTAGGTTTAGAGTGTGGGTTTGGGAAAGAGTTAAGGTTAGGGTTAGGGTTAGAGTTAGGGTTAGGGTTAGGACTAGGATTAGGGTTAGGGTTAGGGTTAGAATTCGGGTTAGGGTTTGGGTTTAGGTTTGGGTTATGGTTAGGGTAAGGGTTAGGGTTAGAGTTTTGGGATGGGGTTAGGGTGAGGGTTAGGGTTTCGGTTTGGGTTATGTTTTGGGCTAGGTTTAGGGTTAGGGTTAGGGTTTGGGTTCGGGTTAGGATTAGGGTTAGGGTTTGAGTTTGAATTAGGTTTAGGGTTAGCATTAGGGTTAGGGTTAGGTTTAGGATTAGTGTTTCAGTTAGGGTTAGGGTTAGGGTTAAAGTTAGGGTTAGGGTTAGGTTTAGGGTTTGATTTAGGGTTAGGGTTAGGGTTAGGGTTAGTGTTAGGGTTTGGGTTAGGGTTAAGGTTAGGATTAGGACTAGAGTTAGTGTTAGGTTTAGGTTTAGGGTTAGCATTATGGTTAGGATTAGGGTTAGGGTTAGGGTTTGGGTTAGGGTTAGGGTTAGGGTTAGTGTTAGGGTTTGGGTTAGGGTTAGGGTTAGGGTTAGGTTTAGGGTTTGGGTTAGGTTTAGGGTTGGAGTTAGGATAAGGGTTAGGGTTTGTGTTAAAATTAGGGTTTGGGTTTGTGTTAGGGTTAGGGTTAGGGTTAGGGTTAGGGTTAGGTTTAGAATTAGGTTTAGGGTTAGGGTTAGGATAAGGATGAGGGTTAAGGTTAGGGTTAGGATTAGGGTTATTATTTGGGTTATGGTTTGGGTTAGTGTAAGGGTTAGGGTTTGGTTTAGTGTTAGAGTGAGGGTTTGAGTTAGGGTTAGGTTTAGGGTTAGGTTAGGGTTAGGGTTAGTGTCAGGGTTAGGGTTAGGGTTAGAGTAAGGGTTAGGGTGAGGTGTTGGATTAGGGTTATGGTTAGTGTTAGGGTTAGGATTAGGGTTAGGGTTAGGGTTCCGATTAGAGTTATGTTTAGAGTTTGGGTTTGGGTAAGGGTTAAGGTTAGGTTTAGGGTTAGGATTAGGTTTAGGGTTTGAGTTTAAATTAGGTTTAGGGTTAGCATTAGGGTTAGGGTTAGGTTTAGGATAAGTATTTCAGTTAGGGTTAGGGTTAGGGTTAGGGTTTGGGTTCGGGTTAGGGTTAGGGTTAGGGTTAGGGTTAGGGTTTGATTTAGGGTTAGGGTAAGGCTTAGGGTTAGGGTTAGGGTTAGGGTTAGTGTTAGGGTTTGGGTTAGGGTTAGGGTTACGACTAGGGTTAGGGTTAGGGTTAGGGTTAGCATTAGTTTTAGGATTAGGGTTAGGGTTAGGGTTTGGGATTGGGTTAGGGTTAGGGTTAGGGTTAGGGTTTGGGTTAGGGTTAGGGTTAGGGTTAACGTTTGAGTTAGGGTTACGGTTAGGGTTAGGATTAGGGTTAGGGTTTGTGTTAAGATTAGGGTTTGGTTTAGGGTTAGGGTTAGGGTTTCGGTTAAAGTTACGTTTAGGGTTAGATTTTGTTTTAGGGTTAGGGTTAGGGTTAGGATTAGGTTTAGGGTTTAGGTTTTCGGTTAGGTTTAGTGTTAGGGTTAGGGTTAGGATTAGGGTTTGGGTTAGGGTTTATGTTTGGTTAGGTTTAGAGTTAGGTTTAGGGTTATGGTTAGGTTTAGCTTTACGGTTAGGGTTAGGGTTATGGTTAGGGCTAGCGTTAGGTTTAGGGTTAGGGTTAGGGTTCCGATTAGAGTTAGGTTTAGAGTTTGGGTTTGAGTAAGGTTTAAGGTTAGGGTTAGGGTTAGGGTTAGGGTTAGGGTTAGGGTTAGGACTAGGATTAGGGTTAGGGTTAGGGTTAGGATTAGGGTTAGGGTTTGGGTTTAGGTTTGGGTTATGGTTAGGGTAAGTGTTAGGGTTACAATTTAGGGTTAGGGTTAGGGTTCGGGTTAGTGATTCGGTTTGGGTTATGTTTTGGGCTAGGTTTAGGGTTAGGGTTTGGGTTCGGGTTAGGATTAGGGTTAGGGTTTGAGTTTGAATTAGGTTTAGGGTTAGCATTAGGGTTAGGGTTAGGTTTAGGATTAGTGTTTCAGTTAGGGTTAGGGTTAGGGTTAAGTTTAGGGTTAGGGTTAGGTTTAGGGTTTGATTTAGGGTTAGGGTTAGGGTTAGGGTTATTGTTAGGGTTTGGGTTAGGGTTAGGGTTAGGACTAGTGTTAGTGTTAGGGTTAGGTTTAGGGTTAGGTTTAGGGTTTGGGTTAGGGTTAGGGTTAGGGTTAGGGTTTGGGTTAGGTTTAGGGTTGGAGTTAGGATTAGGGTTAGGGTTTGTGTTAAAATTAGGGTTTGGGTTTGTGTTAGGGTTAGGGTTAGGGTTAGGGTTAGGGTTAGGGTTAGGGTAAGGTTTAGAATTAGGGTTAGGGTTAGGGTTAGGATCAGGATGAGGGTTAAGGTTAGGGTTAGGATTAGGGTTATTATTCGGGTTATGGTTTGGGTTAGTGTTAGGGTTAGGGTTTGGGTTAGTGTTAGAGTTAGGGTTTGAGTTAGGGTTAGGTTTAGGGTTAGGTTAGGGTTTAGGTTAGAGTTAGGGTTAGGGTTACGGTTTGGGTTTGGTTTAGAGTTAGGTTTAGGTTAGGCTTTTGGTTAGAGTTAGGGTTAGGGTGAGGTTTTGGATTGGGGTTATGGTTAGGGTTAGGGTTAGGATTAGGGTTAGGGTTAGGGTTCCGATTAGAGTTATGTTTAGAGTTTGGGTTCGGGTAAGGGTTAAGGTTAGTTTTAGGGTTAGGATAAGGGTTAGGGTTTGAGTTTGAATTAGGTTTAAGGTTAGCATTAGGGTTAGGGTTAGGTTTAGGATAAGTATTTCAGTTAGGGTTAGGGTTAGGGTTCGGGTTTGGGTTCGGGTTATGGTTAGGGTTATGGTTAGGGTTTGATTTAATGTTAGGGTTAGGCTTAGGGTTAGTGTAAGGGTTTGGGTTAGGGTTAGGGTTAGGACTAGGGTTAGTGTTAGGGTTAGGTTTAGGGTTAGTATTAGGGTTACGATTAGGGTTAGGGTTAGGGTTTGGGTTAGGGTTAGGGTTAGGGTTAGGGTTAGGGTTTGGGTTAGGGTTTGGTTTAGGGTTAGGGTTACGGTTAGGGTTTGGGTTAGGTTTAGGGTTAGGGTTTGGATTAGGGTTAGGGTTTGTGTTAAGTTTAGGGTTTGGGTTTGGGTTAGGGTTAGGGTTAGGGTTAGGGTTAGGGTTAGAATTAGGGCTAGGGTTAGGGTTAGGGTTACGATAAGGATGAGGGTTAAGGTTAGGGTTAGGATTAGGGTTATTATTTGGGTTATGGTTTGGGTTAGGGTTAGGGTTACGGTTTGGGTTAGTGTTAGAGTGAGGGTTTGAGTTAGGTTTAGGTTTAGGATTAGGTTAGTGTTTGGGTTAGAGTTAGGGTTAGCGTTAGGGTTTGGGTTTGGTTTAGAGTTAGGTTTAGGTTAGGGTTTGGGTTAGAGTTAGGGTTAGGGTGAGGTGTTGGATTAGGGTTATGGTTAGGGTTAGGGTTAGGATTAGGGTTAGGGTTAGGGTTCCGATTAGAGTTAGGTTTAGAGTTTGGGTTTGGGTAAGGGTTAAGGTTACGGTTAGGGTTAGGGATAGGACTAGGATTAGGGTTAGGTTTAGGGTTAGGATTAGGGTTAGGGTTTGTGTTTAGGTTTGGGTTATGTTTAGGGTAAGTGTTAGGGTTAGGGTTTAGGGTTAGGTTTAGGGTTAGGGTTAGGGTTTCGGTTTGGGATATATTTTGGGTTAGGTTTAGGGTTAGGGTTAGGGTTTGGGTTCGGGTTAGGATTAGGGTTAGGGTTTGAGTTTGAATTAGGTTTAGGGTAGCATTAGGGTTAGGGTTAGGTTTAGGATTAGTGTTTCAGTTAGGGTTAGGGTTAGGTTAAGGTTAGGGTTAGGGTTAGGTTTAGGGTTTGATTTAGGGTTAGGGTTAGGGTTAGAGTTAGTGTTAGGGTTTGGGTTAGGTTTAGGGTTACGACTAGGGTTAGCGTTAGGTTTAAGGTTAGCATTAGTTTTAGGATTAGGGTTAGGGTTAGGGTTTGGGTTCGGGTTAGGGTTAGGGTTAGGGTTAGGGTTAGGGTTTGGGTTAGGGTTAGGGTTAGGGTTAACATTTGAGTTAGGGTTACGGTTAGTGTTAGGATTAGGGTTAGGGTTTGTGTTAAGATTAGGGTTTGGTTTAGGGTTAGGGTTAGGGTTTGGGTTAAAGTTACGTTTAGGGTTAGGTTTTGTTTTAGGGTTAGGTTTAGGGTTAGGATTAGTTTTAGGGTTTAGGTTTTCGGTTAGGTTTAGTGTTAGGGTTAGGGTTAGAATTAGGGTTTGGGTTAGGGTTTAGGTTTGGTTAGGTTTAGGGTTAGGGTTAGGGTTATGGTTAGGTTTAGCTTTACGGTTAGTGTTAGGGTTAGGTTTAGGGTTAGCGTTAGGGTTAGGGTTAGGGTTAGGGTTAGGGTTTGGGTTAGGGTTAGGGTTAGGGTTAGGGTTAGGGTTTGGGTTAGGGTTAGGATTAGGGTTAGGGTTTATTTTAGGTTTAGGGTTGGAGTTAGGATTAGGGTTAGGGTTTGTGTTAAAATTAGGGTTAGGGTTTGGGTTAGGGTTAGGGTTAGGGTTTGGGTTAGGGTTAGGTTTAGAGTTAGGGTTTGGGTTAGGGTTAGGGTTAGGGTTAGGATTAGGGTTAAGGTTTCTGTTAAGATTAGGGTTTGGTTTTGGGTTAGGGTTAGGGTTAGTGTTAGGGTTAGGTTTAGGGTTAGAACTAGGGTTAGGGTTAGGGTTAGGGTTAGGGTAAGGATGAGGGTTAGTGTTAGGGTTAGGGTTAGGGTTAGGGTTTGAGTTAGGGTTTAGGTTTGGTTAGGTTTAGGGTTAGGGTTAGGGTTATGGTTAGGTTTAGCTTTACGGTTAGGGTTAGGGTTTTGGTTAGGGTTAGCGTTAGGGTTAGGGTTAGGGTTTGGTTTCCGATTAGAGTTAGGTTTAGAGTGTGGGTTTGGGAAAGAGTTAAGGTTAGGGTTAGGGTTAGAGTTAGGGTTAGGGTTAGGACTAGGATTAGGGTTAGGGTTAGGGTTAGAATTCGGGTTAGGGTTTGGGTTTAGGTTTGGGTTATGGTTAGGGTAAGTGTTAGGGTTACAGTTTAGGGTTAGGGTTAGGGTTAGGGTTAGGGTTTCGGTTTGGGTTATGTTTTGGGCTAGGTTTAGGGTTAGGGTTAGGGTTTGGGTTCGGGATAGGATTAGGGTTAGGGTTTGAGTTTGAATTAGGTTTAGGGTTAGCATTAGGGTTAGGGTTAGGTTTAGGATTAGTGTTTCAGTTAGGGTTAGGGTTAGGGTTAAAGTTAGTGTTAGGGTTAGGTTTAGGGTTTGATTTAGGGTTAGGGTTAGGGTTAGGGTTAGTGTTAGGGTTTGGGTTAGGGTTAGGGTTAGGGTTAGGACTAGAGTTAGTGTTAGGTTTAGCTTTAGGGTTAGCATTATGGTTAGGATTAGGGTTAGGGTTAGGGTTTGGGTTAGGGTTAGGGTTAGGGTTAGGGTTAGTGTTAGGGTTTGGGTTAGGGTTAGGGTTAGGGTTAGGTTTAGGGTTTGGGTTAGGTTTAGGGTTGGAGTTAGGATAAGGGTTAGGGTTTGTGTTAAAATTAGGGTTTGGGGTTGTGTTAGGGTTAGGGTTAGGGTTAGGGTTAGGGTTAGGGTTAGGTTTAGAATTAGGGTTAGGGTTAGGGTTAGGATAAGGATGAGGGTTAAGGTTAGGGTTAGGATTAGGTTTATTATTTGGGTTATGGTTTGGGTTAGTGTTAGGGTTAGGGTTTGGTTTAGTGTTAGAGTGAGGGTTTGAGTTAGGGTTAGGTTTAGGGTTAGGGTTAGGGTTAGGGTTAGGGTTAGAGTAAGGGTTAGGGTGAGGTGTTGGATTAGGGTTATGGTTAGTGTTAGGGTTAGGATTAGGGTTAGGGTTAGGGTTCCGATTAGAGTTATGTTTAGAGTTTGGGTTTGGGTAAGGGTTAAGGTTAGGTTTAGGGTTAGGATTAGGGTTAGGGTTTGAGTTTAAATTAGGTTTAGTGTTAGCATTAGGGTTAGGGTTAGGTTTAGGATAAGTATTTCAGTTAGGGTTAGGGTTAGGGTTAGGGTTTGGGTTCGGGTTAGGGTTAGGGTTAGGGTTAGGGTTAGGGTTTGATTTAGGGTTAGGGTTAGGCTTAGGGTTAGGGTTAGGGTTAGGGTTAGTGTTAGGGTTTGGGTTAGGGTTAGGGTTACGACTAGGGTTAGGGTTAGGGTTAGGGTTAGCATTAGTTTTAGGATTAGGGTTAGGGTTAGGGTTTGGGTTTGGGTTAGGGTTAGGTTTAGATTTAGGGTTTGGGTTTGAGTTTGAATTAGGTTTAGGGTTAGCATTAGGGTTAGGGTTAGGTTTAGGATTAGTGTTTCAGTTAGGGTTAGGGTTAGGGTTAAAGTTAGGGTTAGGGTTAGGTTTAGGGTTTATTTTGGGTTAGGGTTAGGGTTAGGGTTAGTGTTAGGGTTTGGGTTAGGGTTAAGGTTAGGATTAGGACTAGAGTTAGTGTTAGGTTTAGGTTTAGGGTTAGCATTATGGTTAGGATTAGGGTTAGGGTTAGGGTTTGGGTTAGGGTTAGGGTTAGGGTTAGTGTTAGGGTTTGGGTTAGGGTTAGGGTTAGGGTTAGGTTTAGGGTTTGGGTTAGGTTTAGGGTTGGAGTTAGGATAAGGGTTAGGGTTTGTGTTAAAATTAGGGTTTGGCTTTGTGTTAGGGTTAGGGTTAGGGTTAGGGTTAGGGTTAGGTTTAGAATTAGGTTTAGGGTTAGGGTTAGGATAAGGATGAGGGTTAAGGTTAGGGTTAGGATTAGGGTTATTATTTGGGTTATGGTTTGGGTTAGTGTTAGGGTTAGGGTTTGGTTTAGTGTTAGAGTGAGGGTTTGAGTTAGGGTTAGGTTTAGGGTTAGGTTAGGGTTAGGGTTAGTGTCAGGGTTAGGGTTAGGGTTAGAGTAAGGGTTAGGGTGAGGTGTTGGATTAGGGTTGTGGTTAGTGTTAGGGTTAGGATTAGGGTTAGGGTTAGGGTTCCGTTTAGAGTTATGTTTAGAGTTTGGGTTTGGGTAAGGGTTAAGGTTAGGTTTAGGGTTAGGATTAGGTTTAGGGTTTGAGTTTAAATTAGGTTTAGGGTTAGCATTAGGGTTAGGGTTAGGTTTAGGATAAGTATTTCAGTTAGGGTTAGGGTTAGGGTTAGGGTTTGGGTTCGGGTTAGGGTTAGGGTTAGGGTTAGGGTTAGGGTTTGATTTAGGGTTAGGGTTAGGCTTAGGGTTAGGGTTAGGGTTAGGGTTAGTGTTAGGGTTTGGGTTAGGGTTAGGGTTACGACTAGGGTTAGGGTTAGGGTTAGGGTTAGCATTAGTTTTAGGATTAGGGTTAGGGTTAGGGTTTGGGATTGGGTTAGGGTTAGGGTTAGGGTTAGGGTTTGGGTTAGGGTTAGGGTTAGGGTTAACGTTTGAGTTAGGGTTACGGTTAGGGTTAGGATTAGGGTTAGGGTTTGTGTTAAGATTAGGGTTTGGTTTAGGGTTAGGGTTAGGGTTTCGGTTAAAGTTACGTTTAGGGTTAGATTTTGTTTTAGGGTTAGGGTTAGGGTTAGGATTAGGTTTAGGGTTTAGGTTTTCGGTTAGGTTTAGTGTTAGTGTTAGGGATAGGATTAGGGTTTGGGTTAGGGTTTATGTTTGGTTAGGTTTAGAGTTAGGTTTAGGGTTATGGTTAGGTTTAGCTATACGGTAAGGGTTAGGGTTATGGTTAGGGCTAGCGTAAGGTTTAGGGTTAGGGTTAGGGTTCCGATTAGAGTTAGGTTTAGAGTTTGGGTTTGAGTAAGGTTTAAGGTTAGGGTTAGGGTTAGGGTTAGGGTTAGGGTTAGGGTTAGGACTAGGATTAGGGTTAGGGTTAGGGTTAGGATTAGGGTTAGGGTTTGGGTTTAGGTTTGGGTTATGGTTAGGGTAAGTGTTAGGGTTACAGTTTAGGGTTAGGGTTAGGGTTCGGGTTAGTGATTCGGTTTGGGTTATGTTTTGGGCTAGGTTTAGGGTTAGGGTTTGGGTTCGGGTTAGGATTAGGGTTAGGGTTTGAGTTTGAATTAGGTTTAGGGTTAGCATTAGGGTTAGGTTAGGTTTAGGATTAGTGTTTCAGTTAGGGTTAGGGTTAGGGTTAAGTTTAGGGTTAGGGTTAGGTTTAGGGTTTGATTTAGGGTTAGGGTTAGGGTTAGGGTTATTGTTAGGGTTTGGGTTAGGGTTAGGGTTAGGACTAGTGTTAGTGTTAGGGTTAGGTTTAGGGTTAGGTTTAGGGTTTGGGTTAGGGTTAGGGTTAGGGTTAGGGTTTGGGTTAGGTTTAGGGTTGGAGTTAGGATTAGGGTTAGGGTTTGTGTTAAAATTAGGGTTTGGGTTTGTGTTAGGGTTAGGGTTAGGGTTAGGGTTAGGGTAAGGTTTAGAATTAGGGTTAGGGTTAGGGTTAGGATAAGGATGAGGGTTAAGGTTAGGGTTAGGATTAGGGTTATTATTCGGGTTATGGTTTGGGTTAGTGTTAGGGTTAGGGTTTGGGTTAGTGTTAGAGTTAGGGTTTGAGTTAGGGTTAGGTTTAGGGTTAGGTTAGGGTTTAGGTTAGAGTTAGGGTTAGGGTTACGGTTTGGGTTTGGTTTAGAGTTAGGTTTAGGTTAGGCTTTTGGTTAGAGTTAGGGTTAGGGTGAGGTTTTGGATTGGGGTTATGGTTAGGGTTAGGGTTAGGATTAGGGTTAGGGTTAGGGTTCCGATTAGAGTTATGTTTAGAGTTTGGGTTCGGGTAAGGGTTAAGGTTAGTTTTAGGGTTAGGATAAGGGTTAGGGTTTGAGTTTGAATTAGGTTTAAGGTTAGCATTAGGGTTAGGGTTAGGTTTAGGATAAGTATTTCAGTTAGGGTTAGGGTTAGGGTTCGGGTTTGGGTTCGGGTTAGGGTTAGGGTTATGGTTAGGGTTTAATTTAATGTTAGGGTTAGGCTTAGGGTTAGTGTAAGGGTTTGGGTTAGGGTTAGGTTTAGGACTAGGGTTAGTGTTAGGGTTAGGTTTAGGGTTAGTATTAGGGTTAGGATTAGGGTTAGGGTTAGGGTTTGGGTTAGGGTTAGGGTTAGGGTTAGGGTTAGGGTTTGGGTTAGGGTTTGGTTTAGGGTTAGGGTTACGGTTAGGGTTTGGGTTAGGGTTAGGGTTAGGGTTTGGATTAGGGTTAGGGTTTGTGTTAAGTTTAGGGTTTGGGTTTGGGTTAGGGTTAGGGTTAGGGTTAGGGTTAGGGTTAGAATTAGGGCTAGGGTTAGGGTTAGGGTTACGATAAGGATGAGGGTTAAGGTTAGGGTTAGGATTAGGGTTATTATTTGGGTTATGGTTTGGGTTAGGGTTAGGGTTACGGTTTGGGTTAGTGTTAGAGTGAGGGTTTGAGTTAGGTTTAGGTTTAGGATTAGGTTAGTGTTTGGGTTAGAGTTAGGGTTAGCGTTAGGGTTTGGGTTTGGTTTAGAGTTAGGTTTAGGTTAGGGTTTGGGTTAGAGTTAGGGTTAGGGTGAGGTGTTGGATTAGGGTTATGGTTAGGGTTAGGGTTAGGATTAGGGTTAGGGTTAGGGTTCCGATTAGAGTTAGGTTTAGAGTTTGGGTTTGGGTAAGGGTTAAGGTTACGGTTAGGGTTAGGGATAGGACTAGGATTAGGGTTAGGTTTAGGGTTAGGATTAGGGTTAGGGTTTGTGTTTAGGTTTGGGTTATGTTTAGGGTAAGTGTGAGGGTTGGGGGTTAGGGTTAGGTTTAGGGTTAGGGTTAGGGTTTCGGTTTGGGATATATTTTGGGTTAGGTTTAGGGTTAGGGTTAGGGTTTGGGTTCGGGTTAGGATTAGGGTTAGGGTTTGAGTTTGAATTAGGTTTAGGGTAGCATTAGGGTTAGGGTTAGGTTTAGGATTAGTGTTTCAGTTAGGGTTAGGGTTAGGTTAAGGTTAGGGTTAGGGTTAGGTTTAGGGTTTGATTTAGGGTTAGGGTTAGGGTTAGAGTTAGTGTTAGGGTTTGGGTTAGGTTTAGGGTTACGACTAGGGTTAGCGTTAGGTTTAAGGTTAGCATTAGTTTTAGGATTAGGGTTAGGGTTAGGGTTTGGGTTCGGGTTAGGGTTAGGGTTAGGGTTAGGGTTAGGGTTTGGGTTAGGGTTAGGGTTAGGGTTAACATTTGAGTTAGGGTTACGGTTAGTGTTAGGATTAGGGTTAGGGTTTGTGTTAAGATTAGGGTTTGGTTTAGGGTTAGGGTTAGGGTTTGGGTTAAAGTTACGTTTAGGGTTAGGTTTTGTTTTAGGGCTAGGCTTAGGGTTAGGATTAGTTTTAGGGTTTAGGTTTTCGGTTAGGTTTAGTGTTAGGGTTAGGGTTAGAATTAGGGTTTGGGTTAGGGTTTAGGTTTGGTTAGGTTTAGGGTTAGGGTTAGGGTTATGGTTAGGTTTAGCTTTACGGTTAGTGTTAGGGTTAGGTTTAGGGTTAGCGTTAGGGTTAGGGTTAGAGTTAGGGTTAGGGTTTGTGTTAGGGTTAGGGTTAGGGTTAGGGTTAGGGTTTGGGTTAGGGTTAGGATTAGGGTTAGGGTTTATTTTAGGTTTAGGGTTGGAGTTAGGATTAGGGTTAGGGTTTGTGTTAAAATTAGGGTTAGGGTTTGGGTTAGGGTTAGGGTTAGGGTTTGGGTTAGGGTTAGGTTTAGAGTTAGGGTTTGGGTTAGGGTTAGGGTTAGGGTTAGGATTAGGGTTAAGGTTTCTGTTAAGATTAGGGTTTGGTTTTGGGTTAGGGTTAGGGTTAGTGTTAGGGTTAGGTTTAGGGTTAGAACTAGGGTTAGGGTTAGGGTTAGGGTTAGGGTAAGGATGAGGGTTAGTGTTAGGGTTAGGGTTAGGGTTAGGGATTGAGTAAGGGTTTAGGTTTGGTTAGGTTTAGGGTTAGGGTTAGGGTTATGGTTAGGTTTAGCTTTACGGTTAGGGTTAGGGTTTTGGTTAGGGTTAGCG
>JAJHUQ010000034.1:5377500-5380000 GCA_035773235.1 Eospalax fontanierii
GGATAGGGTAAGGGATAGGTTTTGTTTTAGGGTTAGCGTTAGGGTTAGGATTAGGGTTAGGGTTTAGGGTTAGGGTTAGGGTTAGGGTTAGGGTTTGGGTTAGGGTTTAGGTTTGGTTAGGTTTAGGGTTAGGGTTAGGGTTATGGTTAGGTTTAGCTTTACGGTTAGGGTTAGGGTTATGGTTAGGGTTAGCGTTAGGGTTAGGGTTAGGGTTAGGGTTAGGGTTCCGATTAGAGTTAGGTTTAGAGTTTGGGTTTGGGTAAGGGTTAAGGTTAGGGTTAGGGTTAGGGTTAGGGTTAGGGTTAAGGTTAGGACTAGGATTAGGGTTAGAGTTAGGGTTAGGATTAGGGTTAGGGTTTGGGTTTAGGTTTGGGTTATGGTTAGGGTAAGTGTTCGGGTTACAGTTTAGGGTTAGGGTTAGGGTTAGTGTTAGTGTTTCGGTTTGGGTTATGTTTTGGGCTAGGTTTAGGGTTAGGGTTAGTGTTTGGGTTCGGGTTAGGATTAGGGTTAGGGTTTGAGTTTGAATTAGGTTTAGGGTTAGCATTAGGGTTAGGGTTAGGTTTAGGATTAGTGTTTCAGTTAGGGTTAGGGTTAGGGTTAAGGTTAGGGTTAGGGTTAGGTTAAGGGTTTAATTTAGGGTTAGGGTTAGGGTTAGGGTTATTTTTAGGGTTTGGGTTAGGGTTAGGGTTAGGACTAGGGTTAGTTTTAAGGTTAGGTTTAGGGTTAGGGTTAGGGTTTGGGTTAGGGTTAGGTTTAGGGTTAGGGTTTGGATTACGTTTAGGGTTGGAGTTAGGATTAGGGTTAGGGTTTGTGTTAAAATTAGGGTTTGGGTTTGTGTTAGGGTTAGGGTTAGGGTTAGGGTTAGGGTTAGGGTAAGGTTTAGAATTAGGGTTAGGGTTAGGGTTAGGATAAGGATGAGGGTTAAGGTTAGGGTTAGGATTAGGGTTATTATTTGGGTTATGGTTTGGGTTAGTGTTAGGGTTAGGGTTTGGGTTAGTGTTAGAGTTAGGGTTTGAGTTAGGGTTAGGTTTAGGGTTAGGTTAGGGTTTGGGTTAGAGTTAGGGTTAGGGTTACGGTTTGGGTTTGGTTTAGAGTTAGGGTTAGGTTAGGCTTTGGGTTAGAGTTAGGGTTAAGGTGAGGTTTTGGATTAGGGTTATGGTTAGGGTTAGGGTTAGGATTAGGGTTAGGGTTAGGGTTCTGATTAGAGTTATGTTTAGAGTTTGGGTTTGGGTAAGGGTTAAGGTTAGGTTTAGGGTTAGGATTAGGGTTAGGGTTTGAGTTTGAATTAGGTTTAGGGTTAGCATTAAGGTTAGGGTTAGGTTTAGGATAAGTATTTCAGTTAGGGTTGGGGTTAGGGTTCGGGTTTGGTTTCGGGTTAGGGTTAGGGTTATGGTTAGGGTTTGATTTAGGGTTAGGGTTAGGCTTAGGTTTAGTGTTAGGGTTTGGGTTAGGGTTAGGGTTAGGACTAGGTTAGTGTTAGGGTTAGGGTTAGGGTTAGCATTAGGGTTAGTATTAGGGTTAGGGTTAGGGTTTGGGTTAGGGTTAGGGTTAGGGTTAGGGTTTGGGTTAGGGTTAGGGTTAGGTTTAGGTTTAGGGTTTGGGTTAGGGTTAGGGTTAGGGTTGGGATTAGGGTTAGGGTTTGTGTTAAGATTAGGGTTTGGGTTTGGGTTAGGGTTAGGGATAGGGTTAGGGTTACGGTTAGGGTTAGGGATAGTACTAGGATTAGGGTTAGGGTTAGGGTTAGGATTAGGTTTTGGGTTTGTGTTAAGATTAGGGTTTGTTTTAGGGTTAAGGTTAGGGTTAAGGTTAAAGTTACGTTTAGGGTTAGGTTTTGTTTTAGGGTTAGGGTTAGGGTTAGGATTAGGGTTAGGGTTTAGGGTTAGGGTTAGGGTTAGGGTTTGGGTTAGGGTTTAGGTTTGGTTAGGTTTAGGGTTAGGGTTAGGGTTATGCTTAGGTTTAGCTTTACGGTTAGGGTTAGGGTTATCGTTAGGGTTAGCGTTAGGGTTAGGGTTAGGGTTAGGGTTACGATTAGAGCTAGGTTTAGAGTTTGGGTTTGGGTAAGGGTTAAGGTTAGGGTTACGGTTAGGGTTAGGGTTAGGGTTAGGACTAGGATTAGGATTAGGGTTAGGGTTAGGATTAGGGTTTGGGTTTAGGTTTGGGTTATGGTTAGGGTAAGTGTTAGGGTTACAGTTTAGGGTTAGGGTTAGGGTTCGGGTTAGTGATTCGGTTTGGGTTATGTTTTGGGCTAGGTTTAGGGTTAGGGTTAGGGTTTGGGTTCAGGTTAGGATTAGGGTTAGTGTTTGAGTTTGAATTAGGTTTAGGGTTAGCATTAGGGTTAGGTTTAGGTTTAGGATTAGTGTTTCTGTTAGGGTTAGGGTTAGGGTTAACGTTAGGGTTAGGGTTAGGTTTAGGGTTTGATTTAGGGTTAGGGTTATTGTTAGGGTGTGGGTTAGGGTTAGGGTTAGGACTAGGTTTAGTGTTAGGGTTAGGTTTAGGGTTA
>JAJHUQ010000034.1:5385000-5390000 GCA_035773235.1 Eospalax fontanierii
GTTAGGATTAGGTTTAGGGTTAGGTTTTCGGTTAGGTTTAGTGTTAGGGTTAGGATTAGGGTTTGGGTTAGGGTTTAGGTTTGGTTAGGTTTAGCTTTACGGTTAGGGTTAGGGTTATGGTTAGGGTTAGCGTTAGGGTTAGGGTTAGGGTTGGGGTTACTGTTAGGGTTTGGGTTACGGTTAGGGTTAGGCCTAGTGTTAGTGTTAGGGTTAGGTTTAAGGTTAGGGTTAGGGTTAGTATTAGGGTTAGGGTTAGGGTTTGGGTTAGGGTTAGGGTTAGGGTTAGGGTTAGGGTTTGGGTTAGGTTTAGGGTTGGAGTTAGGATTAGGGTTAGGGTTTGTGTTAAAATTAGGGTTTCGGTTTGGGTTTGTGTTAGGGTTAGTGTTAGGGTTAGGGTTAGGGTTAGGGTAAGGTTTAGAATTAGGGTTATGCTTAGGGTTAGGGTTAGGGTTATTATTTGGCTTATGGTTTGGGTTAGTGTTAGCTTAGGGTTTGGGTTAGTGTTAGAGTTAGGGTATGAGTTAGGGTTAGGTTTAGGGTTAGGTTAGGGTTTAGGTTAGAGTTAGGGTTAGGGTTACGGTTTGGGTTTGGTTTAGAGTTAGGTTTAGGTTAGGCTTTGGGTTAGAGTTAGGGTTAGGGTGAGGTTTTGGATTGGGGTTATGGTTAGGGTTAGGGTTAGGATTAGGGTTAGGGTTAGGGTTCCGATTAGAGTTATGTTTAGAGTTTGGGTTTGGGTAAGGGTTAAGGTTAGGTTTAGGGTTAGGATTAGGGTTAGGGTTTGAGTTTGAATTAGGTTTAGGGTTAGCATTAGGGTTAGGGTTAGGTTTAGGATAAGTATTTCAGTTAGGGTTAGGGTTAGGGTTCGGGTTTGGGTTCGGGTTAGGGTTAGGGTTATGGTTAGGGTTTGATATAATGTTAGGGTTAGGCTTAGGGTTAGTGTAAGTGTTTGGGTTTGGGTTAGGTTTAGGACTAGGGTTATTGTTAGGGTTAGGTTTAGGGTTAGTGTTAGGGTTAGGATTAGGGTTAGGGTTAGGGTTTGGGTTAGGGTTAGGATTAGGGTTAGGGTTAGGGTTTGGGTTAGGGTTTGGGTTAGGGTTAGGGTTAGGGTTAGGGTTTGGGTTAGGGTTAGCGTTAGGGTTAGGATTAGGGTTAGGTTTTGTGTTAAGATTAGGGTTTGTGTTTGGGTTAGGGTTAGGGTTAGGGTTAGAATTAGGGTTAGGGTTAGGGTTAGGGTTAGGATAAGGATGAGGGTTAGTGTTAGGGTTAGGATTAGGGTTATTATTTGGGTTATGGTTTGGGTTAGGGTTAGGGTTACGGTTTGGGTTAGTGTTAGAGTGAGGGTTTGAGTTAGAGTTAGGTTTAGGGTTAGGTTAGTGTTTGGGATAGAGTTAGGGTTAGGGTTAGGAAATGGGTTTGTTTTAGAGTTAGGTTTAGGTTAGGGTTTGGGTTAGAGTTAGGGTTAGGGTGAGGTGTTGGATTAGGGTTATGGTTAGGGTTAGGGTTAGGATTAGGGTTAGGGTTAGGGTTCCGATTAGAGTTAGGTTTAGGGTTTGGGTTTGGGTAAGGGTTAAGGTTAGGGTTAGGGTTACGGTTAGGGTTAGGGATAGGACTAGGATTAGGGTTAGGTTTAGGGTTAGGATTAGGGTTAGGGTTTGTGTTTAGGTTTGGGTTATGGTTAGGGTAAGTGTTAGGGTAGGGTTTAGGGTTAGGTTTAAGGTTAGGGTTAGGGTTTCGTTTTGGGTTATATTTTGGGTTAGGTTTAGGGTTAGGGTTTGAGTTAGGGTTAGGTTTAGGGTTAGGGTTTCAGTTTGAATTAGGTTTAGGGTTAGCATTAGGGTTAAGGTTAGGATTAGGATTAGTGTTTCAGTTAGGGTTAGGGTTATGTTAAGGTTAGGGTTAGGGTTAGGTTTACGGTTTGATTTAGGGTTAGGGTTAGGGTTAGAGTTAGTGTTAGGGTTTGGGTTAGGTTTAGGATTACGACTAGGGTTAGGGATAGGTTTAGGGTTAGCATTAGTTTTAGGATTAGGGTTAGGGTTAGGGTTTGGCTTTGGGTTAGGTTTAGGGTTAGGGTTAGGGTTAGGGTTAGGGTTAGGGATAGGTCTAGCATTAGGGTTAGGTTTAGGGTTAGGATTAGGGTTAGGGTTTGTGTTTTGGTTTGGTTTATGGTTAGGGTAAGTGTTAGGGTTAGGGTTTAGGGTTAGGTTTAGGGTTAGGATTAGGGTTAGGGTTTGTGTTTAGGTTTGGTTTATGGTTAGGGTAAGTGTTAGGGTTAGGGTTTAGGGTTAGGTTTAGGGTTAGGGTTAGGGTTTCGGTTTGGGTTATATTTTGGGTTAGGTTTAGGGTTAGGGTTAGGGTTTGGGTTCGGGTTAGGATTAGGGTTAGGGTTTGAGTTTGAATTAGGTTTAGGGTTAGCATTAGGGTTAGGGTTAGGTTTAGGATTAGTGTTTCAGTTAGGGTTAGGTTTAGGTTAAGGTTAGGGTAAGGGTTAGGTTTAGGGTTTGATTTAGGTTTAGGGTTAGGGTTAGGGTTAGTGTTAGGGTTTGGGTTAGGGTTGGGGTTACGTCTAGGGTTAGGGTTAGGTTTAGGGTTAGCTTTAGTATTAGGATTAGGGTTAGGGTTAGGGTTTGGTTTTGGGTTAGGGTTAGGGTTAGGGTTATTGTAAGGGTTTGGGTTAGGGTTAGGGTTAGGGTTAACGTTTGAGTTAGGGTTACGGTTAGGGTTAGGATTAGGGTTAGGGTTTGTGTTAAGATTAGGGTTTGGTTTAGGGTTAGGGTTAGGGTTTCGGTTAAAGTTACGTTTAGGGTTAGGTTTCGTTTTAGGGTTAGGGTTAGGGTTAGGGTTAGGATTCGGTTTAGGGTTAGGTTTTCGGTTAGGTTTAGTGTTAGGGTTAGGATTAGGGTTTGGGTTAGGGTTTAGGTTTGGTTAGGTTTAGCTTTACGGTTAGGGTTAGGGTTATGGTTAGGGTTAGCGTTAGGGTTAGGGTTAGGGTTAGGGTTATTGTTAGGGTTTGGGTTAGGGTTAGGGTTAGGACTAGGGTTAGTGTTAGGGTTAGGTTTAAGGTTAGGGTTAGGGTTAGTATTAGGGTTAGGGTTAGGGTTTGGGTTAGGGTTAGGGTTAGGGTTAGGGTTAGGGTTAGGGTTTGGGTTAGGTTTAGGGTTGGAGTTAGGATTAGGGTTAGGGTTTGTGTTAAAATTAGGGTTTCGGTTTGGGTTTGTGTTAGGGTTAGTGTTAGGGTTAGGGTTAGGGTTAGGGTAAGGTTTAGAATTAGGGTTAGGGTTAGGGTTAGGGTTATTATTTGGGTTATGGTTTGGGATAGTGTTAGCTTAGGGTTTGGGTTAGTGTTAGAGTTAGGGTTTGAGTTAGGGTTAGGTTTAGGGTTAGGTTAGGGTTTAGGTTAGAGTTAGGGTTAGGGTTACGGTTTGGGTTTGGTTTAGAGTTAGGGTTAGGTTAGGCTTTGGGTTAGAGTTAGGGTTAGGGTGAGGTTTTGGATTAGGGTTATGGTTAGGGTTAGGGTTAGGATTAGGGTTAGGGTTAGGGTTCCGATTAGAGTTATGTTTAGAGTTTGGGTTTGGGTAAGGGTTAAGGTTAGGTTTAGGGTTAGGATTAGGGTTAGGGTTTGAGTTTGAATTAGGTTTAGGGTTAGCATTAAGGTTAGGGTTAGGTTTAGGATAAGTATTTCAGTTAGGGTTAGGGTTAGGGTTCGGGTTTGGTTTCGGGTTAGGGTTAGGGTTATGGTTAGGGTTTGATTTAGGGTTAGGGTTAGGCTTAGGGTTAGTGTTAGGGTTTGGGTTAGGGTTAGGGTTAGGACTAGGTTAGTGTTAGGGTTAGGTTTAGGGTTAGCATTAGGGTTAGTATTAGGGTTAGGGTTAGGGTTTGGGTTAGGGTTAGGGTTAGGGTTAGGGTTAGGGTTTGGGTTAGGGTTAGGGTTAGGTTTAGGGTTAGGGTTTGGGTTAGGGTTAGGGTTAGGGTTGGGATTAGGGTTAGGGTTTGTGTTAAGATTAGGGTTTGGGTTTGGGTTAGGGTTAGGGTTAGGGTTACGGTTAGGGTTAGGGATAGTACTAGGATTAGGGTTAGGGTTAGGGTTAGGATTAGGTTTTGGGTTTGTGTTAAGATTAGGGTTTGTTTTAGGGTTAAGGTTAGGGTTAGGGTTAAAGTTACGTTTAGGGTTAGGTTTTGTTTTAGGGTTAGGGTTAGGGTTAGGATTAGGGTTAGGGTTTAGGGTTAGGGTTAGGGTTAGGGTTTGGGTTAGGGTTTAGGTTTGGTTAGGTTTAGGGTTAGGGTTAGGGTTATGGTTACGTTTAGCTTTACGGTTAGGGTTAGGGTTATGGTTAGGGTTAGCGTTAGGGTTAGGGTTCCGATTAGAGCTAGGTTTAGAGTTTGGGTTTGGGTAAGGGTTAAGGTTAGGGTTAGGGTTAGGGTTTGGGTTAGGGTTAGGGTTAGGTTTAGGGTTAGGGTTTGGGTTAGGGTTAGGGTTAGAGTTAGTGTTAGGGTTTGGGTTAGGTTTAGGATTACGACTAGGGTTAGGGATAGGTTTAGGGTTAGCATTAGTTTTAGGATTAGGGTTAGGGTTAGGGTTTGGCTTTGGGTTAGGTTTAGGGTTAGGGTTAGGGTTAGGGTTAGGGTTAGGGATAGGACTAGCATTAGGGTTAGGTTTAGGGTTAGGATTAGGGTTAGGGTTTGTGTTTAGGTTTGGTTTATGGTTAGGGTAAGTGTTAGGGTTAGGGTTTAGGGTTAGGTTTAGGGTTAGGATTAGGGTTAGGGTTTGTGTTTAGGTTTGGTTTATGGTTAGGGTAAGTGTTAGGGTTAGGGTTTAGGGTTAGGTTTAGGGTTAGGGTTAGGGTTTCGGTTTGGGTTATATTTTGGGTTAGGTTTAGGGTTAGGGTTAGGGTTTGGGTTCGGGTTAGGATTAGGGTTAGGGTTTGAGTTTGAATTAGGTTTAGGGTTAGCATTAGGGTTAGGGTTAGGTTTAGGATTAGTGTTTCAGTTAGGGTTAGGTTTAG
>JAJHUQ010000034.1:5392500-5407500 GCA_035773235.1 Eospalax fontanierii
TAGGGTTAGGGTTAGGGTAAGGTTTAGAATTAGGGATAGGGTTTGGGTTAGGGTTAGGGTTAGGGTTAGGGTTTGGGTTAGGGTTAGGGTTAGGGTTAGGATTAGGGTTAGGGTTTGGGTTAGGGTTAGGTTTAGGGTTAGGGTTAGGATTAGGGTTAGGGTTTGTGTTAAGATTAGGGTTTGGGTTTGGGTTAGGGTTAGGGTTAGGGTTAGGGTTAGGGTTAGAATTAGGGTTAGGGTTCAGGTTAGGGTTAGAGTTAGGGTTAGGATAAGGATGAGGGTTAGTGTTAGGGTTAGGAGTAGGGTTATTATTTGGGGTATGGTTTGGGTTAGGGTGAGGGTGACGGTTTGGGTTAGTGATAGAGTGAGGGTTTGAGTTAGGGATAGGTTTAGGGTTAGGTTAGTGTTTGGGTTAGAGTTAGGGTTAGGGTTAGGGTTTTGGTTCGGTTTAGAATTTGGTTTAGGTTAGGGTTTGGGTTAGAGTTAGGGTTAGGGTGAGGTGTTGGATTAGGGGTATGGTTAGGGTTAGGGTTAGGATTAGCGTTAGGGTTAGGGGTCCGATTAGAGTTAGGTTTAGAGTTTGGGTTTGGGTAAGGGTTAAGGTTAGGTTTAGGGTTACGTTTAGGGTTAGGGATAGGACTAGCATTAGGGTTAGGTTTAGGGTTAGGATTAGGGTTAGGGTTTGTGTTTAGGTTTGGTTTATGGTTAGGGTAAGTGTTAGGGTTAGGGTTTAGGGTTAGGTTTAGGGTTAGGATTAGGGTTAGGGTTTGTGTTTAGGTTTGGTTTATGGTTAGGGTAAGTGTTAGGGTTAGGGTTTAGGGTTAGGTTTAGGGTTAGGGTTAGGGTTTCGGTTTGGGTTATATTTTGGGTTAGGTTTAGGGTTAGGGTTAGGGTTTGGGTTCGGGTTAGGATTAGGGTTAGGGTTTGAGTTTGAATTAGGTTTAGGGTTAGCATTAGGGTTAGGGTTAGGTTTAGGATTAGTGTTTCAGTTAGGGTTAGGTTTAGGTTAAGGTTAGGGTAAGGGTTAGGTTTAGGGTTTGATTTAGGTTTAGGGTTAGGGTTAGGGTTAGTGTTAGGGTTTCTGTTAGGGTAAGGGTTACGACTAGGGTTAGGGTTAGGTTTAGGGTTAGCATTAGTATTAGGATTAGGGTTAGGGTTAGGGTTTGGTTTTGGGTTAGGGTTAGGGTTAGGGTTATTGTTAGGGTTTGGGTTAGGGTTAGGGTTAGGGTTAACGTTTGAGTTAGGGTTACGGTTAGGGTTAGGGTTAGGGTTAGGGTTTGTGTTAAGATTAGGGTTTGGTTTAGGGTTAGGGTTAGGGTTTCGGTTAAAGTTACGTTTAGGGTTAGGTTTCGTTTTAGGGTTAGGGTTAGGGTTAGGATTAGGTTTAGGGTTAGGTTTTCGGTTAGGTTTAGTGTTAGGGTTAGGATTAGGGTTTGGGTTAGGGTTTAGGTTTGGTTAGGTTTAGCTTTACGGTTAGGGTTAGGGTTATGGTTAGGGTTAGCGTTAGGGTTAGGGTTAGGGTTAGGGTTACTGTTAGGGTTTGGGTTACGGTTAGGGTTAGGCCTAGTGTTAGTGTTAGGGTTAGGTTTAAGGTTAGGGTTAGGGTTAGTATTAGGGTTAGGGTTAGGGTTTGGGTTAGGGTTAGGGTTAGGGTTAGGGTTAGGGTTTGGGTTAGGTTTAGGGTTGGAGTTAGGATTAGGGTTAGGGTTTGTGTTAAAATTAGGGTTTCGGTTTGGGTTTGTGTTAGGGTTAGTGTTAGGGTTAGGGTTAGGGTTAGGGTAAGGTTTAGAATTAGGGTTATGCTTAGGGTTAGGGTTAGGGTTATTATTTGGGTTATGGTTTGGGTTAGTGTTAGCTTAGGGTTTGGGTTAGTGTTAGAGTTAGGGTATGAGTTAGGGTTAGGTTTAGGGTTAGGTTAGGGTTTAGGTTAGAGTTAGGGTTAGGGTTACGGTTTGGGTTTGGTTTAGAGTTAGGTTTAGGTTAGGCTTTGGGTTAGAGTTAGGGTTAGGGTGAGGTTTTGGATTGGGGTTATGGTTAGGGTTAGGGTTAGGATTAGGGTTAGGGTTAGGGTTCCGATTAGAGTTATGTTTAGAGTTTGGGTTTGGGTAAGGGTTAAGGTTAGGTTTAGGGTTAGGATTAGGGTTAGGGTTTGAGTTTGAATTAGGTTTAGGGTTAGCATTAGGGTTAGGGTTAGGTTTAGGATAAGTATTTCAGTTAGGGTTAGGGTTAGGGTTCGGGTTTGGGTTCGGGTTAGGGTTAGGGTTATGGTTAGGGTTTGATATAATGTTAGGGTTAGGCTTAGGGTTAGTGTAAGTGTTTGGGTTTGGGTTAGGTTTAGGACTAGGGTTAGTGTTAGGGTTAGGTTTAGGGTTAGTGTTAGGGTTAGGATTAGGGTTAGGGTTAGGGTTTGGGTTAGGGTTAGGATTAGGGTTAGGGTTAGGGTTTGGGTTAGGGTTTGGGTTAGGGTTAGGGTTAGGGTTAGGGTTTGGGTTAGGGTTAGCGTTAGGGTTAGGATTAGGGTTAGGTTTTGTGTTAAGATTAGGGTTTGTGTTTGGGTTAGGGTTAGGGTTAGGGTTAGAATTAGGGTTAGGGTTAGGGTTAGGGTTAGGATAAGGATGAGGGTTAGTGTTAGGGTTAGGATTAGGGTTATTATTTGGGTTATGGTTTGGGTTAGGGTTAGGGTTACGGTTTGGGTTAGTGTTAGAGTGAGGGTTTGAGTTAGAGTTAGGTTTAGGGTTAGGTTAGTGTTTGGGTTAGAGTTAGGGTTAGGGTTAGGGTTTGGGTTTGGTTTAGAGTTAGGTTTAGGTTAGGGTTTGGGTTAGAGTTAGGGTTAGGGTGAGGTGTTGGATTAGGGTTATGGTTAGGGTTAGGGTTAGGATTAGGGTTAGGGTTAGGGTTCCGATTAGAGTTAGGTTTAGGGTTTGGGTTTGGGTAAGGGTTAAGGTTAGGGTTAGGGTTACGGTTAGGGTTAGGGATAGGACTAGGATTAGGGTTAGGGTTAGGGTTAGGATTAGGGTTAGGGTTTGTGTTTAGGTTTGGGTTATGGTTAGGGTAAGTGTTAGGGTAGGGTTTAGGGTTAGGTTTAGGGTTAGGGTTAGGGTTTCGGTTTGGGTTATATTTTGGGTTAGGTTTAGGGTTAGGGTTTGGGTTCGGGTTAGGATTAGGGTTAGGGTTTCAGTTTGAATTAGGTTTAGGGTTAGCATTAGGGTTAAGGTTAGGATTAGGATTAGTGTTTCAGTTAGGGTTAGGGTTATGTTAAGGTTAGGGTTAGGGTTAGGTTTACGGTTTGATTTAGGGTTAGGGTTAGGGTTAGAGTTAGTGTTAGGGTTTGGGTTAGGTTTAGGATTACGACTAGGGTTAGGGATAGGTTTAGGGTTAGAATTAGTTTTAGGATTAGGGTTAGGGTTAGGGTTTGGCTTTGGGTTAGGTTTAGGGTTAGGGTTAGGGTTAGGGTTAGGGTTAGGGTTTGGGTTAGGGTTAGGGTTAGGGTTAACGTTTGAGTTAGGGTTACGGTTAGGGTTAGGATTAGGGTTAAGTTTTGTGTTAAGGTTAGGGTTTGGTTTAGGGTTAGGGTTATGGTTTGGGTTAAAGTTACGTTTAGGGTTAGGTTTTGTTTTAGGGTTAGGGTTAGGTTTAGGATTAGTTTTAGGGTTTAGGTTTTCGGTTAGGTTTAGTGTTAGGGTTAGGGTTAGGATTAGGGTTTGGGTTAGGGTTTAGGTTTGGTTAGGTTTAGGGTTAGGGTTAGGGTTATGGTTAGGTTTAGCTTTACGGTTAGGGTTAGGGTTATGGTTAGGGTTAGCGTTAGGGTTAGGGTTAGGGTTAGGGTTTGATTTAGGGTTAGGGTTAGGACTAGAGTTAGTGTTAGGGTTAGGTTTAGGGTTAGCATTAGGGTTACGATTAGGGTTAGGGTTAGGGTTTGGCTTAGGGTTAGGTTTAGGGTTAGGGTTAGGTTAGGGTTTGGGTTAGGGTTAGGATTAGGGTTAGGGTTAGGGTTAGGTTTAGGATAAGTATTTCAGTTAGGGTTAGGGTTAGGGTTCGGGTTTGGGTTCGGGTTAGGGCTAGGGTTATGGTTAGGGTTTGATTTAGGGTTAGGGTTAGGCTTAGGGTTAGTGTAAGGGTTTGGGTTAGGGTTAGGGTTAGGACTAGGGTTTGTGTTAGGGTTAGGTTTAGGGTTAGCATTAGGGTTAGGATTAGGGTTAGGGTTAGTTTTTGGGTTAGGGTTAGGGTTAGGGTTAGGGTTAGGGTTTGGGTTAGGGTTAGGGTTAGGGTTAGGGTTTGGGTCAGGGTTAGGGTTAGGGTTCGGATTAGGGTTAGGGTTTGGGTTAGGGTTAGGGTTAGGGTTAGGATTAGGGTTAGGGTTTGTGTTAAGATTAGGATTTGGGTTTGGGTTAGGGTTAGGGTTAGGGTTAGGGTTAGGGTTAGGGTAAGAATTAGGGTTAGGGTTAGGGTTAGGGTTAGAGTTAGGGTTAGGATAAGGATGAGGGTTAGTGTTATGGTTAGGATTAGGGTTATTATTTGGGTTATGGTTTGGGTTAGGGTTAGGGTTACGGTTTGGGTTAGTGTTAGAGTGAGGGTTTGAGTTAGGGTTAGGTTTAGGGTTAGGTTAGTGTTTGGGTTAGAGTTAGGGTTAGGGTTAGGGTTTTGGTTTGGTTTAGAGTTTGGTTTAGGTTAGGGTTTGGGTTAGAGTTAGGGTTAGGGTGAGGTTTAGGATTAAGATTATGGTTAGGGTTAGGGTTAGGATTAGGGTTAGGGTTAGGGTTCGGATTAGAGTTAGGTTTAGAGTTTGGGTTTGGGTAAGGGTTAAGGTTAGGGTTAGGGTTACGGTTAGGGTTAGGGATAGGACTAGGAATAGTGTTAGGTTTAGGGTTAGGATTAGGGTTAGCGTTTGTGTTTAGGTTTGGGTTATGGTTAGGGTAAGTGTTAGGGTTAGGGTTTAGGGTTAGGTTTAGGGTTAGGGTTAGGGTTTGGGTTTGGGTTATGTTTTGGGTTAGGTTTAGGGTTAGGGTTAGGGTTAGGGTTAGGGTTTGGGTTAGGGTTAGGGTTAGGGTTAACGTTTGAGTTAGGGTTACGCTTAGGGTTAGGATTAGGGTTAGGGTTTGTGTTAAGATTAGGGTTTGGTTTAGGGTTAGGGTTAGGGTTTCGTTTAAAGTTACGTTTAGGGTTAGATTTTGTTTTAGGGTTAGGGTTAGGGTTAGGATTAGGTTTAGGTTTTAGGTTTTCCGTTAGGTTTAGTGTTAGGGTTAGGGTTAGGATTAGGGTTTGGGTTAGGGTTTAGGTTTTGTTAGGTTTAGAGTTAGGGTTAGGGTTATGGTTAGGTTTAGCTTTACGGTTAGGGTTAGGGTTATGGTTAGGGCTTGCGTTAGGGTTAGGGTTAGGGTTAGGATTCCGATTAGAGTTAGGTTTAGAGTTTGGGTTTAGGTAAGGGTTAAGGTTAGGGTTAGGGTTAGGGTTAGCGTTAGGGTTAGGACTAGGATTAGGGTTAGGGTTAGGGTTAGGATTAGGGTTAGGGTTTGGGTTTAGGTTTGGGTTATGGTTAGGGTAAGTGTTAGGGTTACAGTTTAGGGTTAGGGTTAGGGTTAGGGTTAGGGTTTCGGTTTGGGTTATGTTTTGGGCTAGGTTTAGGTTTAGGGTTAGGGTTTGGGTTCGGGTTAGGATTAGGGTTAGGGTTTGAGTTTGAATTAGGTTTAGGGTTAGCATTAGGGTTAGGGTTAGGTTTAGGATTAGTGTTTCAGTTAGGGTTAGGGTTAGGGTTAAGGTTAGGGTTAGGGTTAGGTTTAGGGTTTGATTTAGGGTTAGGCTTAGGTTTAGGGTTATTGTTAGGGTTTGGGGTAGGGTTAGGGTTAGGACTAGTGTTAGTGTTAGGGTTAGGTTTAGGGTTAGGGTTAGGGTTTGGGTTAGGTTTAGGGTTGGAGTTAGGATAAGGGTTAGGGTTTGTGTTAAAATTAGGGTATGGGTTTGTGTTAGGGTTAGGGTTAGGTTTAGGGTTAGGGTTAGGTTTAGAATTAGGGTTAGGGTTAGGGTTAGGATAAGGATCAGGGTTAAGGTTAGGGTTAGGATTAGGGTTATTATTTGGGTTATGGTTTGGGTTAGTGTTAGGGTTAGGGTTTGATTTAGTGTTAGAGTGAGGGTTTGAGTTAGGGTTAGGTTTAGGGTTAGGTTAGGGTTATGGTTAGGGTTAGGGTTACGGTTAGGGTTAGGGTTAGAGTTAGGGTTAGGGTGAGGTGTTGGATTAGGGTTATGGTTAGGGTTAGGGTTAAAGTTAGGGTTAGGTTGAGGTGTTGGATTAGGGTTAGGGTTAGGGTTAGGATTTGATTTAGGGTTAGGGTTAGGCTTAGGGTTAGTGTAAGGGTTTGGGTTAGGGTTAGGGTTAGGACTTGGATTAGGGTTAGGGTTAGGGTTTGGATTAGGGTTAGGGTTTGGGTTTAGGTTTGGGTTATGGTTAGGGTAAGTGTTAGGGTTACAGTTTAGTGATAGGGTTAGGGTTCGGGTTAGTGATTCGGTTTGGGTTATGTTTTGGGCTAGGTTTAGGGTTAGGGTTAGGGTTTGGGTTCAGGTTAGGATTAGGGTTAGTGTTTGAGTTTGAATTAGGTTTAGGGTTAGCATTAGGGTTAGGGTTAGGTTTAGGATTAGTGTTTCAGTTAGGGTTAGGGTTAGGGTTAACGTTAGGGTTAGGGTTAGGTTTAGGGTTTGATTTAGGGTTAGGGTTAGGGTTAGGGTTATGGTAAGGTTTAGAATTAGGGTTAGGGGTAGATTTAGGATGAGGTTTAGGGTTAAGGTTATGGTTAGGATTAGGGTTATTATTTGGGTTATGGTTTGGGTTAGTGTTAGGGTTAGGGTTTGGGTTAGTGTTAGAGTTAGGGTTTGAGTTAGGGTTAGATATAGGGTTAGGTTAGGGTTTGGGTTAGAGTTAGGGTTAGGGTTACGGTTTGGGTTTGGTTTAGAGTTAGGGTTAGGTTAGGCTTTGGGTTAGAGTTAGGGTTAGGGTGAGGTTTTGGATTAGGGTTATGGTTAGGGTTAGGGTTAGGATTAGGGTTAGGGTTAGAGTTCCGATTAGAGTTATGTTTAGAGTTTGGGTTTGGGTAAGGGTTAAGGTTAGGTTTAGGGTTAGGATTAGGGTTAAGGTTTGAGTTGAATTAGGTTTAGGGTTAGCATTAGGGTTAGGGTTAGGTTTAGGATAAGTATTTCAGTTAGGGTTAGGGTTAGGGTTCGGGTTTGGGTTCGGGTTAGGGCTAGGGTTATGGTTAGGGTTTGATTTAGGGTTAGGGTTAGGCTTAGGGTTAGTGTAAGGGTTTGGGTTAGGGTTAGGGTTAGGACTAGGGTTTGTGTTAGGGTTAGGTTTAGGGTTAGCATTAGGGTTAGGATTAGGGTTAGGGTTAGTTTTTGGGTTAGGGTTAGGGTTAGGGTTAGGGTTTGGGTTAGGGTTAGGGTTAGGGTTAGGGTTTGGGTTAGGGTTAGGGTTAGGGTTCGGATTAGGGTTAGGGTTTGGGTTAGGGTTAGGGTTAGGGTTAGGATTAGGGTTAGGGTTTGTGTTAAGATTAGGGTTTGGGTTTGGGTTAGGGTTAGGGTTAGGGTTAGGGTTAGGGTTAGAATTAGGGTTAGGGTTCGGGTTAGGGTTAGAGTTAGGGTTAGGATAAGGATGAGGGTTAGTGTTAGGGTTAGGATTAGGGTTATTATTTGGGTTATGGTTTGGGTTAGGGTTAGGGTTACGGTTTGGTTTAGTGTTAGAGTGAGGGTTTGAGTTAGGGTTAGGTTTAGGGTTAGGTTAGTGTTTGGTTTAGAGTTAGGGTTAGGGTTAGGGTTTTGGTTTGGTTTAGAGTTTGGTTTAGGTTAGGGTTTGGGTTAGAGTTAGGGTTAGGGTGAGGTGTTGGATTAGGGTTATGGTTAGGGTTAGGGTTAGGATTAGGGTTAGGGTTAGGGTTCTGATTAGAGTTAGGTTTAGAGTTTGGGTTTGGGTAAGGGTTAAGGTTAGGGTTAGGGTTACGGTTAGGGTTAGGGATAGGACTAGGAATAGGGTTAGGTTTAGGGATAGGATTAGGGTTAGCGTTTGTGTTTAGGTTTGGGTTATGGTTAGGGTAAGTGTTAGGGTTAGGGTTTAGGGTTAGGTTTAGGGTTAGGGTAAGGGTTTCGGTTTGGGTTATATTTTGGGTTAGGTTTAGGGTTAGGGTTAGGGTTAGGGTTAGGGTTAGGGTTTGGGTTAGGGTTAGGGTTAGGGTTAACGTTTGAGTTAGGGTTACGCTTAGGGTTAGGATTAGGGTTAGGGTTTGTTTTAAGATTAGGGTTTGGTTTAGGGTTAGGGTTAGGGTTTCGGTTAAAGTTACGTTTAGGGTTAGATTTTGTTTTAGGGTTAGGGTTAGGGTTAGGATTAGGTTTAGGTTTTCGGTTTTCGGTTAGGTTTAGTGTTAGGGTTAGGGTTAGGATTAGGGTTTGGGTAAGGGTTTAGGTTTTGTTAGGTTTAGAGTTAGGGTTAGGGTTATGGTTAGGTTTAGCTTTACGGTTAGGGTTAGGGTTATGGTTAGGGCTAGCGTTAGGGTTAGGGTTAGGGTTAGGGTTCCGATTAGAGTTAGGTTTAGAGTTTGGGTTTAGGTACGGGTTAAAGTTAGGGTTAGGGTTAGGGTTAGGGTTAGGACTAGGATTAGGGTTAGGGTTAGGGTTAGGATTAGGGTTAGGGTTTGGGTTTAGGTTTGGGTTATGGTTAGGGTAAGTGTTAGGGTCACAGTTTAGGGTTAGGGTTAGGGTTAGGGTTAGGGTTCCGGTTTGGGTTATATTTTGGGCTAGGTTTAGGTTTAGGGTTAGGGTTTGGGTTCGGGTTAGGATTAGGGTTAGGGTTTGAGTTTGAATTAGGTTTAGGGTTAGCATTAGGGTTAGGGTTAGGTTTAGGATTAGTGTTTCAGTTAGGGTTAGGGTTAGGGTTAAGGTTAGGGTTAGGGTTAGGTTTAGGGTTTGATTTAGGGTTAGGCTTAGGTTTAGGGTTATTGTTAGGGTTTGGGGTAGGGTTAGGGTTAGGTGTGCTGTTAGTGTTAGGCTGAGGTTTAGGGTTAGGGTTAGGGTTTGGGTTAGGTTTAGGGTTGGAGTTAGGATAAGGGTTAGGGTTTGTGTTAAAATTAGGGTTTGGGTTTGTGTTAGGGTTAGGGTTAGGGTTAGGGTTAGGGTAAGGTTTAGAATTAGGGTTAGGGTTAGGGTTAGAATAAGGATGAGAGTTAAGTTTAGGGTTAGGATTAGGGTTATTATTTGGGTTATGGTTTGGGTTAGTGTGAGGGTTAAGCTTTAGGTTAGGGTTAGAGTTAGGGTTTGAGTTAGGGTTAGGTTTAGGGTTAGGTTAGGGTTTAGGTTAGAGTTAGGGTTAGGGTTACGGTTTGGGTTTGGTTTAGAGTTAGGTTTAGGTTAGGCTTTTGGTTAGAGTTAGGGTTAGGGTGAGGTTTTGGATTGGGGTTATGGTTAGGGTTAGGGTTAGGATTAGGGTTAGGGTTAGGGTTCCGATTAGAGTTATGTTTAGAGTTTGGGTTCGGGTAAGGGTTAAGGTTAGTTTTAGGGTTAGGATTAGGGTTAGGGTTTGAGTTTGAATTAGGTTTAAGGTTAGCATTAGGGTTAGGGTTAGGTTTAGGATAAGTATTTCAGTTAGGGTTAGGGTTAGGGTTTGGGTTTGGGTTCGGGTTAGGGTTAGGGTTATGGTTAGGGTTTGATTTAATGTTAGGGTTAGGCTTAGGGTTAGTGTAAGGGTTTGTTTCAGGGTTAGGGTTAGGACTAGGGTTAGTGTTAGGGTTAGGTTTAGGGTTAGTATTAGGGTTAGGATTAGGGTTAGGGGTAGGGGTTGGGTTAGGGTTAGGGTTAGGGTTAGGGTTAGGGTTAGGGTTTGGGTTAGGGTTTGGTGTAGGGTTAGGGTTACGGTTAGGGTTTGGGTTAGGGTTAGGGTTAGGGTTAGGATTAGGGTTAGGGTTTGTGTTAAGATTAGGGTTTGGGTTTGGGTTAGGGTTAGGGTTAGGGTTAGGGTTAGAATTAGGGTTAGGGTTAGGGTTAGGGTTACTATAAGGATGAGGGTTAACGTTAGGGTTAGGATTAGGGTTATTATTTGGGTTATGGTTTGGGTTAGGGTTAGGGTTACGGTTTGGGTTAGTGTTAGAGTGAGGGTTTGAGTTAGGTTTAGGTTTAGGGTTAGGTTAGTGTTTGGGTAAGAGTTAGGGTTAGGGTTAGGGTTTGGGTTTGGTTTAGAGTTAGGTTTAGGTTAGGGTTTGGGTTAGAGTTAGGGTTAGGGTGAGGTGTTGGATTAGGGTTATGGTTAGGGTTAGGGTTAGGATTAGGGTTAGGGTTAGGGTTCCGATTAGAGTTAGGTTTAGAGTTTGGGTTTGGGTAAGGGTTAAGGTTAGGGTTAGGGTTACGGTTAGGGTTAGGGATAGGACTAGGATTAGGGTTAGGTTTAGGGTTAGGATTAGGGTTAGGGTTTGTGTTTAGGTTTGGGTTATGGTTAGGGTAAGTGTTAGGGTTAGGGTTTAGGGTTAGGTTTAGGGTTAGGGTTAGGGTTTCGGTTTGGGTTATATTTTGGGTTAGGTTTAGGGTTAGGGTTAGGGTTTGGGTTCGGGTTAGGATTAGGGTTAGGGTTTGAGTTTGAATTAGGTTTAGGGTTAGCATTAGGGTTAGGGTTAGGTTTAGGATTAGTGTTTCAGTTCGGGTTAGGGTTAGGTTAAGGTTAGGGTTAGGGTTAGGTTTACGGTTTGATTTAGGGTTAGGGTTAGGGTTAGAGTTAGTGTTAGGGTTTGGGTTAGGTTTAGGGTTACGACTAGGGTTAGGGTTAGGTTTAGGGTTAGCATTAGTTTTAGGATTAGGGTTAGGGTTAGGGTTTGGGTTTGGGTTAGGGTTAGGGTTAGGGTTAGGGTTAGGGTTTGGGTTAGGGTTAGGGTTTGTGTTAAGATTAGGGTTTGGTTTAGGGTTAGGGTTAGGATTAGGGTTAGGGTTTGTGTTAAGATTAGGTTTTGGTTTAGGGTTAGGGTTAGGGTTTGGGTTAAAGTTACGTTTATGGTTAGGTTTTGTTTTAGGGTTAGGGTTAGGGTTAGGATTAGTTTTAGGGTTTAGGTTTTCGGTTAGGTTTAGTGTTAGGGTTAGGTTTAGGATTAGGGTTTGGGTTAGGGTTTAGGTTTGGTTAGGTTTAGGGTTAGGGTTAGGGTTATGGTTAGGTTTAGCTTTACGGTTAGGGTTAGGGTTATGGTTAGGGTTAGCGTTAGGTTTAGGGTTAGGGTTAGGGTTTGAGTTAGGGTTAGGGTTAGGACTAGAGTTAGTGTTAGGGTTAGGTTTAGGGTTAGCATTAGGGTTAGGATTAGGGTTAGGGTTAGGGTTTGGGTTAGGGTTAGGGTTAGGGTTAGGGTTAGGGTTAGGGTTTGGGTTAGGGTTAGGATTAGGGTTAGAGTTTAGGTTAGGTTTAGGGTTGGAGTTAGGATTAGGTTTAGGGTTTGTGTTAAAATTAGGGTTAGGTTTTGGGTTAGGGTTAGGGTTAGGGTTTGGGTTAGGGTTAGGTTTAGGGTTAGGGTTTGGGTTAGGGTTAGGGTTTGGGTTAGGATTAGGGTTAAGGTTTCTGTTAAGATTAGGGATTGGTTTTGGGTTAGGGTTAGGGTTAGTGTTAGGGTTAGGTTTAGGGTTAGAATTAGGGTTAGGGTTAGGGTTATTTTTAGGATAAGGATGAGGGTTAGTGTTAGGGTTAGGGTTAGGGTTAGGGTTTGAGTTAGGGTTTAGGTTTGGTTAGGTTTAGGGTTAGGGTTAGGGTTATGGTTAGGTTTAGCTTTACGGTTAGGGTTAGGGTTATGGTTAGGGTTAGCGTAAGGGTTAGGGTTAGGGTTAGGTTTCCGATTAGAGTTAGGTTTAGAGTTTGGGTTTGGGAAAGAGTTAAGGTTAGGGTTAGGGTTAAAGTTAGGGTTAGGGTTAGGACTAGGATTAGGGTTAGGGTTAGTGTTAGAATTCGGGTTAGGGTTTGGGTTTAGGTTTGGGTTATTGTTAGGGTAAGTGTTAGTGTTACAGTTTAGGATTAGGGTTAGTGTTAGTGTTAGGGTTTCGGCTTGGGTTATGTTTTGGGCTAGGTTTAGGGTTAGGGTTAGGGTTTGGGTCCGGGTTAGGATTAGGGTTAGGGTTTGAGTTTGAATTAGGTTTAGGGTTAGCATTAGGGTTAGGGCTAGGTTTAGGATTAGTGTTTCAGTTACGGTTAGGGTTAGGGTTAAAGTTAGGTTTAGGGTTAGGGTTAGGGTTAGGGTTAGAATTCGGGTTAGGGTTTGGGTTTATGTTTGGGTTATGGTTACGGTAAGTGTTAGGGTTACAGTTTAGGGTTAGGGTTAGGGTTAGGGTTAGGGTTTCGGTTTGGGTAATGTTTTGGGCTAGGTTTAGGGTTAGGGTTAGGGTTTGGGTTCGGGTTAGGATTAGGGTTAGGGTTTGAGTTTGAATTAGGTTTAGGGTTAGCATTAGGGTTAGGGTTAGGTTTAGGATTAGTGTTTCAGTTAGGGTTAGGGTTAGGTTTAGTGTTAGGTTTAGGGTTTGATTTAGGGTTAGGGTTAGGGTTAGGGTTAGTGTTAGGGTTTGGGTTAGGGTTAGGGTTAGGACTAGAGTTAGTGTTAGGTTTAGGTTTAGGGTTAGCACTAGGGTTAGGATTAGGGTTAGGGTTAGGGTTTGGGTTAGGGTTAGGGTTAGGGTTAGGGTTAGGGTTAGGGTTTGAGTTAGGGTTAGGGTTAGGTTTAGGTTTAGGGTTTGGGTTAGGTTTAGGGTTGGAGTTAGGATAAGGGTTAGGGTTTGTGTTAAAATTAGGGTTTGGGTTTGTGTTAGGGTTAGGGTTAGGGTTAGGGTTAGGGTTAGGTTTAGAATTAGGGTTAGGGTTAGGGTTAGGATAAGGATGAGGGTTAAGGTTAGGGTTAGGATTAGGGTTATTATTTGGGTTATGGTTTGGGTTAGTGTTAGGGTTAGGGTTTGGTTTAGTGTTAGAGTGAGGGTTTGAGTTAGGGTTAGGTTTAGGGTTAGGTTAGGGTTAGGGTTAGGGTTAGGGTTAGGGTTAGGGTTAGGGTTAGAGTAAGGGTTAGGGTGAGGTGTTGGATTAGGGTTATGGTTAGTGTTAGGGTTAGGATTAGGGTTAGGGTTAGGGTTCCGATTAGAGTTATGTTTAGAGTTTGGGTTTGGGTAAGGGTTAAGGTTAGGTTTAGGGTTAGGATTAGGGTTAGGGTTTGAGTTTAAATTAGGTTTGGGGTTAGCATTAGGGTTAGGGTTAGGTTTAGGATAAGTATTTCAGTTCGGGTTAGGGTTAGGGTTAGGGTTTGGGTTCAGGTTAGGGTTAGGGTTAGGGTTAGGGTTTGATTTAGGGTTAGGGTTAGGCTTAGGGTTAGGGTTTGGGTTAGGGTTAGTGTTAGGGTTTGGGTTAGGGTTAGGGTTACGACTAGGGTTAGGGTTAGGGTTAGGGTTAGCATTAGTTTTAGGATTAGGGTTAGGGTTAGGGTTTGGGTTTGGGTTAGGGTTAGGGTTAGGGTTAGGGTTTGGGTTAGGGTTAGGGTTAGGGTTAGGGTTAGGGTTAGGGTTAGGGTTAGGATTAGGGTTAGGGTTTGTGTTTAGGTTTGGGTTATGGTTAAGGTAAGTGTTAGGGTTAGGGTTTAGGGTTAGGTTTAGGCTTAGGGTTAGGGTTTCGGTTTGGGTTATATTTTGGGTTAGGTTTAGGGTTAGGGTTAGGGTTTGGGTTAGGGTTAGGGTTAGGGTTAACGTTTGAGTTAGGGTTACGGTTAGGGTTAGGATTAGGGTTAGGTTTTGTGTTAAGATTAGGGTTTGGTTTAGGGTTAGGGTTAGGGTTTGGGTTAAAGTTACGTTTAGGGTTAGATTTTGTTTTAGGGTTAGGGTTAGGGTTAGGATTAGGTTCAGGGTTTAGGTTTTCGGTTAGGTTTAGTGTTAGGGTTAGGGTTATGATTCGGGTTTGGGTTAGGGTTTACGTTTGGTTAGGTTTAGGGTTAGGGTTAGGGTTATGGTTAGGTTTAGCTTTACGGTTATGGTTAGGGTTATGGTTAGGTTTAGCGTTAGGGTTAGGGTTATGGTTAGGGTTCCGATTAGAGTTAGGTTTAGAGTTTGGGTTTGGGTAAGGGTGAAGGTTAGGGTTAGGGTTAGGGTTAGGGTTAGGGTTAGGGTTAGGGTTAGGACTAGGATTAGGGTTAGGGTTAGGGTTAGGGTTTGGGTTAGCGTTAGGGTTAGGGTTAGGGTTACGGTTAGGGTTAGGTTTAGGGTTAGGGTTTGGGTTAGGGTTAGTGTTAGGGTTTGGGTTAGGTTTAGGGTTGGAGTTAGGATTAGGGTTAGGGTTAGGGTTTGGGTTCGGGTTAGGATTAGGGTTAGTGTTTGACTTTGAATTAGGTTTAGGGTTAGCATTAGGGTTAGGGTTAGGTTTAGGATTAGTGTTTCAGTTAGGGTTAGTGTTAGGTTAAGGTTAGGGTTATGGTTAGGTTTAGGGTTTGATTTAGGGTTAGGGTTAGGGTTAGGGTTAGTGTTAGAGTTTGGGTTACGGTTAGGGTTACGACTAGGGTTAGGGTTAGGTTTAGGGTTAGCATTAGTTTTAGGATTAGGGTTAGGGTTAGGGTTTGGGTTTGGGTTAGGGTTAGGGTTAGGGTTAGGGTTTGGGTTAGGGTTAGGGTTAGGGTTAACGTTTGAGTTAGGGTTACGGTTAGGGTTAGGATTCGGGTTAGGGTTTGTGTTAAGATTAGGGTTTGGTTTAGGGTTAAGTTTAGGGTTTGGGTTAAAGTTACGTTTAGGGTTAGGTTTCGTTTTAGGGTTAGGGTTAGGGTTAGGATTAGGCTTAGGGTTTAGGTTTTCGGTTAGGTTTAGTGTTAGGGTTAGGGTTAGGATTAGGGTTTGGGTTAGGGTTTAGGTTTGGTTAGGTTTAGGGTTAGGGTTAGGGTTATGGTTAGGTTTAGCTTTACGGTTAGGGTTAGGGTTATGGTTAGGGTTAGCGTAAGGGTTAGGGTTAGGGTTAGGTTTCCGATTAGAGTTAGGTTTAGAGTTTGGGTTTGG
>JAJHUQ010000034.1:5415000-5430000 GCA_035773235.1 Eospalax fontanierii
GGGTTAGGGTTAGGGTTAGGACTAGGGTTAGGGTTTGGGTTAGGGTTAGGGTTAGGGTTAGGGTTTGGGTTAGGTTTAGGGTTGGAGTTAGGATTAGGGTTAGGGTTTGTTTTAAAATTAGGGTTTGGGTTTTTGTTAGGGTTAGGGTTAGGGTTAGGGTTAGGGTTAGGGTAAGGTTTAGAATTAGGGTTAGGGTTTGGGTTAGGGTTAGGGTTAGGGTTAGGCTTAGGGTTTGGGTTAGGGTTAGGGTTAGGGTTAGGATTAGGGTTAGGGTTTGGGTTAGGGTTAGGGTTAGGGTTAGGATTAGGGTTAGGGTTTGTGTTAAGATTAGGGTTTGGGTTTGGGTTAGGGTTAGGGTTAGGGTTAGGGTTAGGGTTAGGGTTAGAATTAGGGTTAGGGTTCAGGTTAGGGTTAGAGTTAGGGTTAGGATAAGGATGAGGGTTAGTGTTAGGGTTAGGATTAGGGTTATTATTTGGGTTATGGTTTGGGTTAGGGTTAGGGTTACGGTTTGGGTTAGTGTTAGAGTGAGGGTTTGAGTTAGGGTTAGGTTTAGGGTTAGGTTAGTGTTTGGGTTAGAGTTAGGGTTAAGGTTAGGGTTTTGGTTCGGTTTAGAATTTGGTTTAGGTTAGGGTTTGGGTTAGAGTTAGGGTTAGGGTGAGGTGTTGGATTAGGGTTATGGTTAGGGTTAGGGTTAGGATTAGCGTTAGGGTTAGGGTTCCGATTAGAGTTAGGTTTAGAGTTTGGGTTTGGGTAAGGGTTAAGGTTAGGGTTAGGGTTACGGTTAGGGTTAGGGATAGGACTAGCATTAGGGTTAGGTTTAGGGTTAGGATTAGGGTGAGGGTTTGTGTTTAGGTTTGGTTTATGGTTAGGGTAAGTGTTAGGGTTAGGGTTTAGGGTTAGGTTTAGGGTTAGGATTAGGGTTAGGGTTTGTGTTTAGGTTTGGTTTATGGTTAGGGTAAGTGTTAGGGTTAGGGTTTGGGGTTAGGTTTAGGGTTAGGGTTAGGGTTTCGGTTTGGGTTATATTTTGGGTTAGGTTTAGGGTTAGGGTTAGGGTTTGGGTTCGGGTTAGGATTAGGGTTAGGGTTTGAGTTTGAATTAGGTTTAGGGTTAGCATTAGGGTTAGGGTTAGGTTTAGGATTAGTGTTTCAGTTAGGGTTAGGTTTAGGTTAAGGTTAGGGTAAGGGTAAAGTTTAGGGTTTGGGTCAGGTTTAGGGTTAGGGTTAGGGTTAGTGTTAGGGTTTGGGTTAGGGTTAGGGTTACGACTAGGTTTAGGGTTAGGTTTAGGGTTAGCATTAGTATTAGGATTAGGGTTAGGGTTAGGGTTTGGTTTTGGGTTAGGGTTAGGGTTAGGGTTATTGTTAGGGTTTGGGTTAGGGTTAGGGTTAGGGTTAACGTTTGAGTTAGGGTTACGGTTAGGGTTAGGATTAGGGTTAGGGTTTGTGTTAAGATTAGGGTTTGGTTTAGGGTTAGGGTTAGGGTTTCGGTTAAAGTTACGTTTAGGGTTAGGTTTCGTTTTATGGTTAGGGTTAGGGTTAGGATTAGGGTTAGGGTTAGGGTTCCGATTAGAGTTATGTTTAGAGTTTGGGTTTGGGTAAGGGTTAAGGTTAGGTTTAGGGTTAGGATTAGGGTTAGGGTTTGAGTTTGAATTAGGTTTAGGGTTAGCATTAGGGTTAGGGTTAGGTTTAGGAGAAATATTTCAGTTAGGGTTAGGGTTAGGGTTCGGGTTTGGGTTCGGGTTAGGGTTAGGGTTATGGTTAGGGTTTGATATAATGTTAGGGTTAGGCTTAGGGTTAGTGTAAGTGTTTGGGTTTGTGTTAGCTTTAGGACAAGGGTTAGTGTTAGGGTTAGGTTTAGGGTTAGTATTAGGGTTAGGATTAGGGTTAGGGTTAGGGTTTGGGATAGGGTTAGGGTTCAGGTTAGGTTTAGGTTTTGGTTTAGGTTTAGTGTTAGGGTTAGGTTTTGGGTTCGTGTTAGGGTTAGGGTTAGGGTTAGGGTTATTGTTTGGGTTAAGTTTAGGGTTAGGGTTAGGAATATGGTTAGGGTTAGGGTTATGGTTAGGGTTTGGTTTAGGATTTGGGTTAGGGTTAGGTTGAGGTTTTGGGTTAGGGTTAGGGATAGGGTTTGAGTTAGGGTTAGGGTTAGGGTTAAGGTTAGGGTTTGGGTTAGTCTTAGGGTTAGTTTTTGGGTTAGGGTTAGGTTTAGGATTAGGGTTAGGGTTAGGTTTACGGTTAGGGTTTGGGTTAGGTTTAGGGTTAGGGTTAGGGTTTGAGTTAGGGTTAGGGTTAGGTTTAGGGTTTGGGTTAGGGTTAGGGTTAGGGTTAGGGTTAGAGTTAGGGTTTAGGGTAAGTGTTAGGTTTGGGGTTTCTGTTAGGGTTAGGATAAGGATTAGAGTTAGGGTTAGGTTTAGGGTTAGGGTTAGGGTTAGTGTTAGGGTTATTGTTTGATTTAAGGTTAGGTTTAGGGTTAGGGTTGTGTTAGGATTAGTGATAGGTTTAGGGTTAGGGTTAGGATTTGGTTTAGGGTTAGGGTTAGGGATAGGGTTTAGGGTTAGGGTTAGGATTATTGTTTGTGGTAAGTTTAGGGTTAGGGTTAGGGTTGGGTTAGGATTAGGGATAGAGTTAGGGTTAGGGTTAGGGTTTGGTTAAGGGTGAGGGTTAGGTTTCGGTTTCGGTTTAGGTTTAGGTTTAGTGTTAGGGTTAGGGTTTGGGTTCGGGTTAGGGTTAGGGTTAGGGTTATTGTTTGGATTAAGGTTAGGGTTAGGGTTAGGGTTAGAATATGGTTAGGGTTAGGGTTATGGTTAGGGTTTGGTTTAGGATTTGGGTTAGGGTTAGGTTTAGGTTTTGGGTTAGGGTTAGGGTTATGGTTAGGGTTTAGTTTAGAGTTAGGGTTAGTTTTTGGGTTAGGGTTAGGTTTAGGATTAGGGTTAGGGTTAGGTTTAGGGTTAGGGTTTGGGTTAGGTTTAGGGTTAGGGTTAGGGTTAGGGTTTGAGTTAGGATTAGGGTTAGGTTTAGGATTAGGGTTAGGTTTAGGGTTAGGGATTTGGTTTGGGTTAGGGTTAGGTTTTGGGTTTGGGTTATTGTTAGGGTTATGTTAGGTTCACGGTTAGGGTTAGGGTTAGGGTTTGGGTTACAGTTAGGATTAGGTTTAGGTTTTGATTTGGGTTAGGGTTAGGTTTAGGGTTAGTGTTAAGTTTAGGTTTTGGGTTAGCGTTAGGGTTAGGGTTAGGGTTAGGGTTATTGTTTTGGTTAAGGTTAGGGTTAGGAATATGGTTTGGGTTAGGGTTATGGTTAGGGTTTGGTTTAGGGTTTGGGTTAGGGTTAGGTTTAGGTTTTGGGTTAGGGTTAGGGTTAGGGTTAGGGTTAGGGTTTGGGTTAGGGTTAGGTTTAGGTTTAAGGTTAGGGTTTGGGTTAGGCTTAGGGTTAGTTTTTGGGTTAGGGTTTGGGTTAGAATTAGGGTTAGGGTTAGGGTTAGGGTTAGGGTTTGAGTTAGGGTTAGGGTTAGGGTTAGGTTTAGGGTTTGGGTTAGGGTTAGGGTTAGGGTTAGGGTTATGGTTAGGGTTAGTGTTAGGGATTGGATTAGGGTTAGGGTTAGGGTTTGGGTTCGGATTAGAGTTATGGTTATGGTTAGGGTTTGAGTTAGGGTTATGTTGGGTTTAGGGTTAGGGTTTGGGTTAGGGTTAGGGTTAGGGTTAGGGTTAGGGTTAGGTTTAGGGTTAGGGTTAGGTTTAGGTTTAGGTTTTGATTTGGTTTAGTGTTAGGGTTAGGGTTAGTGTTAAGTTTAGGTTTTGCGTTAGGGTTTGGGTTAGGGATAGGGTTACGAATAGGGTTAAGTTTAGGGTTTGGGTTTGGGTTAGGTTTAGGGTCATGGTTAGGGTTAGGGTTAGGTTAGGGTTTGGGTTAAGGTTAGGTTTAGGGTTAGGGTTAGAAATAGGGTTAGGGTGAGGGCTATGGTTAGGGTTAGCGTTAGGGTTAGGGTTTGGGATAGGGATAGGGTTAGGGTTTGTTATTTGGATTAGGGTGAGGGTTAGGGTTTGGGTTAGGGTTAGGGTTATGGTGTGTGTTTGGGTAAGGGATAGGGTTAGTGTTTGTGTTTGGGTTAGGGTTAGGTTTAGGTTTAGGTTTAGGGTTTGGGTTTGGGTTAGGTTTAGGGTTAGGGATAGGGTTAGGGTTTGGGTTAGGGTTAGGGTTAGTTATAGGGTTAAGGTTATTGTTAGGGTTTACGTTAGGGTTTGGGTTAGGTTTAGGGTTAGTTTTTGGGTTAGGGTTAGGGTTAGGTTTACTGTTAGGGTTAGGTTTAGGGTTAGGGTTTGGGTTAAGTTTAGGGTTAGGTTTAGGGTTTGATTTAGCGTTAGGTTTAGGGATAGGGTTAGGGTTAGGGTTAGGGTTAGGGTTAGGGTTAGGCGTTGGATTTGAGTTAGGGTTACAGTTAGGTTTAAGATTAGGGTCAGGGTCAGGGTTAGGGTTAGGATTAGGGTTAGGTTTAGTGTTTGGGTTACGGTTAGAGTTATGGTTAGGGTAATGGTTAGCGTTAGGATTAGGTTTAGGGTTAGTGTTAGGATTAGAGTTAGGATTAGAGTTTTGGTTTGGGATAGGGTTAGGTTTAGGTTTTGGGTTAGTGTTACGGTTAGGGTTAGTGGTAGGTTTAGGGATTGGGTTAGGGTTAGGGTTAGGGTTAGTATTAGGGTTACGATTAGGGTTAAGTTTAGGGTTTGTGTTTGGTGTAGGATTAGGGTTAGGGTTAGGGTTAGGGTTAGGGTTTAGGGTTAGTGTTAGGTTTAGGTTTTGGGTTAGGGTTTGGGTTAGGGTTAGGGTTTGAATTAGGGTTAGGGTTAGGTTTAGGGTTAGGGTTTGGGGTAGGGTTAGGGTTAGGGTTAGGGTTCGGGTTAGGGTTAGGGTTAGGATTAGGGTTAGGGTTAGCGATAGGATTAGAGTTAGGGTTAGGGTTAGGTTTAGGGTTCGGGTTAGGGTTAGGGTTAGGATTATGGTTAGGGTTTGGGGTAGGGTTAGGGTTAGGGTTAGGATAAGGGTGAGGGTTAGCGATAGGATTAGAGTTAGGGTTAGGGATTTGGTTTGGGTTAGGGTTAGGGTTAGGGTTAGGGTTAGGGTTAGGGTTAGGGTTAGTGTTTGGGGTAGGGTTAGGGTTAGGGTTAGGTTTCGGGTTAGTGTTAGGGTTAGGTTTAGGGTTAGTGTTAAGTTTAGGTTTTGGGTTAGCGTTAGGGTTAGGGTTAGGGTTAGGGTTATTGTTTTGGTTAAGGTTAGGGTTAGGAATATGGTTTGGGTTAGGGTTATGGTTAGGGTTTGGTTTAGGGTTTGGGTTAGGGTTAGGTTTAGGTTTTGGGTTAGGGTTAGGGTTAGGGTTAGGGTTAGGGTTTGGGTTAGGGTTAGGGTTAGGTTTAAGGTTAGGGCTTGGGTTAGGCTTAGGGTTAGTTTTTGGGTTAGGGATTGGGTTAGAATTAGGGTTAGGGTTAGGGTTAGGGTTAGGGTTTGAGTTAGGGTTAGGGTTAGGGTTAGGTTTAGGGTTTGGGTTAGGGTCAGGGTTAGGGTTAGGGTTATGGTTAGGGTTAGTGTTAGGGATTGGATTAGGGTTAGGTTTAGGGTTTGGGTTCGGATTAGAGTTATGGTTATGGTTAGGGTTTGAGTTAGGGTTATGTTGGGTTTAGGGTTAGGGTTTGGGTTAGGGTTAGGGTTAGGGTTAGGGTTAGGGTTAGGTTTTGGGTTAGGGTTAGGTTTAGGTTTAGGTTTTGATTTGGTTTAGTGTTAGGGTTAGGGTTAGTGTTAAGTTTAGGTTTTGCGTTAGGGTTTGGGTTAGGGATAGGGTTACGAATAGGGTTAAGTTTAGGGTTTGGGTTTGGGTTAGGTTTAGGGTCATGGTTAGGGTTAGGGTTAGGGTTAGGTTAGGGTTTGGGTTAAGGTTAGGTTTAGGGTTAGGGTTAGAAATAGGGTTAGGGTGAGGGCTATGGTTAGGGTTAGCGTTAGGGTTAGGGTTTGGGATAGGGATAGGGTTAGGGTTTGGTTTTTGCGTTAGGGTTAGGGTTAGGGTTTGGGTTAGGGTTAGGGTTATGGTGTGGGTTTGGGTAAGGGATAGGGTTAGTGTTTGTGTTTGGGTTAGGGTTAGGTTTAGGTTTAGGTTTAGGGTTTGGGTTTGGGTTAGGTTTAGGTTTAGGGATAGGGTTAGGGTTTGGGTTAGGGTTAGGGTTAGTTACAGGGTTAAGGTTATTGTTAGGGTTTGGGTTAGGGTTTGGGTTAGGTTTAGGGTTAGTTTTTGGGTTAGGGTTAGGTTTACTGTTAGGGTTAGGTTTAGGGTTAGGGTTTGGGTTAAGGTTAGGGTTAGGTTTAGGGTTTGATTTAGGGTTAGGTTTAGGGATAGGGTTAGGGTTAGGGTTAGGGTTAGGGTTAGGCGTTGGGTTTGAGTTAGGGTTACAGTTAGGTTTAAGATTAGGGTCAGGGTCAGGGTTAGGGTTAGGATTAGGGTTAGGTTTAGTGTTTGGGTTACGGTTAGGGTTATGGTTAGGGTAATGGTTAGCGTTAGGATTAGGTTTAGGGTTAGTGTTAGGATTAGAGTTAGGATTAGAGTTTTGGTTTGGGATAGGGTTAGGTTTAGGTTTTGGGTTAGTGTTACGGTTAGGGTTAGTGGTAGGGTTAGGGATTGGGTTAGGGTTAGGGTTAGGGTTAGTATTAGGGTTACGATTAGGGTTAAGTTTAGGGTTTGTGTTTGGTGTAGGTTTAGGATTAGGGTTAGGGTTAGGGTTAGGGTTTAGGGTTAGTGTTAGGTTTAGGTTTTGCGTTCGAGTTAGGGTTAGGGTTAGGGTTTGAATTAGGGTTAGGGTTAGGTTTAGGGTTAGGGTTTGGGGTAGGGTTAGGGTTAGAGTTAGGGTTCGGGTTAGGGTTAGGGTTAGGATTAGGGTTAGGGTTAGCGATAGGATTAGAGTTAGGGTTAGGGTTAGGGTTAGGGTTCGGGTTAGGGTTAGGGTTAGGATTAGGGATAGGGTTTGGGGTAGGGTTAGGGTTAGGGTTAGGATAAGGGTTAGAGTTAGCGATAGGATTAGAGTTAGGGTTAGGGATTTGGTTTGGCTTACGGTTAGGATTAGGGTTTGGGTTATTTTTAGGGTTATGTTAGGTTCACGGTTAGGGTTAGGTTTAGGGTTAGGGTTTGGGTTACAGTTAGGATTAGGTTTAGGTTTTGATTTGGGTTAGGGTTAGGTTTAGGGTTAGTGTTAAGTTTAGGTTTTGGGTTAGCGTTAGGGTTAGGGTTAGGGTTAGGGTTATTGTTTTGGTTAAGGTTAGGGTTAGGAATATGGTTTGGGTTAGGGTTATGGTTAGGGTTTGGTTTAGGGTTTGGGTTAGGGTTAGGTTTAGGTTTTGGGTTAGGGTTAGGGTTAGGGTTAGGGTTTGGGTTAGGGTTAGGGTTAGGTTTAAGGTTAGGGTTTGGGTTAGGGCAAGGGTTAGTTTTTGGGTTAGGGTTAGGGTTAGAATTAGGGTTAGGGTTAGGGTTAGGGTTAGGGTTAGGGTTAGGGTTAGGGTTAGGGTTTGAGTTAGGGTTAGGGTTAGGTTTAGGGTTTGTGTTAGGGTTAGGGTTAGGGTTAGGGTTATGGTTAGGGTTAGTGTTAGGGATTGGATTAGGGTTAGGATTAGGGTTTGGGTTCGGGTTAGAGTTATGGTTATGGTTAGGGTTTGAGTTAGGGTTATGTTGGGTTTAGGGTTAGGGTTTGGGTTAGGGTTAAGGTTAGGGTTAGGGTTAGGTTTTGGGTTAGGGTTAGGGTTAGGTTTAGGTTTTGATTTGGTTTAGTGTTAGGGTTAGGGTTAGTGTTAAGTTTAGGTTTTGCTTTAGGGTTTGGGTTAGGGATAGGGTTACGAATAGGGTTAAGTTTAGGGTTTGGGTTAGGGTTAGGGTTTAGGGTTAGGGTTAGGGTTATTGTTTGTGTTAAGTTTAGGGTTAGGGTTAGGGTTGGGTTAGGATTAGGGATAGGATTAGGGTTAGGGTTAGGGTTTCGTTTAGGGTTAGGGTTAGGTTTAGGTTTAGGTTTTGGTTTAGGTTTAGTGTTAGGGTTACGGTTTGGGTTAGGGTTAGGGTTTAGGGTTAGGGTTAGGCTTATTGTTTGGGTTAAGGTTAGGTTTAGGATTAGGGTTAGGAATATGTTTAGTGTTAGTGTTAGGGTTAGGGTTTGGTTTAGGGTTTGGGTTAGCGTTCGGTTTAGGTTTTGTGTTAGGTTTAGCGTTAGGGTTAGGGTTTGGGTTCGGGTTAGCGTTACGGTTAAGGTTAGGGTTTCGGTTAGGTTTAGGGTTAGTTTTTGGGTTAGGGTTAGGGTTAGGATTACTGTTAGGGTTAGGATTACTGTTAGGGTTTGGTTTAAGGTTAGGTTTAGGGTTAGAGTTTGATTTACCGTTAGGTTTAGTGTTAGGGTTAGGGTTTGTGTTAGGGTTAGGGTTAGGGTTAGGCGTTGGGTTTGAGTTAGGGTTACAGTTAGGGTTAGGATTAGGGTCAGGGTTAGGGTTAGAATTAGGGTTAGGTTTAGTGTTTGTGTTAGGGTTAGGATTAGGGTTAGGGTAATGGTTAGCGTTAGGATTAGGTTTAGGGTTAGTGTTAGGATTAGAGTTAGGATTAGAGTTTTGGTTTGGGATAGGGTTAGGTTTAGGGTTTGGGTTAGTGTTAGGGTTAGGGTTCGTGGTAGGGTTAGGGATTGGGTTAGGGTTAGGGTTAGGGTTATTGTTTGTGTTAAGTTTAGGGTTAGGGTTAGGGTTAGGTTTAGGTTTTGGTTTAGGTTTAGTGTTAGGGTTAGGGTTTGGGTTCGGGTTACGGTTTGTGTTAGGGTTAGTTTAGGGTTTGTGTTTGGTGTAGGTTTAGGGTTAGGGTTAGGGTTAGGTTTAGGGATTAGGGTTAGTGTTAGGTTTAGGGTTTGGGTTAGGGTTAGGGTTAGGGTTTGAGTTAGGGTTAGTGTTAGGTTTAGGATTAGGTTTGGGGTTAGTGATAGGATTAGAGTTAGGGTTAGGGTTTTGGTTTGGGTTAGGGTTAGGATTAGGGTTTGGGTTATTGTTAGGGTTATGTTAAGTTTAGGGTTAGGGTTAGAGTTAGGGTAAGGGTTAGGATTTGAGTTTGAGTTATGTTTAGGGATAGCATTAGGGTTAAGGTTAGTGTTAGGGTTATGGTTTGGGCTAGGTTTAGGCTTAGGGTTAGGCATAGGGTGTGGGTTAGGGTTAGGATTAGGTTTAGGTTTTGATTTGGGTTAGGGTTAGGTTTAGGGTTAGGGTTAGGGTTAATATTAGATTTAAGTTTAGGGTTAGGGTAAGGGTTAGGGTTCGGTTCTGGTTTAGGGTTAGGTTTAGGTTTAGGTTTAGGTTTTGGTTTAGGTTTAGTGGTAGGGTTAGGGTTTGGGTTCGGGTTAGGGTTAGGGTTAGGGTTAGGGTTATTTTTTGGGTTAAGGTTAGGTTTAGGGTTAGGGTTAGGAATATGGTTAGGGTTACGGTTACTGTTAGGGTTTGGTTTAGGGTTTGGGTTAGGGTTAGGTTTAGGTTTTGGGTTAGGTTTAGGTTTGTGGTTAGGGTTTGGGTTAGCGTTAGGGTTAGGGTTAAGGTTAGGGTTTGGGTTAAGGTTAGGGTTAGTTTTTGGGTAAGGGTTAGGGTTAGGGTTTGGTTTTGGTTTATGGTTAGGATTAGGGTTTGGGTTAATGTTTGTGGTTAGGGCTTAGGGGTTAGGTTTAGGGTTAGGGTTAAGGTTAGGGTTAGGATTTGGGTTAGGGTTAGGGTTTACGGTGTGGGTTTGGGTTAGGGATAGCGTTAGGGTTTGTGTTTGGGTTAGGGTTAGGTTTAGGTTTAGGTTTAGGGTTTGGGTTTGGGTTAGGTTTAGGGTTAGGGTGAGGGTTAGGGTTTGGGTTGGGGTTAGGGTTAGGAATAGGGTTAAGGTTATTTTTAGGGTTCGGGTTAGGGTTAGGGTTAGGTTTAGAGTTAGTTTTTAGGGTTAGTGTTAGGGTTAGGGTTTGAATTAGCGTTAGGGTTTGGGTTAGGGTTAGGGTTAGGGTTAGGGTTTAGGTTTAGGGTTAGGGTTATTGTTTGTGTTAAGTTTTGGGTTAGGGTTAGGGTTGGGTTAGGATTAGGGATAGGGTTAGGTTTAGGGTTAGGATTTGGTTTAGGGTTAGGGTTATGTTTAGGTTTAGGTTTTGGTTTACTTTTAGTGTTTGGGTTGGGGTTAGGGTTAGGGTTGGTGTTAGGAATATGTTTAGGGTTAGGGTTAGGATCATAGTTAGGATTAATGTTTTGGTTTGGGTTAGGGTTAGGGTTGGGGTTAGGGTTAGTCGTTGGGTTTGGTTTAGGGTTAGAGTTAGGGTTAGGATTAGGGTTAGGGTTAGGGTTAGGATTAGGGTTAGATTTGGTGTTACGGTTAGGGTTTGGTTTAGGGTTAGGATTTGCGTTAGGGTTAGCGTTAAGGTTAGGAATAGGATTATGGTTAGGGTTAGGGTTCGGGTTAGTTTCAGGGTTAGGGTTGGGGTTAGTTTTAGGTTTAGGGTTAGGGTTAGGATTAGAGTTAGGGTTAGGGTTTTGGTTTGTGTTAGGTTTAGACTTAAGGTTTGGTTTAGTGTTAGGGTTAGGGTTAGTGCTAGGTTTAGGGTTTGGGTTAGGGTTAGGGTTAGTATTAGGGTTATGTTTAGGGTTAAGTTTAGGGTTTGGATTTCGGTTAGGTTTAGGGTTAGGGTTAGGTTTAGGATTAGGGTTAGGGTTAGGGTTAGGGTTTGGGTTAAGGTTAGGGTTAGGTTACAGTTAGGAATAGGGTTAGAGTTAGTGTTAGGGTTAGGGTTAGGGTTAGGGTTAGGGTTTTGTTTTGGGTTAGGGTTAGGGTTAGGGTTTGGGTTAGGGTTAGGGTTAGGGTTAGGGTTTGGGTTAGGGTAAGGGTTAGGTTTAGGTTTTGATTTCGTTTAGTGTTAGGGTTAGGGTTAGTGTTAAGTTTAGGGTTAGGGTTAGGGTTAGGTTTAGGTTAGGGTTAGGGTTAGAGTTTGGGTTAGGGTTAGGGTTAGGGTTAGGGTTAGGGTTAGGGTTAACGTTAGGGTTAGGGTTTGGGATACGGATAGGGTTAGGGTTTGGTTTTTGGGTTAGGGTTAGGGTTAGGGTTAGGGTTAGGGTTAGAGTTAGGGTTAGGGTTTGAGTTTGAGTTAGGTTTAGGGTTAGCATTAGGGTTAAGTTTAGGGTTAGGGTCATGGTGTGGGTTAGGGTTATGGTTAGGGATAGGGTTAGAGTTTTGTTTTTGGGTTAGGGTTAGGGTTTGGGTTAATGTTTGTGGTTAGGGCTTAGGGGTAAAGTTTAGGGTTAGGGTTAGGGTTATGGTTTGGCTTAGGGTTAGGGTTACGGGGTGGGTTTGGGTTAGGGATAGGCTTAGTGTTTGGGTTTGGGTTAGGGTTAGGTTTATGTTTAGGGTTAGGGTTTGGGTTTGGGTTAGGTTTAGGGTTAGGGTTTGGGATAGGGTTAGGGTTAGTTATAGGTTTACGGTTACTGTTACGGTTTGGGTTAGGGTTTGGTTTTTGGGTTAGGGTTACAGTTAGGGTTAGGGTTAGGGTTTGTGTTAGGGTTAGGGTTAGGATTAGAGTTAGGGTTTAGGGTTAGGGTTAGGGTTAGGGTTAGGGTTACGGTTTGTGTTAGGGTTAGGGTTAGGGTTAGGGTTTGAGTTACGGTTAGGGTTTGAGTTCGGGTTAGGGTTAGGGTTAGGGATAGGGTTTAGGGTTAGGGTTAGGGTTATTGTTTCTGTTAAGTTTAGGGTTAGGGTTAGTGTTGGGTTAGGATTAGGGATAGGGTTAGGGTTAGGGTTAGGGTTTGGTTTAGGGTTAGGGTTAGGTTTAGGTTTAGGTTTTGGTTTAGGTTTAGTGTTAGGGTTAGGTTTTGGGTTCGTGTTAGGGTTAGGGTTAGGGTTAGGGTTATTGTTTGGGTTAAGTTTAGGGTTAGGGTTAGGAATATGGTTAGGTTTAGGGTTATGGTTAGGGTTTGGTTTAGGATTTGGGTTAGAGTTAGGTTGAGGTTTTGGGTTAGGGTTAGGGATAGGGTTTGAGTTAGGGTTAGGGTTAGGGTTAAGGTTAGGGTTTGGGTTAGTCTTAGGGTTAGTTTTTGGGTTAGGGTTAGGTTTAGGATTAGGGTTAGGGTTAGGTTTACGGTTGGGGTTTGGGTTAGGTTTAGGGTTAGGGTTAGGGTTTGAGTTAGGGTTAGGGTTAGGTTTAGGGTTTGGGTTAGGGTTAGGGTTAGGGTTAGGGTTAGGGTTAGAGTTAGGGTTTAGGGTAAGTGTTAGGTTTGGGGTTTCTGTTAGGGTTAGGAAAAGGATTAGAGTTAGGGTTAGGTTTAGGGTTAGGGTTAGGGTTAGGGTTAGGGTTATTGTTTGATTTAAGGTTAGGTTTAGGGTTAGGGTTGTGTTAGGATTAGTGATAGGTTTAGGGTTAGGGTTAGGATTTGGTTTAGGGTTAGGGTTAGGGATAGGGTTTAGGGTTAGGGTTAGGATTATTGTTTGTGGTAAGTTTAGGGTTAGGGTTAGGGTTGGGTTAGGATTAGGGATAGAGTTAGGGTTAGGGTTAGGGTTTGGTTAAGGGTGAGGGTTAGGTTTCGGTTTCGGTTTAGGTTTAGGTTTAGTGTTAGGGTTAGGGTTTTGGTTCGGGTTAGGGTTAGGGTTAGGGTTAGGGTTATTGTTTGGATTAAGGTTAGGGTTAGGGTTAGGGTTAGAATATGGTTAGGGTTAGGGTTATGGTTAGCGTTTGGTTTAGGATTTGGGTTAGGGTTAGGTTTAGGTTTTGGGTTAGGGTTAGGGTTAGGGTTAGGGTTTAGTTTAGAGTTAGGGTTAGTTTTTGGGTTAGGGTTACGTTTAGGATTAGGGTTAGGGTTAGGTTTAGGGTTAGGGTTTGGGTTAGGTGTAGGGTCAGGGTTAGGGTTTCGTTTGAGTTAGGATTAGGGTTAGGTGTAGGATTTGGGTTAGGTTTAGGGTTAGGGTTAGGGTTTGGGATAGGGATAGGGTCAGGGTTTGGTTTTTGGGTTAGGGTTAGGGTTAGGGTTTGGGTTAGGGTTAGGGTTACGGTGTGGGTTTCGGTAAGGGATAGGGTTAGTGTATGGGTTTGGGTTAGGGTTAGGGTTTGGGTTAGGGTTAGGGTTAGTTATAGGGTTAAGGTTATTCTTAGGGTTTGGGTTAGGGTTTGGGTTAGGGTTCGGAATAGGTTTTGGGTTAGGGTTAGTGTTAGGGTTAGGGTTTGAGTTAGGGTTAGGGTTAGAGTTAGGGTTTAGGGTAAGTGTTAGGTTTGGGGTTTGGGTTAGGGTTAGGATTAGGATTAGGGTTAGGGTTAGGTTTAGGGTTAGGTTTAGGGTTTGTCTTAGGGTTAGGGTTTAGGGTTAGGGTTAGGGTTAGGGTTAGTGTTAGGGTTAGGGTTATTTTTGGTTTAAGGTTAGGTTTAGGGTTAGGGTTGTGTTAAGATTAGTGATAAGTTTAGGGTTAGGGTTAGGATTTGGTTTAGGATTAGGGTTAGGTTTAAGTTTAGGTTTTCGTTTAGGTTTAGTGTTTGGGTTAGGGTTTGGGTTCGGGTTCGGGTTATTGTTTGGGTTAAGGTTAGGGTTAGGGTTAGGGGTAGGAATATGTTTAGGGTTAGGGTTATGGTTAGGGTTTGGTTTACGGTTTGGGTTAGGGTTAGGTTTAGGTTTTGGGTTAGGGTTATTGTTAGGGTTAGGGTTTGGGTTAGGGTTAGGGTTAGGGTGAAGGTTATGGTTTTGGTTAGGCTTAGGGTTAATTTTTGGGTTAGGATTAGGGTTAGGATTTCGGTTCAGGGTTAGCTTTAGGGTTAGGGTTTGGGGTAGGGTTAGGGTTAGGCTTAGGGTTTAAGTTAGGGTTAGGGTTAGGTTTAGGATTTAGGTTAGGGTAAGGGTTAGGTTTAGGGTTAGGGTTTGGGGTAGGGTTAGGGTTAGGATTAGGGTTTGAGTTAGGATTAGGGTTAGGGTTAGGGTTTGGGTTAGGGTTAGGGTGAGTATTAGAGTTACGTTTAGGGTTAAGTTTAGGGTTTGGATTTCGGTTAGGTTTAAGTTTAGGGTTAGGGTTAGGTTTAGGTTTAGGGTTAGTGTTAGGGTTAGGATTAGAGTTAGGGTTAGGGTTTTGGTTTGGGTTAGGGTTAGGGTTACTGATAGCTTTAGGGTTTGGGTTAGGGTTAGAATTAATACTAGGGTTACGTTTAATGTTAAATTTAGGGTTTGGATTTCGGTTAGGTTCAGGGTTAGGGATAGGGTTAGGTTTAGGGTTAGGTTTTGGGTTAGGGTTAGGGTTTGGGTTTGGTTTAGGTTTAGGGTTAGGGATAGGTTTAGGGTTTGGGTTAGGGTTAGGGTTAGTTATAGGCTTAATGTTATTATTAGGGTTAGGGTTAGAGTTAGGGTTAGGGTTTGTGTTAGCGTTAGGGTTAGGGTTAGAGTTAGGGTTTAGGGTTAGTGTTAGGTTTAAGGTTTGGGTTAGAGTTAGGATTAGGATTAGGGTTAGGGTTAGGTTTAGGGTTATGGTTTGTGTTAGGGTTAGGATTAGGGTTAGGGTTTTAGTTAGGGTTAGGGTTATTGTTTGTGTTAAGTTGAGGGTTAGGGTTAGGGTTGTGTTAGGATTAGGGATAGGGTTAGGTATAGGGTTAGGGTTTGGTTTAGGGTTAGGGTTAGGTTTAGGTTTAGGTTTTGGTTTGGGTTTAGTGTTAGGGTTAGGGTTTGGGTTCGGGTTCGGGTTAGGGTTAGGGTTAGGGTTATTATTTGGTTTAAGGTTAGGGTTAGGGTTAGGGTTAGGAATATGGTTAGGGTTAGGGTTATGGTTAGGGTTTGGTTTAGGATTTGGGTTAGGGTTATGTTTAGGTTTTGGGTTAGGGTTAGGGTTAGGGTTTGGGTTAGGGTTAGGGTTAGGGTTAAGTTTAGGGTTTGGGTTAGGGTTAATTTTATGGTTAGGGTTAGTGTTAGGGATTGTATTAGTGTTAGGGTTAGGGTTTCGGTTCGGGTTAGAATTATGGTTATGGTTTGGGTTTCAGTTAGGTTTATG
>JAJHUQ010000034.1:5432500-5455000 GCA_035773235.1 Eospalax fontanierii
TTTGGTTTAGGGTTAGGGTTAAGGTTTGGGTTAGTGTTAGGGTTAGGGTTAGTGTTAGGGTTTGGGTTAGGGTTAGTGTTAGTATTAGGGTTAGGATTAGGGTTAAGTTTAGGGTTTGTGTTTGATATAGGTTTAGGGTTAGGGTTACCCTTAGGGTTAGGGTTTAGGGCTAGTGTTAGGTTTAGGGTTTGGTTTAGGGTTAGGGTTAGGGTTAGGGTTTGAGTTAGGGTTAGGTTTAGGGTTAGGGTTTGATTTAGGTTTAGGATTACTGTTAGGATTAGGATTAGGGTTAGGTTTAGGAATAGGATTAGAGTTAGGATTAAGATTTTGGTTTGGGTTAGGTTTAGGGTTAGTGTTTGGGTTAGTGTTAGGGTTAGGGTTAGTGTTAGTCTTAGGGTTTGGTTTAGGGTTAGGATTAGGGTTACGTTTAGGTTTTGGGTTAGGTTTAGGGTTAGGGTTAGGGTTTGGGTTCGGGTTAGAGTTATGGTTATGGTTAGGGTTTGAGTTAGGGTTATGTTAGATTTAGGGTTAGGGTTTGGGTTAGGGTTAGGGTTAGGGTTGGAGTTTGTGTTAGGTTTAGGGTTAGCATTAGGGTTACGGTTAGGGTTAGGGTTATGGTTTGGGTTAGGGTTATGGTTAGGGTTAGTGTTAGGGTTTGGGTTAGGGTTAGGGTTATGTTTAGGTTTTGATTTGGTTTAGTGTTAGGGTTAGGGTTAGTATTAAGTTTAGCGTTTGCGTTAGAGTTATGGTTAGGCATACGGTTACGAATAGGGTTAAGTTTAGGGTTTGGGTTTGGTTTAGGTTTAGGGTTAGGGTTAGGGTTAGGTTTAGGTTAGGGTTAGGGTTAGGGTTTGGGTTTGGGTTAATGTTTGTGGTTAGGGCTTAGGGGTTCGGATTAGGGTTAGGAATAGGGTTAGGGTTAGGGTTAGGGTTAGGGTTAGCCTTAGGGTTAGAGTTTGGGATAGGGATAGGGTTAGGGTTTGGTTTTTGGGTTAGGGTTAGGGTTAGGGTTTGGGTTAATGTTTGTGGTTAGGGCTTAGGGGTAAGGTTTAGGGTTAGGTTTAGGGTTAGGGTTTGGCTTAGGGTTAGGGTTACGGGGTTGGTTTGGGTTAGTGATAGGCTTAGTGTTTGGGTTTGGGTTAGGTTTGGGTTTAGGTTTAGGGTTAGGGTTTGGGTTTGGTTTAGGTTTAGGGTTAGGGATAGGTTTAGGGTTTGGGTTAGGGTTAGGGTTAGTTATAGGCTTAATGTTATTGTTAGGGTTAGGGTTAGAGTTAGGGTTAGGGTTTGTGTTAGGGTTAGGGTTAGGGTTAGAGTTAGGATTTAGGGTTAGTGTTAGGTTTAAGGTTTGGGTTAGGGTTAGGATTAGGATTAGGGTTAGGGTTAGGTTTAGGGTTAGGGTTTGTGTTAGGGTTAGGGTTAGGGTTAGGGTTTGAGTTAGGGTTAGGGTTTGGGTTCGGGTTAGGGTTAGGGTTAGGGATAAGGTTTAGGGTTAGAGTTAGGGTTATTGTTTGTGTTAAGTTTAGGGTTAGGGTTAGGGTTGTGTTAGGATTAGGGATAGGGTTAGGTATAGGGTTAGGGTTTGGTTTAGGGTTAGGGTTAGGTTTAGGTTTAGGTTTTGGTTTGGGTTTAGTGTTAGGGTTAGGGTTTGGGTTCGGGTTCGGGTTAGGGTTAGGGTTATTATTTGCTTTAAGGTTTGGGTTAGGGTTAGGGTTAGGAATATGGTTAGGGTTAGGGTTATGGTTAGGGTTTGGTTTAGGATTTCGGTTAGGTTTATGTTTAGGTTTTGGGTTAGGGTTAGGGTTAGGGTTAGGGTTAAGTTTAGGGTTTGGGTTAGGGTTAGTTTTATGGTTAGGGTTAGTGTTAGGGATTGTATTAGTGTTAGGGTTAGGGTTTCGGTTCGGGTTAGAATTATGGTTATGGTTTGGGTTTCAGTTAGGTTTATGTTAAGTTTAGGGTTAGGGTTTGGGTTAGGGTTAGGGTTAGGTTTAGGGTTTGAGTTTGAGTTAGGGTTAGGGTTTGGGTTTAGTGTTAGGGTTAGGGTTAGGGTTTGAGTTAGGGTTCGGTTTAGGTTTAGGGTTTGGGTTAGGGTTAGGGTTAGGGTTATGGTTAGGGTTAGTGTTAGGGATTGGATTAGGGTTAGGGTTAGGGTTTGGGTTCGGGTTAGAATTATGGTTATGGTTAGGGTTTGAGTTAGGTTTATGTTAAGTTTAGGGTTAGGGTTTGGGTTAGGGTTAGGGTTAGGGTTAGGGTTTGAGTTTGAGTTAGGTTTAGGGTTAGCATTAGTGTTAAGTTTAGGGTTAGGGTTATGGTTTGGGTTAGGGTTAGGGTTAGGGTTAGGGTTAGGGTTAGGGTTTGGGTAAGGGTTAGGGTTAGGTTTAGGTTTTGATTTGGTTTAGTGTTAGGGTTAGGGTTAGTGTTAACTTTAGGTTTAGGGTTTGGATTAGGTTTATGTTTAGGTTAGGGTTAGGGTTAGGGTTTGGGTTAAGGTTAGGCTTAGGGTTAGGGTTAGGAATAGGGTTAGGGTTAGGGTTAGGGTTAGGGTTAGGGTTAGCGTTAGGGTTAGGGTTTGGGATAGGGATAGGGTTAGGGTTTGGTTTTTGGGTTAGGGTTAGGGTTTAGGTTAGGGTTAGGGTTACGGTGTGGGTTTGGGTAAAGGATAGGGTTAGAGTTTGGGGTTGGGTTAGTGTTAAGGTTTGGGTTAGGATTATGGTTAGTTATAGGGTTAAGGTTACTGTTAGGGTTTGGGTTAGGGTTTGGGTTAGGGTTCGGTTTAGGTTTTGGGTTAGGGTTAGAGTTAGGGTTAGGGTTTGAGTTAGGGTTAGGGTTAGGGTTAGAGTTAGGGTTTAGGGTTAGTGTTAGGTTTGGGGTTTGGGTTAGGGTTAGGATTAGGATTAGGGTTAGGGTTAGGGTTAGGATTAGAGTTAGGATTAGAGTTTTGGTTTGGGTTAGGTTTAGGGTGAGGGTTACGGTTAGTCGTTGGGTTTGGTTTAGGGTTAGGGTTAGGGTTAGGATTAGAGTTAGGGTTAGGGTTAGGATTAGGGTTAGGTTTAGTGTTTGGGTTAGGGTTAGGGATTGGGTTAGGGTTAGGGTTAGGATTAGGGTTAGGGTTAGGGTTAGGATTAGAGTTTTGCTTTGGGTTAGGGTTAGGGTTAAGGTTTGGGTTAGTGTTAGGGTTAGGGTTAGTGTTAGGGTTTGGGTTAGGGTTAGTGTTAGTATTAGGGTTACGATTAGGGTTAAGTTTAGGGTTTGTGTTTGGTATAGGTTTAGTGTTAGGGTTACCCTTAGGGTTAGGGTTTAGGGTTAGTGTTAGGGTTAGGGTTTGGGTTAGGGTTAGGGTTAGGGTTAGGGTTTGAGTTAGGGTTAGGTTTAGGGTTAGCATTAGGGTTACGGTTAGGGTTAGGGTTATGGTTTGGGTTAGGGTTATGGTTAGGGTTAGTGTTAGGGTTTGGGTTAGGGTTAGGGTTATGTTTAGGTTTTGATTTGGTTTAGTGTTAGGGTTAGGGTTAGTATTAAGTTTAGCGTTTGCGTTAGGGTTAGGGTTAGGCATACGGTTACGAATAGGGTTAAGTTTAGGGTTTGGGTTTGGTTTAGGTTTAGGGTTAGGCTTAGGGTTAGGTTTAGGTTAGGGTTAAGGTTAGGGTTTGAGTTTGGGTTAATGTTTGTGGTTAGGGCTTAGGGATTAGGATTAGGGTTAGGAAAAGGGTTAGGGTTAGGGTTAGGGTTAGCATTAGGGTTAGAGTTTGGGATAGGGATAGGGATAGGGTTAGGGTTTGGTTTTTGGGTTAGGGTTAGGGTTAGGGTTTGGGTTAATGTTTGTGGTTAGGGCTGAGGGGTAAGGTTTAGGGTTAGGTTTAGGGTTAGGGTTTGGCTTAGGGTTAGGGTTACGGGGTGGGTTTGGGTTAGGGATAGGCTTAGTGTTTGGGTTTGGGTTAGGTTTGGGTTTAGGTTAGGGTTAGGGTTTGGGTTTGGTTTACGTTTAGGGTTAGGGATATGTTTAGGGTTTGGGTTAGTGTTAGGGTTAGTTATAGGCTTAATGTTATTGTTAGGGTTAGGGTTAGAGTTAGGGTTAGGGTTTGTGTTAGGGTTAGGGTTACGGTCAGAGTTAGGGTTTAGGGTTAGTGTTAGGTTTAAGGTTTGGGTTAGGGTTAGGATTAGGATTAGGGTTAGGGTTAGGTTTAGGGTTAGGGTTTGTGTTAGGGTTAGGGTTAGGTTTATGGTTTGAGTTAGGGTTAGGGTTTGGGTTCGGGTTAGGGTTAGGGTTAGGGATAGGGTTTAGTGTTAGGGATAGAGTTATTGTTTGTGTTAAGTTTAGGGTTAGGGTTAGGGTTGTGTTAGGATTAGGGATAGGGTTAGGTATAGGGTTAGGGTTTGGTTTAGGGTTAGGGTTAGGTTTAGGTTTAGGTTTTGGTTTGGGTTTAGTGTTAGGGTTAGGGTTTGGGTTCGGTTTCGGGTTAGGGTTAGGGTTAGGGTTATTATTTGGTTTAAGGTTAGGGGTAGGGTTAGGGTTAGGAATATGGTTAGGGTTAGGGTTATGGTTAGGTTTTGGTTTAGGATTTGGGTTAGGGTTATGTTTAGGTTTTGGGTTAGGGTTAGGGTTAGGGTTTGGGTTAGGGTTAGTGTTAGGGTTAAGTTTAGGGTTTGGGTTAGTTTTAGGGTTATGGTTAAGGTTAGTGTTAGCAATTGGATTAGGGTTAGGGTTAGGGTTTGGGTTCGGGTTAGAATTATGGTTATGGTTAGGGTTTTAGTTAGGTTTATGTTAAGTTTAGGGTTAGGGTTTGGGTTAGGTTTAGGGTTAGGGTTAGGGTTTGAGTTTGAGTTAGGGTTAGGGTTTGGGTTTAGTGTTAGGGTTAGGGTTAGGGTTTGAGTTAGGGTTAGGTTTAGGTTTAGGGTTTGGGTTAGGGTTAGGGTTAGGGTTATGGTTAGTGTTAGTGTTAGGGATTGGATTAGGCTTAGGGTTAGGGTTTGGGTTCGGGTTAGAATTATGGTTCTGGTTAGAGTTTCATTTAGGTTTATGTTAAGTTTAGGGTTAGGGTTTGGGTTAGGGTTAGGGTTAGGGTTAGGGTTTGAGTTAGGGTTAGGGTTTGGGTTCGGGTTAGGGTTAGGGTTAGGGATAAGGTTTAGGGTTAGGGTTAGGGATATTGTTTCTGTTAAGTTTAGGGTTAGGGTTAGGGTTGTGTTAGGATTAGGGATAGGGTTAGGTATAGGGTTAGGGTTTGGTTTAGGGTTAGGGTTAGGTTTAGGTTTAGGTTTTGGTTTGGGTTTAGTGTTAGGGTTAGGGTTTGGGTTCGGGTTCGGGTTAGGGTTAGGGTTATTATTTGGTTTAAGGTTAGGGTTAGGGTTAGGGTTAGGAATATGGTTAGGGTTAGGGTTATGGTTAGGGTTTGGTTTAGGATTTGGGTTAGGGTTATGTTTAGGTTTTGGGTTAGGGTTAGGGTTAGGGTTTGGGTTAGGGTTAGGGTTAGGGTTAAGTTTAGGGTTTGGGTTAGGGTTAGTTTTATGGTTAGGGTTAGTGTTAGGGATTGGATTAGTGTTAGGGTTAGGGTTTCGGTTCGGGTTAGAATTATGGTTATGGTTTGGGTTTCAGTTAGGTTTATGTTAAGTTTAGGGTTAGGGTTTGGTTTAGGTTTAGGGTTAGGTTTAGGGTTTGAGTTTGAGTTAGGGTTAGGGTTTGGGTTTAGTGTTAGGGTTAGGGTTAGGGTTTGAGTTTGAGTTAGGTTTAGTGTTAGCATTAGTGTTAAGTTTAGGGTTAGGGTTATGGTTTGGGTTAGGGTTAGGGTTAGGGTTAGGGTTAGGGTTAGGGTTAGGGTTTGGGTAAGGGTTAGGGTTAGGTTTAGGTTTTGATTTGGTTTAGTGTTAGGGTTAGGGTTAGTGTTAACTTTAGGGTTAGGGTTTGGATTAGGTTTATGTTTAGGTTAGGGTTATGGTTAGGGTTTGGGTTAAGGTTAGGTTTAGGGTTAGGGTTAGGAATACGGTTAGGGTTAGGGTTAGGGTTAGGGTTAGGGTTAGGGTTAGGGTTAGCGTTAGGGTTAGGTTTTGGGATAGGGATAGGGTTAGGGTTTGGTTTTTGGGTTAGGGTTAGGGTTTAGGTTAGGGTTAGGGTTACGGTGTGGGTTTGGGTAAAGGATAGGGTTAGAGTTTGGGGTTGGGTTAGTGTTAGGGTTTGGGTTAGGATTATGGTTAGTTATAGGGTTAAGGTTACTGTTAGGGTTTGGGTTAGGGTTTGGGTTAGGGTTCGGTTTAGGTTTTGGGTTAGGGTTAGAGTTAGGGTTAGGGTTTGAGTTAGGGTTAGGGTTAGGGTTAGAGTTAGGGTTTAGGGTTAGTGTTAGGTTTGGGGTTTGGGTTAGGGTTAGGATTAGGATTAGGGTTAGGGTTAGGGTTAGGATTAGAGTTAGGATTAGAGTTTTGGTTTGGGTTAGGTTTAGGGTGAGGGTTACGGTTAGTCGTTGGGTTTGGTTTAGGGTTAGGTTTAGGGTTAGGATTAGGGTTAGGGTTAGGGTTAGGATTAGGGTTAGGTTTAGTGTTTGGGTTAGGGTTAGGGATAGGGTTAGGGTTAGGGTTAGGATTAGGGTTAGGGTTAGGGTTAGGATTAGAGTTTTGCTTTGGGTTAGGGTTAGGGTTAAGGTTTGGGTTAGTGTTAGGGTTAGGGTTAGTGTTAGGGTTTGGGTTAGGGTTAGTGTTAGTATTAGGGTTACGATTAGGGTTAAGTTTAGGGTTTGTGTTTGGTATAGGTTTAGTGTTAGGGTTACCCTTAGGGTTAGGGTTTAGGGTTAGTGTTAGGTTTAAGGTTTGGGTTAGGGTTAGGGTTAGGGTTAGGGTTTGAGTTAGGGTTAGGTTTAGGGTTAGCATTAGGGTTACGGTTAGGGTTAGGGTTATGGTTTGGGTTAGGGTTAGGGTTAGGGTTGGAGTTTGTGTTAGGTTTAGGGTTAGCATTAGGGTTACGGTTAGGGTTAGGGTTATGGTTTGGGTTAGGGTTATGGTTAGGGTTAGTGTTAGGGTTTGGGTTAGGGTTAGGGTTATGTTTAGGTTTTGATTTGGTTTAGTGTTAGGGTTAGGGTTAGTATTAAGTTTAGCGCTTGCGTTAGAGTTATGGTTAGGCATACGCTTACGAATAGGGTTAAGTTTAGGGTTTGGGTTTGGTTTAGGTTTAGGGTTAGGGTTAGGGTTAGGTTTAGGTTAGGGTTAGGGTTAGGGTTTGGGTTTGGGTTAATGTTTGTGGTTAGGGCTTAGGGATTAGGATTAGGGTTAGGAATAGGGTTAGGGTTAGGGTTAGGGTTAGGGTTAGCATTAGGGTTAGAGTTTGGGATAGGGATAGGGTTAGGGTTTGGTTTTTGGGTTAGGGTTAGGGTTAGGGTTTGGGTTAATGTTTGTGGTTAGGGCTTAGGGGTAAGGTTTAGGGTTAGGTTTAGGGTTAGGGTTTGGCTTAGGGTTAGGGTTACGGGGTTGGTTTGGGTTAGGGATAGGCTTAGTGTTTGGGTTTGGGTTAGGTTTGGGTTTAGGTTTAGGGTTAGGGTTTGGGTTTGGTTTAGGTTTAGGGTTAGGGATAGGTTTAGGGTTTGGGTTAGGGTTAGGGTTAGTTATAGGCTTAATGTTATTGTTAGGGTTAGGGTTAGAGTTAGGGTTAGGGTTTGTGTTAGGGTTAGGGTTAGGGTTAGAGTTAGGATTTAGGGTTAGTGTTAGGTTTAAGGTTTGGGTTAGGGTTAGGATTAGGATTAGGGTTAGGGTTAGGTTTAGGGTTAGGGTTTGTGTTAGGGTTAGGGTTAGGGTTAGGGTTTGAGTTAGGGTTAGGGTTTGGGTTCGGGTTAGGGTTAGGGTTAGGGATAAGGTTTAGGGTTAGAGTTAGGGTTATTGTTTGTGTTAAGTTTAGGGTTAGGGTTAGGGTTGTGTTAGGATTAGGGATAGGGTTAGGTATAGGGTTAGGGTTTGGTTTAGGGTTAGGGTTAGGTTTAGGTTTAGGTTTTGGTTTGGGTTTAGTGTTAGGGTTAGGGTTTGGGTTCGGGTTCGGGTTAGGGTTAGGGTTATTATTTGCTTTAAGGTTTGGGTTAGGGTTAGGGTTAGGAATATGGTTAGGGTTAGGGTTATGGTTAGGGTTTGGTTTAGGATTTCGGTTAGGTTTATGTTTAGGTTTTGGGTTAGGGTTAGGGTTAGGGTTAGGGTTAAGTTTAGGGTTTGGGTTAGGGTTAGTTTTATGGTTAGGGTTAGTGTTAGGGATTGTATTAGTGTTAGGGTTAGGGTTTCGGTTCGGGTTAGAATTATGGTTATGGTTTGGGTTTCAGTTAGGTTTATGTTAAGTTTAGGGTTAGGGTTTGGGTTAGGGTTAGGGTTAGGTTTAGGGTTTGAGTTTGAGTTAGGGTTAGGGTTTGGGTTTAGTGTTAGGGTTAGGGTTAGGGTTTGAGTTAGGGTTCGGTTTAGGTTTAGGGTTTGGGTTAGGGTTAGGGTTAGGGTTATGGTTAGGGTTAGTGTTAGGGATTGGATTAGGGTTAGGGTTAGGGTTTGGGTTCGGGTTAGAATTATGGTTATGGTTAGGGTTTGAGTTAGGTTTATGTTAAGTTTAGGGTTAGGGTTTGGGTTAGGGTTAGGGTTAGGGTTAGGGTTTGAGTTTGAGTTAGGTTTAGGGTTAGCATTAGTGTTAAGTTTAGGGTTAGGGTTATGGTTTGGGTTAGGGTTAGGGTTAGGGTTAGGGTTAGGGTTAGGGTTTGGGTAAGGGTTAGGGTTAGGTTTAGGTTTTGATTTGGTTTAGTGTTAGGGTTAGGGTTAGTGTTAACTTTAGGTTTAGGGTTTGGATTAGGTTTATGTTTAGGTTAGGGTTAGGGTTAGGGTTTGGGTTAAGGTTAGGGTTAGGGTTAGGGTTAGGAATAGGGTTAGGGTTAGGGTTAGGGTTAGGGTTAGGGTTAGCGTTAGGGTTAGGGTTTGGGATAGGGATAGGGTTAGGGTTTGGTTTTTGGGTTAGGGTTAGGGTTTAGGTTAGGGTTAGGGTTACGGTGTGGGTTTGGGTAAAGGATAGGGTTAGAGTTTGGGGTTGGGTTAGTGTTAAGGTTTGGGTTAGGATTATGGTTAGTTATAGGGTTAAGGTTACTGTTAGGGTTTGGGTTAGGGTTTGGGTTAGGGTTCGGTTTAGGTTTTGGGTTAGGGTTAGAGTTAGGGTTAGGGTTTGAGTTAGGGTTAGGGTTAGGGTTAGAGTTAGGGTTTAGGGTTAGTGTTAGGTTTGGGGTTTGGGTTAGGGTTAGGATTAGGATTAGGGTTAGGGTTAGGGTTAGGATTAGAGTTAGGATTAGAGTTTTGGTTTGGGTTAGGTTTAGGGTGAGGGTTACGGTTAGTCGTTGGGTTTGGTTTAGGGTTAGGGTTAGGGTTAGGATTAGAGTTAGGGTTAGGGTTAGGATTAGGGTTAGGTTTAGTGTTTGGGTTAGGGTTAGGGATTGGGTTAGGGTTAGGGTTAGGATTAGGGTTAGGGTTAGGGTTAGGATTAGAGTTTTGCTTTGGGTTAGGGTTAGGGTTAAGGTTTGGGTTAGTGTTAGGGTTAGGGTTAGTGTTAGGGTTTGGGTTAGGGTTAGTGTTAGTATTAGGGTTACGATTAGGGTTAAGTTTAGGGTTTGTGTTTGGTATAGGTTTAGTGTTAGGGTTACCCTTAGGGTTAGGGTTTAGGGTTAGTGTTAGGGTTAGGGTTTGGGTTAGGGTTAGGGTTAGGGTTAGGGTTTGAGTTAGGGTTAGGTTTAGGGTTAGCATTAGGGTTACGGTTAGGGTTAGGGTTATGGTTTGGGTTAGGGTTATGGTTAGGGTTAGTGTTAGGGTTTGGGTTAGGGTTAGGGTTATGTTTAGGTTTTGATTTGGTTTAGTGTTAGGGTTAGGGTTAGTATTAAGTTTAGCGTTTGCGTTAGGGTTAGGGTTAGGCATACGGTTACGAATAGGGTTAAGTTTAGGGTTTGGGTTTGGTTTAGGTTTAGGGTTAGGCTTAGGGTTAGGTTTAGGTTAGGGTTAAGGTTAGGGTTTGAGTTTGGGTTAATGTTTGTGGTTAGGGCTTAGGGATTAGGATTAGGGTTAGGAAAAGGGTTAGGGTTAGGGTTAGGGTTAGCATTAGGGTTAGAGTTTGGGATAGGGATAGGGATAGGGTTAGGGTTTGGTTTTTGGGTTAGGGTTAGGGTTAGGGTTTGGGTTAATGTTTGTGGTTAGGGCTGAGGGGTAAGGTTTAGGGTTAGGTTTAGGGTTAGGGTTTGGCTTAGGGTTAGGGTTACGGGGTGGGTTTGGGTTAGGGATAGGCTTAGTGTTTGGGTTTGGGTTAGGTTTGGGTTTAGGTTAGGGTTAGGGTTTGGGTTTGGTTTACGTTTAGGGTTAGGGATATGTTTAGGGTTTGGGTTAGTGTTAGGGTTAGTTATAGGCTTAATGTTATTGATAGGGTTAGGGTTGGCGTTAGGTTTAGGGTTTGTGTGAGGGTTAGGGTTACGGTTAGAGTTAGGGTGTAGGCGTAGGGGTAGGTTTAAGGTTTGGGTTAGGGTTAGGATTAGGATTAGGGTTAGGGTTAGGTTTAGGGTTAGGGTTTGTGTTAGGGTTAGGGTTAGGTTTATGGTTTGAGTTAGGGTTAGGGTTTGGGTTCGGGTTAGGGTTAGGGTTAGGGATAGGGTTTAGGGTTAGGGTTAGGGTTATTGTTTGTGTTAAGTTTAGGGTTAGGGTTAGGGTTGTGTTAGGATTAGGGATAGGGTTAGGTATAGGGTTAGGGTTTGGTTTAGGGTTAGGGTTAGGTTTAGGTTTAGGTTTTGGTTTGGGTTTAGTGTTAGGGTTAGGGTTTGGGTTCGGTTTCGGGTTAGGGTTAGGGTTAGGGTTATTATTTGGTTTAAGGTTAGGGGTAGGGTTAGGGTTAGGAATATGGTTAGGGTTAGGGTTATGGTTAGGTTTTGGTTTAGGATTTGGGTTAGGGTTATGTTTAGGTTTTGGGTTAGGGTTAGGGTTAGGGTTTGGGTTAGGGTTAGTGTTAGGGTTAAGTTTAGGGTTTGGGTTAGTTTTAGGGTTATGGTTAAGGTTAGTGTTAGCAATTGGATTAGGGTTAGGGTTAGGGTTTGGGTTCGGGTTAGAATTATGGTTATGGTTAGGGTTTTAGTTAGGTTTATGTTAAGTTTAGGGTTAGGGTTTGGGTTAGGTTTAGGGTTAGGGTTAGGGTTTGAGTTTGAGTTAGGGTTAGGGTTTGGGTTTAGTGTTAGGGTTAGGGTTAGGGTTTGAGTTAGGGTTAGGTTTAGGTTTAGGGTTTGGGTTAGGGTTAGGGTTAGGGTTATGGTTAGTGTTAGTGTTAGGGATTGGATTAGGCTTAGGGTTAGGGTTTGGGTTCGGGTTAGAATTATGGTTCTGGTTAGAGTTTCATTTAGGTTTATGTTAAGTTTAGGGTTAGGGTTTGGGTTAGGGTTAGGGTTAGGGTTAGGGTTTGAGTTAGGGTTAGGGTTTGGGTTCGGGTTAGGGTTAGGGTTAGGGATAAGGTTTAGGGTTAGGGTTAGGGATATTGTTTCTGTTAAGTTTAGGGTTAGGGTTAGGGTTGTGTTAGGATTAGGGATAGGGTTAGGTATAGGGTTAGGGTTTGGTTTAGGGTTAGGGTTAGGTTTAGGTTTAGGTTTTGGTTTGGGTTTAGTGTTAGGGTTAGGGTTTGGGTTCGGGTTCGGGTTAGGGTTAGGGTTATTATTTGGTTTAAGGTTAGGGTTAGGGTTAGGGTTAGGAATATGGTTAGGGTTAGGGTTATGGTTAGGGTTTGGTTTAGGATTTGGGTTAGGGTTATGTTTAGGTTTTGGGTTAGGGTTAGGGTTAGGGTTTGGGTTAGGGTTAGGGTTAGGGTTAAGTTTAGGGTTTGGGTTAGGGTTAGTTTTATGGTTAGGGTTAGTGTTAGGGATTGGATTAGTGTTAGGGTTAGGGTTTCGGTTCGGGTTAGAATTATGGTTATGGTTTGGGTTTCAGTTAGGTTTATGTTAAGTTTAGGGTTAGGGTTTGGTTTAGGTTTAGGGTTAGGTTTAGGGTTTGAGTTTGAGTTAGGGTTAGGGTTTGGGTTTAGTGTTAGGGTTAGGGTTAGGGTTTGAGTTTGAGTTAGGTTTAGTGTTAGCATTAGTGTTAAGTTTAGGGTTAGGGTTATGGTTTGGGTTAGGGTTAGGGTTAGGGTTAGGGTTAGGGTTAGGGTTAGGGTTAGGGTTTGGGTAAGGGTTAGGGTTAGGTTTAGGTTTTGATTTGGTTTAGTGTTAGGGTTAGGGTTAGTGTTAACTTTAGGGTTAGGGTTTGGATTAGGTTTATGTTTAGGTTAGGGTTATGGTTAGGGTTTGGGTTAAGGTTAGGTTTAGGGTTAGGGTTAGGAATACGGTTAGGGTTAGGGTTAGGGTTAGGGTTAGGGTTAGGGTTAGGGTTAGCGTTAGGGTTAGGTTTTGGGATAGGGATAGGGTTAGGGTTTGGTTTTTGGGTTAGGGTTAGGGTTTAGGTTAGGGTTAGGGTTACGGTGTGGGTTTGGGTAAAGGATAGGGTTAGAGTTTGGGGTTGGGTTAGTGTTAGGGTTTGGGTTAGGATTATGGTTAGTTATAGGGTTAAGGTTACTGTTAGGGTTTGGGTTAGGGTTTGGGTTAGGGTTCGGTTTAGGTTTTGGGTTAGGGTTAGAGTTAGGGTTAGGGTTTGAGTTAGGGTTAGGGTTAGGGTTAGAGTTAGGGTTTAGGGTTAGTGTTAGGTTTGGGGTTTGGGTTAGGGTTAGGATTAGGATTAGGGTTAGGGTTAGGGTTAGGATTAGAGTTAGGATTAGAGTTTTGGTTTGGGTTAGGTTTAGGGTGAGGGTTACGGTTAGTCGTTGGGTTTGGTTTAGGGTTAGGTTTAGGGTTAGGATTAGGGTTAGGGTTAGGGTTAGGATTAGGGTTAGGTTTAGTGTTTGGGTTAGGGTTAGGGATAGGGTTAGGGTTAGGGTTAGGATTAGGGTTAGGGTTAGGGTTAGGATTAGAGTTTTGCTTTGGGTTAGGGTTAGGGTTAAGGTTTGGGTTAGTGTTAGGGTTAGGGTTAGTGTTAGGGTTTGGGTTAGGGTTAGTGTTAGTATTAGGGTTACGATTAGGGTTAAGTTTAGGGTTTGTGTTTGGTATAGGTTTAGTGTTAGGGTTACCCTTAGGGTTAGGGTTTAGGGTTAGTGTTAGGTTTAAGGTTTGGGTTAGGGTTAGGGTTAGGGTTAGGGTTTGAGTTAGGGTTAGGTTTAGGGTTAGCATTAGGGTTACGGTTAGGGTTAGGGTTATGGTTTGGGTTAGGGTTATGGTTAGGGTTAGTGTTAGGGTTTGGGTTAGGGTTAGGGTTATGTTTAGGTTTTGATTTGGTTTAGTGTTAGGGTTAGGTTTAGTATTAAGTTTAGCGTTTGCGTTAGGGTTAGGGTTAGGCATACGGTTACGAATAGGGTTAAGTTTAGGGTTTGGGTTTGGTTTAGGTTTAGGGTTAGGGTTAGGGTTAGGTTTAGGTTAGGGTTAGGGTTAGGGTTTGGGTTTGGGTTAATGTTTGTGGTTAGGGCTTAGGGATTAGGATTAAAGTTAGGAAAAGTGTTAGGGTTAGGGTTAGGGTTAGCATTAGGGTTAGAGTTTGGGATAGGGATAGGGTTAGGGTTTGGTTTTTGGGTTAGGGTTAGGGTTAGGGTTTGGGTTAATATTTGTGGTTAGGGCTGAGGGGTAAGGTTTAGGGTTAGGTTTAGGGTTATGGTTTGGCTTAGGGTTAGGGTTACGGGGTGGGTTTGGGTTAGGGATAGGCTTAGTGTTTGGGTTTGGGTTAGGGTTGGGTTTAGGTTTAGGGTTAGGGTTTGGGTTTGGTTTAGGTTTAGGGTTAGGGATAGGGTTAGGGTTTGGGTTAGGGTTAGGGTTAGTTATAGGCTTAATGTTATTGTTAGGGTTAGGGTTAGAGTTAGGGTTAGGGTTTGTGTTAGGGTTAGGGTTAGGGTTAGAGTTAGGGTTTAGGGTTAGTGTTAGGTTTAAGGTTTGGGTTAGGGTTAGGATTAGGATTAGGGTTAGGGTTAGGTTTAGGGTTTGGGTTTTTGTTAGGGTTAGGGTTAGGGTTAGGGTTTGAGTTAGGGTTAGGGTTTGGGTTCGGGTTAGGGTTAGGGTTAGGGATAGGGTTTAGGGTTAGGGTTAGGGTTATTGTTTGTGTTAAGTTTAGGGTTAGGGTTAGGGTTGTGTTAGGATTAGGGATAGGGTTAGGTATAGGGTTAGGGTTTGGTTTAGGGTTAGGGTTAGGTTTAGGTTTAGGTTTTGGTTTGGGTTTAGTGTTAGGGTTAGGGTTTGGGCTCGGTTTCGGGTTCGGGTTAGGCTTAGGGTTATTATTTGGTTTAAGGTTAGGGTTAGGGTTAGGGTTAGGTATATGGTTAGGGTTAGGGTTATGGTTAGGGTTTGGTTTAGGATTTGGGTTAGGGTTATGTTTATTTTTTGGGATAGTGTTAGGGTTAGGGTTTGGGTTAGGGTTAGTGTTAGGGTTAAGTTTAGAGTTTGGGTTAGTTTTAGGGTTATGGTTAAGGTTAGTGTTAGGGATTGGATTAGGGTTAGGGTTAGGGTTTGGGTTCGGGTTAGAATTATGGTTATGGTTAGGGTTTTAGTTAGGTTTATGTCAAGTTTAGGGTTAGGGTTTGGGTTAGGTTTAGGGTTAGGGTTAGGGTTTGAGTTTGAGTTAGGGTTAGGGTTTGGGTTTAGTGTTAGGGTTAGGGTTAGGGTTTGAGTTAGGGTTAGGTTTAGGTTTAGGGTTTGGGTTAGGTTTAGGGTTAGGGTTATGGTTAGTGTTAGTGTTAGCGATTGAATTAGGCTTAGGGTTAGGGTTTGGGTTCAGGTTAGAATTATGGTTCTGGTTAGGGTTTGAGTTAGGTTTATGTTAAGTTTAGGGTTAGGGTTTGGGTTAGGGTTAGGGTTAGGGTTAGGGCTTGAGTTTGAGCTAGGTTTAGGGTTAGCCTTAGGGTTAAGGTCAGGGTTAGGGTTATGGTTTGAGTTAGGGTTAGGGTTAGGGTTAGGGTTAGGGTTTGGGTTGGGATTAGGCTTAGGTTTAGGGTTAGAGTTAGGGTTAGGGTTAGGGTTAGGGTTAGGGTTAGGTTTAGGGATTGGATTAGGGTTAGGGTTAGGTTTTCTTTTGGTTTAGTGTTAGGGTTAGGGTTAGTTTTAAGGTTAGGGTTACTGTTAGGTTTAGGATTAGTGTTAGGGTTAGTGTTAGGGTTAGGGTTTTGGTTAAGGTTAGGATTTGGGTTAGGGTTAGCGTTAGGGTTAGGATTAGGATTATCGTTAGGGTTAGGATTCGGGTTAGGTTTAGGTTTAGGTTTAGGGTTAGGGTTAGGGTTAAGGTTATGGTTTGGGTTAGGCTTAGGGTTAGTTTTTGGGTTAGGTTTAGGGTTAGGATTAGGGTTAGGGTTAGGTTTAGGGTTAGGGTTTGGGGTAGGGTTAGGGTTAGGATTAGGGTTTGAGTTAGGGTTAGGGTTAGGTTTAGGGTTTAGGTTAGGGTTAGGGTTAGGTTTAGGGTTAGGGTTAGGTTTATGGATTGGATTAGGGTTAGGGTTAGTGCTTGGGTTAGGGTTAGGGTTAGGGTTAGGTTTAGGGTTAGGGTTAGGGTTAGGTTTAGTATTTGGGTTAGGGTTAGGTTTAGGTTTTCTTTTGGGTTAGTGTTAGGGTTAGGGTTAGTGTTAAGGTAAGGGTTACTGTTAGGTTTAGGATTAGTGTTAGGGTTAGTGTTAGGGTTAGGGTTTGGGTTAAGTTTAGGATTTGGGTTAGGGTTCACATTAGGGTTAGGATTAGGATTATGGTTAGGGTTAGGGTTCGGGTTAGTTTTAGGGTTAGGGTTAGGGTTAGGTTTAGGGTTAGGATTAGGGTTAGGATTAGAGTTAGGGTAAGGGTTTTGGTTTGGGTTAGGGTTAGGCTTAAGGTTTGGTTTAGTGTTAGGGTTAGGGTTAGGTTTAGGGTTAGGGTTAGGGTTAGGGTTAGGTTTAGGGTTAGGTTTTGGGTTAGGGTTAGGGTTTGGGTTAAGGTTAGGGTTAGGTTAGTGTTAGGAATAGGGTTAGGGTTAGGGTTAGGGTTTGGGCTAGGGTTAGCGTTAGGCTTAGGGTTTGGTTTAGAGTTAGGGTTAGGGTTAGGGTTTGCGTTTGGGTTAGGGTTATGGTTAGGGTTTCGGTTAGGGTTAGGTTTAGTGTTTGTGTTAGGGTTAGGGTTAGGGTTTGGGTTAGGATAGGGTTAGGGTTAGGGTTAGTATTAGAGTTAGGATTAGAGTTTTGGTTTGGGTTGGGTTTAGGGTTAGGGTTTGGGTTAGTGTTAGGGTTTAGGGTTAGTTTTAGGTTTAGGGTTTGGGTTAGGGTTAGGGTTAGGGTTAGGGTTTGAGTTAGGGTTAGGTTTAGGGTTAGGGTTTGTGTTAGGGTTAGGTTTAGGGTTAGGGTTTGAGTTAGGGTTAGGTTTAGGGATAGGATTAGAGTTAGGATTAGGATTTTGGTTTGGGTTAGGGTTATGGTTAGGGTTAGTGTTAGGGTTAGGGTTAGTATTAAGTTTAGCGTTTGCGTTAGGGTTAGGGTTAGGGATACGGTTACGAATAGGGTTAAGTTTAGGGTTTGGGTTTGGTTTAGGTTTAGGGTTAGGGTTAGGGTTAGGTTTAGGTTAGGGTTAGGGTTAGGGTTTGGGTTTGGGTTAATGTTTGTGGTTAGGGCTTAGTGGTTAGGATTAGTGTTAGGAATAGGGTTAGGGTTAGGGTTAGGGTTAGCATTAGGGTTCGAGTTTGGGATAGGGATAGGGTTAGGGTTTGGTTTTTGGGTTAGGGTTAGGGTTAGGGTTTGGGTTAATGTTTGTGGTTAGGGCTTAGGGGTAAGGTTTAGGGTTAGGGTTAGTGTTAGGGTTTGGCTTAGGGTTAGGGTTACGGGGTGGGTTTGGGTTAGGGATAGGCTTAGTGTTTGGGTTTGGGTTAGGGTTGGGTTTAGCTTTAGGGTTAGGGTTTGGGTTTGGTTTAGGTTTAGGTTTAGGGATAGGTTTAGGGTTTGGGTTAGGGTTAGGGTTAGTTACAGGCTTAATGTTATTGTTAGGGTTAGGGTTAGAGTTAGGGTTATTGTTTGTTTTAGGGTTAGGGTTAGGGTTAGAGTTAGGGTTTAGGGTTAGTGTTAGGTTTAAGGTTTGGGTTAGGGTTAGGATTAGGATTAGGGTTAGGGTTAGGTTTAGGGTTAGGGTTTGTGTTAGGGTTAGGGTTAGGGTTAGGGTTTGAGTTAGGGTTAGGGTTTGGGTTCGGCTTCGGGTTAGGGTTAGGGATAGGGTTTAGGGTTAGGGTTAGGGATATTGTTTGTGTTAAGTTTAGGGTTAGGGTTAGGGTTGTATTAGGATTAGGGATAGGGTTAGGTTTAGGTTTAGGTTTTGGTTTGGGTTTAGTGTTAGGGTTAGGGTTTGGGTTCGGTTCGGGTTAGGGTTAGGGTTAGGGTTATTATTTGGTTTAAGGTTAGGGTTAGGGTTAGGGTTAGGAATATGGTTAGGGTTAGGGTTATGGTTAGGGTTTGGTTTAGGATTTGGGTTAGGGTTATGTTTAGGTTTTGGGTTAGGGTTAGGGTTAGGGTTTGGGTTAGGGTTAGGGTTAGGGTTAAGTTTAGGGTTTGGGTTAGGGTTAGTTTTATGGTTAGGGTTAGTGTTAGGGATTGGATTAGTGTTAGGGTTAGGGTTTCGGTTCGGGTTAGAATTATGGTTATGGTTTGGGTTTCAGTTAGGTTTATGTTAAGTTTAGGGTTAGGGTTTGGGTTAGGGTTAGGGTTAGGTTTAGGGTTTGAGTTTGAGTTAGGGTTAGGGTTTGGGTTTAGTGTTAGAGTTAGGGTTAGGGTTTGAGTTAGGGTTAGGTTTAGGATTAGGGTTTGGGTTAGGGTTAGGGTTAGGGTTATGGTTAGTGATAGTGTTAGGGATTGGATTAGGCTTAGGGTTAGGGTTTGGGTTCGGGTTAGAATTATGGTTATGGTTAGGGTTTGAGTTAGGTTTATGTTAAGTTTAGGATTAGGGTTTGGGTTAGGGTTAGGGTTAGGGTTTGAGTTTGAGTTAGGTGTAGGGTTAGCATTAGGGTTAAGTTTAGGGTTAGGGTTATGGTTTGTGTTAGGGTTAGGGTTAGGGTTAGGGTTTGATTAAGGGTTAGGGTTAGGTTTAGGTTTTGATTTGGTTTAGTGTTAGGGTTAGGGTTAGTGTAAAGTTTAGGGTTAGGGTTTGGATTAGGTTTATGTTTAGGTTAGGGGTTGGGTTAGGGTTTGGGTTAAGGTTAGGGTTAGGTTTAGGGTTAGGAATAGGGTTAGGGTTAGGGTTAGGGTTAGGGTTAGGGTTAGCGTTAGGGTTAGGGTTTGGGATAGGGATAGGTTTAGGGTTTGGTTTTTGGGTTAGGGTTAGGGTTTAGGTTAGGGTTAGGGTTACGGTGTGGGTTTGGGTAAAGGATAGGGTTAGAGTTTGGGGTTGGGTTAGTGTTAGGGTTTGGGTTAGGATTATGGTTAGTTATAGGGTTAAGGTTACTCTTAGGGTTTGGGTTGGGGTTTGGGTTAGGGTTCGGTTTAGGTTTTGGTTTAGGGTTAGAGTTAGGGTTAGGGTTTGAGTTAGGGTTAGGGTTAGGGTTAGAGTTAGGGTTTAGGGTTAGTGTTAGGTTTGGGGTTTGGGTTAGGGTTAGGATTAGGATTAGGGTTAGGTTTAGGTTTAGGGTTAGTGTTTGTGTTAGGGTTAGGGTTAGTGTTAGGGTTTAGGGTTAGGGTTTGGGTTAGGGTTATTGTTTGTGTTAAGTTTAGGGTTAGGGTTAGGTTTGGGTTAGGATTAGGGATAGGGTTAGGTTTAGGGTTAGGGTTTGGTTTGGGGTTAGGGTTAGGTTTAGGGTTAGGGTTTGGGTTCGGGTTAGGGTTAGGAATATGGTTAGGGTTAGGGTTATGTTTAGGGTTTGGTTTACGGTTTGGGTTAGGGTTAGGTTTAGGTTTTGGGTTAGGGTTAGGGTTCAGGTTAGGTTTAGGTTTAGGTTTAGGGTTAGGGTTAGGGTTAAGGTTATGGTTTGGGTTAGGCTTAGGGTTAATTTTTGGGTTAGGATTAGGGTTAGGATTAGGGTTAGGGTTAGGTTTAGGGTTAGGGTTTGGGGTAGGGTTAGGGTTAGAATTAGGGTTTGAGTTAGGGTTAGGGTTTGGGTTCGGGTTAGGGTTAGGGTTAGGGATAGGGTTTAGGGTTAGGGTTAGGGTTATTGTTTGTGTTAAGTTTAGGGTTAGGGTTAGGGTTGTGTCAGGATTAGGGATAGGGTTAGGTATAGGTTTAGTGTTTGGTTTAGGGTTAGGGTTAGGTTTAGGTTTAGGTTTTGGTTTGGGTTTAGTGTTAGGGTTAGGGTTTGGGTTCGGGTTCGGGTTAGGGTTAGGGTTAGGGTTATTATTTGGTTTAAGGTTAGGGTTAGGTTTAGGGTTAGGAATATGGTTAGGGTTAGGGTTATGGTTAGGGTTTGGTTTAGGATTTGGGTTAGGGTTATGTTTAGGTTTTGGGTTAGGGTTAGGGTTAGGGTTTGGGTTAGGGTTAGGGTTAGGGTTAAGTTTAGGGTTTGGGTTAGGGTTAGTTTTATGGTTAGGGTTAGTGTTAGGGATTGGATTAGTGTTAGGGTTAGGGTTTCGGTTCGGGTTAGAATTATGGTTATGGTTTGGGTTTCAGTTAGGTTTATGTTAAGTTTAGGGTTAGGGTTTGGGTTAGGGTTAGGGTTAGGTTTAGGGTTTGAGTTTGAGTTAGGGTTAGGGTTTGGGTTTAGTGTTAGGGTTAGGGTTAGGGTTTGAGTTAGGGTTAGGTTTAGGTTTAGGGTTTGGGTTAGGGTTAGGGTTAGGGTTATGGTTAGGGTTAGTGTTAGGGATTGGATTAGGGTTAGGGTTAGGGTTTGGGTTCGGGTTAGAATTATGGTTATGGTTATGGTTTGAGTTAGGTTTATGTTAAGTTTAGGGTTAGGGTTTGGGTTAGGGTTAGGGTTAGGGTTAGGGTTTGAGTTTGAGTTAGGTTTAGGGTTAGCATTAGTGTTAAGTTTAGGGTTAGGGTTATGGTTTGGGTTTGGGTTAGGGTTAGGGTTAGGGTTAGGGTTAGGGTTTGGGTAAGGGTTAGGGTTAGGTTTAGGTTTTGATTTGGTTTAGTGTTAGGGTTAGGGTTAGTGTTAACTTTAGCGTTAGGGCTTGCATTAGGTTTATGTTTAGGTTAGGGTTAGGGTTAGGGTTTGGGTTAAGGTTAGGGTTAGGGTTAGGGTTAGGAATAGGGTTAGGGCTAGGGTTAGGGTTAGGGTTAGGGTTAGCGTTAGGGTTAGGGTTTGGGATAGGGATAGGGTTATGGTTTGGTTTTTGGGTTAGGGTTAGGGTTTAGGTTAGGGTTAGGGTTACGGTGTGGGTTTGGGTAAAGGATAGGGTTAGAGTTTGGGGTTGGGTTAGTGTTAGGGTTTGGGTTAGGATTATGGTTAGTTATAGGGTTAAGGTTACTGTTAGGGTTTGTGTTAGGGTTTGGGTTAGGGTTCGGTTTAGGATTTTGGTTAGGGTTAGAGTTAGGGTTAGGGTTTGAGTTAGGGTTAGCGTTAGGGTTAGAGTTAGGGTTTAGGGTTAGTGTTAGGTTTGGGGTTTGGGTTAGGGTTAGGATTAGGATTAGGGTTAGGGTTAGGGTTAGGATTAGAGTTAGGATTAGAGTTTTGGTTTGGGTTAGGTTTAGGGTGAGGGTTACGGTTAGTCGTTGGGTTTGGTTTAGGGTTAGGGTTAGGGTTAGGATTAGGGTTAGGGTTAGGGTTAGGGTTAGGGTTAGGTTTAGTGTTTGGGTTAGGGTTAGGGATAGGGTTAGGGTTAGGGTTAGGATTAGGGTTAGGGTTAGGGTTAGGATTAGAGTTTTGCTTTGGGTTAGGGTTAGTGTTAAGGTTTGGGTTAGTGTTAGGGTTAGGGTTAGTGTTAGGGTTTGGGTTAGGGTTAGTGTTAGTATTCGGGTTACGATTAGGGTTAAGTTTAGGGTTTGTGTTTGGTATAGGTTTAGTGTTAGGGTTACCCTTAGGGTTAGGGTTTAGGGTTAGTGTTAGGTTTAGGGTTTGGGTTAGGGTTAGGGTTAGGGTTAGGGTTTGAGTTAGGGTTAGGTTTAGGGTTAGCATTAGGGTTACGGTTAGGGTTAGGGTTATGGTTGGGTTAGGGTTATGGTTAGGGTTAGTGTTAGGGTTTGGGTTAGGGTTAGGGTTATGTTTAGGTTTTGATTTGGTTTAGTGTTAGGGTTAGGGTTAGTATTAAGTTTAGCGTTTGCGTTAGGGTTAGGGTTAGGCATACGGTTACGAATAGGGTTAAGTTTAGGGTTTGGGTTTGGTTTAGGTTTAGGGTTAGGATTAGCGTTAGGTTTAGGTTAGGGTTAGGGTTAGGGTTTGGGTTTGGGTTAATGTTTGTGGTTAGGGCTTAGGGCTTAGGGATTAGGATTAGGGTTAGGAATAGGGTTAGGGTTAGGGTTAGGGTTAGGGTTAGCATTAGGGTTAGAATTTGGGATAGGGATAGGGTTAGGGTTTGGTTTTTGGGTTAGGGTTAGGGTTAGGGTTTGGGTTAATGTTTGTGGTTAGGGCTTAGGGGTAAGGTTTAGGGTTAGGTTTAGGGTTAGGGTTTGGCTTAGGGTTAGGGTTACGGGGTGGGTTTGGGTTAGGGATAGTCTTAGTGTTTGGGTTTGGGTTAGGGTTGGGTTTAGGTTTAGAGTTAGGGTTAGGGTTTGGGTTTGGTTTAGGTTTAGGGTTAGGGATAGGTTTAGGGTTCGGGTTCGGGTTAGGGTTAGGGTTATTATTTGGTTTAAGGTTAGGGTTAGGGTTAGGGTTAGGAATATGGTTAGGGTTAGGGTTATGGTTAGGGTTTGGTTTAGGATTTGGGTTAGGGTTATGTTTAGGTTTTGGGTTAGGGTTAGGGTTAGGGTTAGGGTTTGGGTTAGGGTTAGTGTTAGTATTAAGTTTAGGGTTTGGGTTAGTTTTAGGGTTATGGTTAAGGTTAGTGTTAGGGATTGGATTAGGGTTAGGGTTAGGGTTTGGGTTCGGGTTAGAATTATGGTTATGGTTAGGGTTTTAGTTAGGTTTATGTTAAGTTTAGGGTTAGGGTTTGGGTTAGGTTTAGGGTTAGGTTTAGGGTTTGAGTTTGAGTTAGGGTTAGGGTTTGGGTTTAGTGTTAGGGTTAGGGTTAGGGTTTGAGTTAGGGTTAGTTTTAGGTTTAGGGTTTGGGTTAGGTTTAGGGTTAGGGTTATGGTTAGTGTTAGTGTTAGGGTTTGGATTAGGCTTAGGGTTAGGGTTTGGGATCGGGTTAGAATTATGGTTTTGGTTAGGGTTTGAGTTAGGTTTATGTTAAGTTTAGGGTTAGGGTTTGGGTTAGGGTTAGGGTTAGGGTTAGGGTTTGAGTTTGAGTTAGGTTTAGGGTTAGCATTAGGGTTTAGGTTAGGGTTAGGGTTATGGTTTGAGTTAGGGTTAGGGTTAGGGTTAGGTTTTGGGTTGGGATTAGGGTTAGGTTTAGGGTTAGAGTTAGGGTTAGGGTTTGGGTTCGGGTTAGGGTTAGGGTTAGGGATAGGGTTTAGGGTTAGGGTTAGGGTTATTGTT
>JAJHUQ010000034.1:5465000-5482500 GCA_035773235.1 Eospalax fontanierii
TTGGGTTCGGGTTAGGTTTAGGGTTAGGGATAGGTTTAGGGTTTGGGTTAGCGTTAGGGTTAGTTACAGGCTTAAGGTTATTGTTAGAGTTAGGGTTAGAGTTAGGGTTAGGGTTTGGGTTCGGGTTCGGGTTAGGGTTAGGGTTAGGGTTATTATTTGGGTTAAGATTAGGATTAGGGTTAGGGTTAGGAATATGGTTAGGGTTAGTCTTATGGTTAGGGTTTGGTTTAGGATTTGGGTTAGGGTTATGTTTAGGCTTTGGGTTAGGGTTAGGTTTAGGGTTTGGGTTAGGGTTAGGGTTAGGTTTAAGTTTAGGGTTTGGGTTCGGGTTAGGGTTATGGTTAGGGTTAGTGTTAGGGATTGGATTAGGGTTAGGGTTAGGGTTTGGGTTCGGGTTAGAATTATGGTTATGGTTAGGGTTTTAGTTAAGTTTATGTTAAGTTTAGGGTTAGGGTTTGGGTTAGGGTTAGGGTTAGGGTTAGGGTATGAGTTTGAGTTAGGGTTAGGGTTTGGGTTTAATGTTAGGGTTAGGGTTACGGTTTGAGTTAGGGTTAGGTTTAGGTTTAGGGTTTGGGTTAGGGTTAGGTTTAGGGTTAGGGTTTGAGTTTGAGTTAGGTTTAGAGTTAGCATTAGGGTTAAGTTTAGGGTTAGGGTTATGGTTTGGGTTAGGTTTAGGGGTAGGGTTAGGGTTAGGGTTAGGGTTTGTGTTAGGGTTAGGGTTAGGTTTAGGTTTTGATTTTGTTTAGTGTTAGGGTTAGGGTTAGTGTTAAGTTTAGGGTTAGGGTTTGGGTTAGGTTTAGGTTTAGGTTAGGGTTAGGGTTAGGGTTTGGGTTAAGGTTAGGGTTAGGGTTAGGGTTAGGGTTAGGATTAGGTTTAGGGTTAGGGTTAGGGTTAGGGTTAGGGTTAGCCTTAGTGTTAGGGTTTGGGTAGGCATAGGTTTAGGGTTTAGTTTTTGGGTTAGGGTTGGGTTTGGGTTAGGATTAGGGTTACGGTGTGGGTTTTCGTAAAGGATAGGGTTAGTGTTTGGGGTTGGGTTAGTGTTAGGGTTTGGGTTAGGATTAGGGTTAATTATGGGTATAAGGTTACTGTTAGGTTATGGGTAGGGGTAGGGGTAAGGGTTCGGTTTAGGTTTTGGGTAAGGGTAAGAGTTAGGGGAAGGGTTTTAGTTAGGGTTAGGGTTAGGGTTAGGGTTAGGGATTAGGGTTAGTGTTAGGTTTGGGGTTTGGGTTAGGGTTAGGATTAGGATTATGGTTAGGGTTAGGTTTAGGTTTAGGGTTTGTGTTAGGGTTAGGTTTAGTGATAGGGTTTAGGGTTGGGGTTATGGTTAGGGTTAGGGTTATTGTTTGTGTTAAGTTTAGGGTTAGGGTTAGGGTTGGGTTAGGATTAGGAATAGGGTTAGGTTTAGGGTAGGGTTTGGTTTAGGGTTAGGGTTACGTTTAGGGTTAGGGTTTGGGTTCGGGTTAGGGTTAGGGTTAGGGTTAGGGTTATTGTTTGGGTTAAGTTTAGGGTTAGGGTTAGGGTTAGGAATATGGTTAGGGTTAGGGTTATGGTTAGGGTTTGGTTTACGGTTTGGGTTAGGGTTAGGTTTAGGTTTTGGGTTAGGGTTATTGTAAGGGTTAGGGTTTGGGTTAGGGTTAGGGTTAGGTTTAAGTTTAGGGTTTGGGGTAGGCATAGGGTTAGTTTTTGGGTTACGATTAGGGTTAGGGTTAGGTTTAGGGTTAGGGTTTGGGGTAGGGTTAGGTTTAGGGTTAGGGTTAGGTTTAGGGATTGGATTAGGGTTAGGGTTAGGTTTTCTTTTGGGTTAGTGTTAGGATTAGGGTTAGTTTTAAGATTAGGGTTACTGTTAGGTTTAGGATTAGTGTTAGGGTTAGTGTTAGGGTTAGGGTTTGGGTTAAGGTTAGGATTTGGGTTAGGGTTAACATTAGGGTTAGGATTAGGATTATGGTTAGGGTTAGGGTTCGGGTTAGATTTAGGTTTAGGGTTAGGGTTAGGGTTAGGATTAGAGTTAGGGTTAGGGTTTTGTTTTGGGTTAGGGTTAGGCTTAAGGTTTGGTTTAGTGTTAGGGTTAGCGTTAGTGTTAGGTTTAGGGTTTGGGTTAGGGTTAGGGTGAGTATTAGGGTTACGTTTAGGGTTAAGTTTAGGGTTTGGATTTCGGTTAGGTTTCGGGTTAGGGTTAGGGTTAGGTTTAGGGTTAGGGTTAGGGTTAGGGTTTTTGTTAAGGTTAGGTTTAGGTTACGGTTAGGAATAGGGTTAGGGTAGGGTCAGGATTAGGGTTGGGTTTATGGTTACGGTTATTGTTTGTGTTACGTTTAGGGTTAGGGTTAGGGTTGGGTTATTGTTAGGATTAGAGTTAGGATTAGAGTTTTGGTTTGGATTAGGTTTAGGGTGAGGGTTAGGGTTAGTCGTTGGGTTTGGTTTAGGGTTAGGTTTAGGGTTCGGATTAGTGTTAAGTTTAGGGTTAGGATTAGGGTTAGGTTTAGTGTTTGGGTTAGGGTTAGGGATAGGGTTAGGGTTAGGGTTAGGATTAGGGTTAGGGTTAGGGTTAGAATTAGAGTTAGGATTAGAGTTTTGCTTTGGGTTAGTGTTAGGGTTAGGGTTTGGGTTAGGGTTAGGGTTAGGGATAGGTTTAGGGTTTGGGTTAGCGTTAGGGTTAGTTACAGGCTTAAGGTTATTGTTAGAGTTAGGGTTAGAGTTAGGGTTAGGGTTTGGGTTCGGGTTCGGGTTAGGGTTAGGGTTAGGGTTATTATTTGGGTTAAGATTAGGATTAGGGTTAGGGTTAGGAATATGGTTAGGGTTAGTCTTATGGTTAGGGTTTGGTTTAGGATTTGGGTTAGGGTTATGTTTAGGTTTTGGGTTAGGGTTAGGTTTAGGGTTTGGGTTAGGGTTAGGGTTAGGTTTAAGTTTAGGGTTTGGGTTAGGGTTAGGGTTACGGTTAGGGTTAGTGTTAGGGATTGGATTAGGGTTAGGGTTAGGGTTTGGGTCGGGGTTAGAATTATGGTTATGGTTAGGGTTTTAGTTAAGTTTATGTTAAGTTTAGGGTTAGGGTTTGGGTTAGGGTTAGGGTTAGGGTTAGGGTATGAGTTTGAGTTAGGGTTAGGGTTTGGGTTTAATGTTAGGGTTAGGGTTAGGGTTTGAGTTAGGGTTAGGTTTAGGTTTAGGGTTTGGGTTAGGGTTAGGTTTAGGGTTAGGGTTTGAGTTTGAGTTAGGTTCAGAGTTAGCATTAGGGTTAAGTTTAGGGTTAGGGTTATGGTTTGGGTTAGGTTTAGGGGTAGGGTTAGGGTTAGGGTTAGGGTTTGTGTTAGGGTTAGGGTTAGGTTTAGGTTTTGATTTTGTTTAGTGTTAGGGTTAGGGTTAGTGTTAAGTTTAGGGTTAGGGTTTGGGTTAGGTTTAGGTTTAGGTTAGGGTTAGGGTTAGGGTTTGGGTTAAGGTTAGGGTTAGGGTTAGGGTTAGGGTTAGGGTTAGGATTAGGTTTAGGGTTAGGGTTAGGGTTAGGGTTAGGGTTAGCCTTAGTGTTAGGGTTTGGGATAGGCATAGGTTTAGGGTTTAGTTTTTGGGTTAGGGTTGGGTTTGGGTTAGGATTAGGGTTACGGTGTGGGTTTTCGTAAAGGATAGGGTTAGTGTTTGGGGTTGGGTTAGTGTTAGGGTTTGGGTTAGGATTAGGGTTATTTATAGGGTTAAGGTTACTGTTAGGTTTTGGGTTAGGGTTTGGGTTAGGGTTCGGTTTAGGTTTTGGGTTAGGGTTAGAGTTAGGGGTAGGGTTTTAGTTAGGGTTAGGGTTAGGGTTAGGGTTAGGGTTTAGGGTTAGTGTTAGGTTTGCGGTTTGGGTTAGGGTTAGGATTAGGATTATGGTTAGGGTTAGGTTTAGGTTTAGGGTTTGTGTTAGGGTTAGGTTTAGTGATAGGGTTTAGGGTTGGGGTTATGGTTAGGGTTAGGGTTATTGTTTGTGTTAAGTTTAGGGTTAGGGTTAGGGTTGGGTTAGGATTAGGAATAGGGTTAGGTTTAGGGTAGGGTTTGGTTTAGGGTTAGGGTTACGTTTAGGGTTAGGGTTTGGGTTCGGGTTAGGGTTAGGGTTAGGGTTAGGGTTAGGGTTATTGTTTGGGTTAAGTTTAGGGTTAGGGTTAGGGTTAGGAATATGGTTAGGATTAGGGTTATGGTTAGGGTTTGGTTTACGGTTTGGGTTAGGGTTAGGTTTAGGTTTTGGGTTAGGGTTATTGTAAGGGTTAGGGTTTGGGTTAGGGTTAGGGTTAGGTTTAAGTTTAGGGTTTGGGTTAGGCATAGGGTTAGTTTTTGGGTTACGATTAGGGTTAGGGTTAGGTTTAGGGTTAGGGTTTGGGGTAGGGTTAGGTTTAGGGTTAGGGTTAGGTTTAGGGATTGGATTAGGGTTAGGGTTAGGTTTTCTTTTGGGTTAGTGTTAGGATTAGGGTTAGTTTTAAGATTAGGGTTACTGTTAGGTTTAGGATTAGTGTTAGGGTTAGTGTTAGGGTTAGGGTTTGGGTTAAGGTTAGGATTTGGGTTAGGGTTAACATTAGGGTTAGGATTAGGATTATGGTTAGGGTTAGGGTTCGGGTTAGATTTAGGTTTAGGGTTAGGGTTAGGGTTAGGATTAGAGTTAGGGTTAGGGTTTTGTTTTGGGTTAGGGTTAGGCTTAAGGTTTGGTTTAGTGTTAGGGTTAGGGTTAGTGTTAGGTTTAGGGTTTGGGTTAGGGTTAGGGTGAGTATTAGGGTTACGTTTAGGGTTAAGTTTAGGGTTTGGATTTCGGTTAGGTTTCGGGTTAGGGTTAGGGTTAGGTTTAGGGTTAGGGTTAGGGTTAGGGTTTTTGTTAAGGTTAGGTTTAGGTTACGGTTAGGAATAGGGTTAGGGTAGGGTCAGGATTAGGGTTGGGTTTATGGTTACGGTTATTGTTTGTGTTACGTTTAGGGTTAGGGTTAGGGTTGGGTTATTGTTAGGATTAGAGTTAGGATTAGAGTTTTGGTTTGGATTAGGTTTAGGGTGAGGGTTAGGGTTAGTCGTTGGGTTTGGTTTAGGGTTAGGTTTAGGGTTCGGATTAGTGTTAAGGTTAGGGTTAGGATTAGGGTTAGGTTTAGTGTTTGGGTTAGGGTTAGGGATAGGGTTAGGGTTAGGGTTAGGATTAGGGTTAGGGTTAGGGTTAGAATTAGAGTTAGGATTAGAGTTTTGCTTTGGGTTAGTGTTAGGGTTAGGGTTTGGGTTAGGGTTAGGGTTAGTATTAGGGTTACGATTAGGGTTAAGTTTAGGGTTTGTGTTTGGTGTAGGTTTAGGGTTAGGGTTAGCGTTAGGGTTAGGGTTTAGGGTTAGTGTTAGGTTTAGGGTTTGGGTTAGGGTTAGGGTTAGGGTTAGGGTTTGAGTTAGGGTTAGGTTTAGGGTTAGGGTTTGATGTAGGTTTATGATTAGGATTAGGGTTAGGAGTAGGGTTAGGTTTAGGGATAGGATTAGAGTTAGGATTAGGGTTTTGGTTTGGGTTAGGTTTAGGTTTAGGGTTTGGGTTAGTGTTAGGGTTAGGGTTAGTGTTACGCTTAGCGTTTGGTTTAGGGTTAGGATTAGGGTTACGTTTAGGTTTTGAGTTAGGTTTAGGGTTAGGGTTAGGGTTTGGTTTCGGGTTAGAGTTATGGTTATGGTTAGGGTTTGAGTTAGGGTTATGTTAGAATTAGGGTTAGGCTTTGGGTTAGGGTTAGGGTTAGGGTTTGAGTTTGAGTTAGGTTTAGGGTTAGCATTAGGGTTAAGGTTAGGGTTAGGGTTATGGTTTGGGTTAGGGTTATGGTTAGGGTTAGGGTTAGGGTTTGGGTTAGGGTTAGGGTTAGGTTTAGGTTTTGATTTGGTTTAGTGTTTGGGTTAGGCTTAGTATTAAATTTAGGGTTTGCGTTAGGATTAGGGTTAGGGATAGGGTTACGAATAGGGTTAAGTTTAGGGTTAGGGTTTGGGTTAGGTTTAGGTTTAGGTTAGGGTTAGGGTTAGGGTTTGGGTTAAGGTTAGGCTTAGGGTTAGGGTTAGGAATAGGGTTAGGGTTAGGGTTAGGGTTAGGGTTTGGTTTAGGGTTAGGGTTAGGTTTAGGTTTTCATTTGGGTTAGTGTTAGGGTTAGGGTTAGTGTTAAGGTTAGGGTTAGGGTTAGGGTTAGGGTTAGGGTTAGAGTTAGGGTTAGGTTTAGCTTAGGGTTAGGGTTTGGATTAAGGTTAGGGTTAGAGTTAGGGTTAGGAATAGGGTTAGGTTTAGGGTTAGGATTAGGTTTAGGTTTAGTGTTTGGGTTAGGGTTAGGGATAGGGTTACGAATAGGGTTAAGTTTAAGGTTTGGGTTTGGGTTAGGATTAGGGTTAGGGTTAGGGTTAGGGTTTTTGTTAAGGTTAGTGTTAGGTTAGGGTTAGGAATAGGGTTAGGGTTAGGGTTAGGGTCAGGGTTAGTGTTAGGGTTAAGGTTAGGGTTATTGTTTGTGTTACGTTTAGGGTTAGGGTTAGGGTTGGGTTAGGATTAGGGATAGGGTTAGGGTTAGGGTTAAGGTTTCGTTTAGGGTTAGGGTTAGGTTTAGGTTTTCATTTGGGTTAGTGTTAGGGTTAGGGTTAGTATTAAGGTTAGGGTTACTGTTAGGTTTAGGATTAGTGTTAGGGTTAGCGTTAGGGTTAGGGTTTGGGTTAGGGTTAGGATTTGGGTAGGCTTAGCGTTAGGGTTAGGATTAGGATTATGGTTAGGGTTCGGGTTAGGTTTAGGATTAGGGTTAGTGTTAGGATTAGAGTTAGGGTTAGGGTTTTGCTTTGGGTTAGGGTTAGGTTTAAGGTTTGGTTTAGTTTTAGGGTTAGGGTTACTGATAGCTTTAGGGTTTGGGTTAGGGTTAGGATTAATATTAGGGTTACGTTTAATGTTAAGTTTAGGGTTTGGCTTTCGGGTAGGTTTAGGTTTAGGGTTAGGGTTAGGTTTAGGGTTAGGATTAGGGTTAGGGTTAGGGTTTGGGTTAAGTTTAGGGTTAGGTTAGTGTTAGGAATAGGGTTAGGGTTAGGGTTAGGGTTTGGGTTAGGGTTAGCGTTAGGTTTAGGGTTTGGGTTAGAGTTAGGGTTAGTGTTAGGGTTTGCGTTTGGGTTAGGGTTAGGGTTAGGGTTTGGGTTAGGGTTAGGGTTAGGTTTAGTGTTTCGGTTAGGGTTAGGGTTAGGGTTAGGGTTAGGGTTAGGGTTAGGGTTAGGGTTAGGATTAGAGTTAGGATTAGAGTTTTGGTTTTGGTTAAGTTTAGGGTGAGGGTTAGGGTAGACGTTGGGTTTGGTTTAGGGTTAGGTTTAGGGTTAGGGTTAGGATTAGGGTTAGGGTTAGGGTTAGGATTAGGTTTAGGTTTAGTGTTTGGGTTAGGGTTAGGGATAGGGTTAGGGTTAGGGTTAGGATTAGGGTTAGGGTTAGGGTTACGATTAGAGTTAGGATTATAGTTTTGCTTTGGGTTAGGTTTAGGGTTAGGGTTTGGGTTAGCGGTAGGGTTAGGGTTAGGGTTTGGGTTTGGGTTAATGTTTGTTGTTAGGGCTTAGGGGTTAGGATTAGGGTTAGGAATAGGGTTAGGGTTAGGGTTAGGGTTAGGGTTAGGGTTAGAGTTAGGGTTAGGGTTTGGGATAGGGATAGGGTTAGGGTTTGGTTTTTGGGTTAGGGTTAGGGTTAGGGTTTCGTTTACTGTTTGTGGTTAGGGCTTAGGGGTAAGGTTTAGGGTTAGGGTTAGCGTTAGGGTTAGGGTTTGGCTTAGGGTTAGGATTACGGGGTGGGTTTGTGTTAGGGATAGGGTTAGTGTTTGGGTTTGGGTTAGGGTTAGGTTTAAGTTTAGGGTTAGGTTTTTTGTTTGGGTTAGGTTTAGGGTTAGGGATAGGGTTAGGGTTTGGGTTAGGGTTAGGGTTAGTTATCGGCTTAAGGTTATTGTTAGGGTTTGGGTTAGGGATTGGGTTAGGGTTCGGTTTAGGTTTTGGTTTAGGGTTAGAGTAAGGGTTAGGGTTTGTGTTAGGGTTAGGGTTAGGGTTAGAGTTAGGGTTTAGGGTTAATGTTAGGTTTAAGGTTTGGGTTAGGGTTAGGATTAGGATTAGGGTTAGGGTTAGGTTTAGGGTTAGGGTTTGTGTTAGGGTTAGGGTTAGGGTTAGGGTTTGAGTTAGGGTTAGGGTTTGGGTTCGGGTTCGGGTTAGGGTTAGGGATAGGGTTTAGGGTTAGGGTTAGGGTTATTGTTTGTGTTAAGTTTAGGGTTAGGGTTAGGGTTGGGTTAGGATTAGGGATAGGGTTACGGTTAGGGTTAGGGTTTGGTTTAGGGTTAGGGTTAGGTTTAGGTTTAGGTTTTGGTTTAGGTTTAGTGTTAGGGTTAGGGTTTGGGTTCGGGTTCGCTTAGGGTTAGGGTTAGGGTTATTGTTTGGGTTAAGGTTAGGGTTAGGGATAGGGTTAGGAATATGTTTAGGGTTAGGGTTATGGTTAGGGTTTGGTTTAGGATTTGGGTTAGGTTAGGTTTAGGTTTTGGGTTAGGGTTAGGGTTAGGGTTTGAGTTAGGGTTAGGGTTAGGGTTAGGGTTAGGTTTAGGGTTTGGGTTAGCGTTAGGGTTAGGGTTAGGGTTATGGTTAGGGTTAGTGTTAGGGATTGGATTAGGTTTAGGGTTAGGGTTTGGGTTCGCGTTAGACTTATGGTTATGGTTAGGGTTTGAGTTAGGGTTCTGTTAAGTTTAGGGTTAGGGTTTGGGTTAGGGTTACGGTTAGGGTTAGGGTTTGAGTTTGAGTTAGGTTTAGGGTTACCATTAAGGTTAAGGTTAGGGTTAGGGTTATGGTTTGGGTTAGGGTTAGGTTTAGGGTTAGGGTTAGGTTTAGGGTTTGGGTTAGGGTTAGGGCTAGGTTTAGGTTTTGATTTGGTTTAGTGTTAGGGTTATGGTTTGGGTTAGGGTTAGGTTTAGGGTTAGGGTTAGGTTTAGGTTAGGGTTAGGGTTTGGGTTTGGGTTAAGGTTAGCGATAGGGTTAGGGTTAGGAATAGTGTTAGGGTTAGGGTTAGGGTTAGGGTTAGCGTTAGGGTTAGGGTTTGGGATAGGGATAGGGTTAGGGTTTGCGTTTGGGTTAGGGTTAGGGTTAGGGTTTGGGTTAGGGTTAAGTTTAGTGTTTGGGATAGGGTTAGGGTTAGGGTTAGGATTAGGTTTAGGGTTAGGGTTAGGATTAGAGTTAGGATTAGAGTTTTGGTTTGGGTTAGATTTAGGGTGAGGGTTAGGGTTAGTCGTTGGGTTTGGTTTCGGGTTAGGGTTAATGTTAGGAATAGGGTTAGGGTTAGGGTTTGGATTAGGGTTAGGTTTAGTGTTTGGGTTAGGGTTAGGGATAGGGTTAGGGTTAGGATTAGGATGAGGGTTAGGGTTAGGGTTAGGATATGAGTTAGGATTAGAGTTTTGCTTTGGGTTAGGGTTAGGGTTAGGGTTTGGGTTAGTGGTAGGGTTAGGGTTAGTGTTAGGGTTTGGGTTAGGGTTAGGGTTAGTATTAGGGTTACGATTAGGGTTAAGTTTAGGGTTTGTGTTTGGTGTAGGTTTTAGGGTTAGGGTTAGCTTTAGGTTTAGGGTTTAGGGTTAGTGTTAGGTTTAGGGTTTGGTTAGGGTTAGGGTTAGCGTTAGGGTTTGAGTTAGGGTTAGGTTTAGGGTTAGGGTTGGATGTAGGTTTAGGATTAGGGTTAGGGTTAGGATTAGGGTTAGGTTTAGGGATAGGATTAGAGTTAGGATTAGGGTTTTGGTTTGGGTTAGGTTTAGGCTTAGGGTTTGGGTTAGTGTTAGGGTTAGGGTTAGTGTTACGCTTAGGGTTTGGTTTACGGTTAGGATTAGGGTTACGTTTAGGTTTTGGGTTAGGTTTAGGGTTAGGGTTAGGGTTTGGGTTTGGGTTAGAGTTATGGTTATCGTTAGGGTTTGAGTTAGGGTTATGTTAGATTTAGGGTTAGGCTTTGGGTTAGGGTTAGGGTTAGGGTTTGAGTTTGAGTTAGGTTTAGGGTTAGCATTAGGGTTAAGGTTAGGGTTAGGGTTATGGTTTGGGTTAGGTTTAGGGTTAGGGTTAGGTTTAGGGTTAGGGTTTGGGTTAGGGTTAGGGTTAGGTTTAGGTTTTGATTTGGGTTAGTGTTAGGTTTAGGGTTAGTGTTAAGTTTATGGTTTGGGTTAGCGTTAGGGTTAGGGTTAGGGTTACGATTAGGGTTAAGTTTAGGGTTTGGGTTTGACTTAGGTGTAGGTTTAGGGTTAGGGTTAAGGTTAGGTTTAAGTTTAGGGTTAGGATTACGGTTTGTGTTAAAGTTAGGGTTAGGGTTAGGGTTAGGAATAGGGTTAGGGTTAGGGTTAGCGTTAGGGTTAGGGTTTGGGATAGGGATAGGGTAAGGGTTAGGATTTTGTTTTGGGTTAAGGTTAGGGTTAGGGTTTGGGTTAGGGTTATGGTTAGGGTTAGGGTTAGGATTAGGGTTTGGGTTTGGGTAAGGGTTAGGGTTAGGTTTTGGTTTAGGGTATGAGTTTGTGTTAGGGTTAGGGATAGGTTTTGGGTTCAGTTAATGTTAGGGTTATGGTTAGGGTTAGGTTTAGGGTTAGGGTTAGGATTAGGGTTAGGTTTAGTGTTTGGGTTAGGGTTAGGGTTAGGGTTAGGATTAGAGTTAGGGTTAGGGTTTGGGATAGGGATAGGGTTAGGGTTTGGTTTTTGGGTTAGGGTTAGGGTTTGGGTTAGGGTTAGGGTTACGGTGTGGGTTTGGGTAAAGGATAGGGATAGAGTTTGGGGTTGGGTTAGTGTTAGGGTTTGGGTTAGGATTAGGGTTAGTTATAGGGTTAAGTTTACTGTTAGGGTTTGGGTTAGGGTTCGGTTTAGGTTTTGGGTTAGGGTTAGAGTTTTGGTTAGGGTTTGAGCTAGGGTTAGGGTTAGAGTTAGGGTTTAGGGTTAGTGTTAGGTTTGGGTTTTGGGTTAGGGTTAGGATTAGGATTAGGGTTAGGGTTACTTTTAGGGTTAGGGTTTGCGTTAGGGTTAGGGTTAGTGTTAGGGTTTAGGGTTAGGGTTAGGGTTAGGGTTATTGTTTGTATTAAGTTTAGGGTTAGGGTTAGGTTTGGGTTAGGATTAGGGATAGGGTTAGGTTTAGGGTTAGGGTTTGGTTTAGGGTTAGGGTTAGGTTTAGGGTTATGGTTTGGGTTCGGGTTAGGGTTAGGGTTAGGGTTAAGGTTATTGTTTGGGTTAAGGTTAGGGTTAGGGTTAGGGTTAGGAATATGGTTAGTGTTAGGGTTATGGTTAGGGTTTGGTTTACGATTTGGGTTAGGGTTAGGTTTAGGTTTTAGGTTAGGGTTATTGTTAGGGTTAGAGTTTGGGTTAGGGTTAGGGTTAGGGTTAAGGTTAGGGTTTGGGTTAGGCTTAGGTTAGTTTTGGTGTTACGATTAGGGTTAGGGTTAGGTTTAGGGTTAGGGTTTGGGGTAGGGTTAGGGTTAGGGTTAGGGTTTGAGTTAGGGTTAGGTTTAGGTTTAGGGTTAAGGTTAGGGTTAGGGTTAAGTTTAGGGTTAGGGTTAGGTTTAGGGATTGGATTAGGGTTAGGGTTAGGTTTTCTTTTGGGTTAGTGTTAGGGTTAGGGTTAGTTTTAACGTTAGGGTTACTGTTAGGTTTAGGATTAGTGTTAGGGTTAGTGTTAAGGTTAGGGTTTGGGTTAAGGTTAGGATTTGGGTTAGGGTTAGCGTTAGGGTTAGGATTAGGATTATGGTTAGGGTTAGGGTTAAGGTTAGGTTTCGGTTTAGGGTTAGGTTTAGGGTTAGGGTTAAGGTTATGGTTTGCGTTAGGTTTAGGGTTAGTTTTTGGGTTAGGATTAGTGTGAGGAGTAGGGTTAGGTTAGGTTTAGGGTTAGGGTTTGGGGTAGGGTTAGGGTTAGGATTAGGGTTTGAGTTAGGGTTAGGTTTAGGTTTAGGGTTTAGGTTAGGGTTAGGGTTAGGTTTAGGGTTAGGGTTAGGTTTAGGGATTGGATTAGGGTTAGGGTTAGGGTTTGGGTTAGGGTTAGGGTTAGGGTTAGGGTTAGGGTTAGGGTTAGGTTTAGTATTTGAGTTAGGGTTAGGTTTAGGTTTTCTTTTAGGTTATTGTTAGGGTTAGGGTTAGTGTTAAGGTTAGGGTTACTGTTAGGTTTAGGATTATTGTTAGGGTTAGTGTTAGGGTTAGGGTTTGTGTTAAGGTTAGGATTTGGGTTAGGGTTCGCGTTAGGGTTAGGATTAGGATTATGGTTAGGGTTAGGGTTCGGGTTAGGTTTAGGGTTAGAGTTAGGGTTAGGTTTAGGGTTAGGGTTAGTGTTAAGATTAGTGTTAGGTTTAGGGTTTTGGTTTGGGTTAGGGTTAGGCTTAAGGTTTGGTTTAGTGTTAGGGTTAGTGTTAGGGTTAGGGTTAGGGTTAGGGTTAGGGTTTGGGATAGGGTTAGGGTTTTGGTTTGGGTTAGGGTTAGGCTAAAGGTTTGGTTTAGTGTTAGGGTTAGGGTTAGGGTTAGGGTTAGGGTTAGGGTTTGGGTTAGGGTTAGGGTTATGTTTAGATTTTGATTTGGTTTAGTGTTAGGGTTAGGGTTAGTATTAAGTTTAGCGTTTGCGTTAGGGTTAGGGTTAGGGATACGGTTAAGAATAGGGTAAAGTTTAGGGTTTGGGTTTGGGTTAGGTTTAGGGTTAGGGTTAGGGTTAGGTTTAGGTTAGGATTAGGGTTTGGGTTTTGGTTAATGTTTGTGGTTAGGGCTTAAGGGTTAGGATTAGGGTTAGGAATAGGGTTAGGGTTAGGGTTAGGGTTAGGGTTAGCGTTAGGGTTAGAGTTTAGGATAGGGATAGGGTTAGGGTTTGGTTTTTGGGTTAGGGTTAGGGTTAGGGTTTGGGTTAATGTTTGTGGTTAGGGCTTAGGGATAAGGTTTAGGGTTAGGGTTAGGGTTAAGGTTAGGGTTCGGGTTCGGGTTAGGGTTAGGTTTAGGTTTTGATTTGGTTTAGTGTTAGGGTTAGGGGAGTATTAAGTTTAGGGTTAGGGTTAGGGTTAGGGTTAGGGATAGGGTTAGGTTTTGGATTAGGTTTAGGGTTAGGGTTAGGGTTTGGGTTCGGGTTAGAGTTATGGTTATGGTTAGGGTTTGAGTTAGGGTTATGTTGGATTTAGGGTTAGGGTTTGGATTAGGGTTAGGGTTAGGGTTTGAGTTTGAGTTAGGTTTAGGGTGAGGATTAGGGTTAAGGTTAGGGTGAGGGTTATGGTTTGGGATAGGGTTCTGGTTAGGGTTAGGGTTAGGGTTTGGGTTAGGGTTAGGGTTAGGTTTAGATTTTGATTTGGTTTAGTGTTAGGGTTAGGGTTAGTATTAAGTTTAGGGTTTGCGTTAGGGTTAGGGTTAGGGTTAGGGTTACGAATTGGGTTAGGTTTAGGGTTAGGGTTAGGGTTAGGTTTAGGTTAGGGTTAGTGTTAGGGTTTGGGTTTGGGTTAATGTTTGTGGTTAGGGCTTAGGGATTAGGATTAGGGTTAGGAATAGTGTTAGGGTTAGGGTTTTGGATAGGGATAGGGTTAGGGTTTGGTTTTTGGGTTAGGGTTAGGGTTAGGGTTTGGATTAATGTTTGTGGTTAGGGCTTAGGTGTAAGGTTTAGGGTTAGGGTTAGGGTTAGGCTTAGGTATTCATTTGGTTTAGTGTTAGGGTTAGGGTTTGGGTTCGGGTTAGAATTATGGTTATGGTTAGGGTTTCAGTTAGGTTTATGTTAAATTTAGGGTTAGGGTTTGGGTTAGGGTTAGGGTTAGGGTTAGGGTTTGAGTTTGAGTTAGGGTTAGGGTTTGGGTTTAGTGTTAGGGTTACTGTTAGGGTTTGAGTTAGGGTTAGGTTTAGGTTTAGGGTTTGGGTTAGGGTTAGGGTTAGGGTTATGGTTAGGGTTAGTGTTAGGGATTGGATTAGGGTTAGGGTTAGGGTTTGGTTTCGGGTTAGAATTATGGTTATGGTTAGGGTTTGAGTTAGGTTTATGTTAAGTTTAGGGTTAGGGTTTGGGTTAGGGTTAGGGTTAGGGTTAGGGTTTGAGTTTTAGTTAGGTTTAGGGTTAGCATTAGGGTTAAGTTTAGGGTTAGGGTTATGGTTTGGGTTAGGGTTAGGGTTAGGATTAGGGTTAGGGTTAGGGTTTTGGTATGGGTTAGGGTTAGGTTTGGTTTTGATTTGGTTTAGTGTTAGGGTTAGGGTTAGTGTTAAGTTTAGGGTTAGGGTTTGGGTTAGGTTTAGGGATTGGATTAGGGTTAGGGTCAGGGTTTGGGTTAGGGTTAGGGTTAGGGTTAGGGTTAGGGTTAGGTTTAGTATTTGGGTTAGGGTTATTTTTAGGTTTTCTTTTGGGTTAGTGTTAGGGTTAGGGTTAGTGTTAAGGTTAGGGTTACTGTTAGGTTTAGGATTAGTGTTAGGGTTAGTGTTAGGGTTAGGGTTTGGGTTAAGGTTAGGATTTGGGTTAGGGTTCGCGTTAGGGTTAGGATTAGGATTATCGTTAGGGTTAGGGTTCGGGTTAGGTTTAGGGTTAGAGTTAGGGTTAGGTTTAGGGTTAGGGTTAGGGTTAGGATTAGTGTTAGGGTTAGGGTTTTGGTTTGGGTTAGGGTTAGGCTTAAGATTTGGTTTAGTGTTAGGGTTAGGGTTAGGGTTAGCGTTAGGGTTAGGGTTTGGGTTAGGGTTAGGGTGAGTATTAGGGTTACATTTAGGGTTAAGTTTAGGGTTTGGATTTCGGTTATGTTTAGGTTTAGGGTTAGGGTCAGGTTTAGGTTTAGGGTTAGGGTTAGGGTTAGGATTAGAGTTAGGGTTAGGGTTTTGGTTTGGGTTAGGGTTAGGTTTAAGGTTTGGTTTAGCGTTAGGGTTAGGGTTACTGATAGCTTTAGGGTTTGGGTTAGGGTTAGAATTAATACTAGGATTACGTTTAATGTTAAGTTTAGGGTTTGGATTTCGGTTAGGTTCAGGGTTAGGGTTAGGGTTAGGTTTAGGGTTAGGGTTTGGGTTAGGGTTAGGGTTAGTATTAGGGTTACGATTAGGGTTAAGTTTAGGGTTTGTGTTTGATGTAGCTTTAGGGTTAGGTTTAGCGTTAGGGTTAGGGTTAGTGTTATTGTTAGGGTTTGGGTTAGGGTTAGGATTAGGTTTATGTTTAGGTTTTCAGTTAGGTTTAGGGTTTGGGTTCAGGTTAGAGTTATGGTTAGGGTTAGGGTTTGAGTTAGGGTTATGTTAGGTTTAGGGTTAGGGTTTGGGTTAGGTTTAGGGTTAGCGTTAGGGTTTGAGTTTGAGTAAGGTTTAGGCTAAACAAAAGGGTTAAGGTTACGGTTAGAGTTATGCATTGGGTTAGGGTTAGGGTTAGGGTTAGGGTTAGGGTTAGGGTTTGGGTTAGGGTTAGGGTTAGGTTTAGCTTTAGGTTTTGGTTTAGGTTTAGTGTTAGGGTTATGGTTTGGGTTCGGGTTAGGGTTAAGGTTAGGGTTAGTGTTAGGGTTAGGGTTAGTGTTAAGATTAGAGTTGGGGTTAGGTTTAGGGTTTAGGGTTAGTGTTAGTGTTATTGTTTGGGGTAATGTTAGGGTTAGGATTACGGTGAGCAATATGTTTAGTGTTAGGGTTAGGGTTAGGGTTTGGTTTAGTGTTTGGGTTAGGGTTAAGTTTAGATTTTGTGTTAGGGTTAGTGTTAGGGTTTGGTTAGGGTTAGGGTTAGGTTTAGGTTTTGATTTGGGTTAGTGTTAGGGTTAGGGTTAGTGTTAACTTTAGGGTTTGTTTTAGCGTTAGGGTTAGGGTTAGGGTTACGATTAGGGTTAAGTTTAGGGTTTGTGTTTGGGTTAGGTTTAGGGTTAGGGTTAGGGTTAATGTTAGGTTTAGAGTTAGGGTTAGGGTTAGGGTTTGGGTTAAGGTTAGGGTTAGGGTTAGGGTTAGGCATAGGGTTAGGGTTAGGGTTAGGGTTACGGTTAGGGTTAGCGTTAGGGTTAGGGTTTGGGATAGGTTTAGGGTTAGGTTTACGGTTTGGATTAGGTTTAGGGTTAGGGTTTGGGTTAGGGTTAGGGTTAGGGTTAGGGTTTGGGTTAGGGTTAGGATTTGGGTTATGGTTAGGTTTATGGTTAGGGTTAGGCTTTAGGGTTTGGGTTGGGGTTAGGTTTAGGAATAGGGTTAAGGTTATTGTTAGGGTTTGGGTTAGGGTTAGGGTTAGGGTTAGAGTTAGGGTTTAGGGTTAGTGTTAGGTTTAGGGTTTGGGTTAGGGTTAGGATTAGGATTAGTTTTAGGTTTAGGGTTAGGGTTTGTGTTAGGGTTAGGGTTTGAGTTACGGTTAGGGTTTGGGTTAGGGTTAGCGTTAGGGTTAGGGTTAGGGTTTAGGGTTAAGGTTATGGTTATTGTTTGTGTTAAGTTTAGTGTTAGGGTTAGGATTGGGTTAGGATTAGGGATAGGGTTAGGTTTAGGGTTTGGTATAGGTTTACGTTTAGGTTTAGGTTTAGATTTTGGTTTAGTTTTACTGTTAAGGTTAGGGTTTGTGTTCGGGTTAGGGTTAGGGTTAGGGTTATTGTTTGGGTTAAGGTTAGGTTTAGGGTTAGGAATTTGGTTAGGGTTAGGGTTACGGTTAGGGTTTCGTTTAGTGTTTTTGTTAGGGTTAGGTTTAGGTTTTGGGTTAGGGTTAGGGTTAGGGTTAGGGTTAGGGTTTGGGTTAGGATTAGGGTTAGGTTTTAAATTTTGATTTGGTTTAGTGTTAGGGTTAATGTTAGAGTTAAGGTTAGGGTTTGGGTTAGGGTTAGGGTTAGGGTTAGGAATAAGAATAGGGTTAGGTTTAGGGTTTGGGTTTGGGTTAGGTTTAGGGTTAGGGTAAGGGTTAGGGTTAGGTTAAGATTAGGGTTAGGGCTAGGGTTAAGGTTAGGAATAGGGTTAGGATTAGGGTTAGGGTTCGCGTTAGGGTTAGCGCTTGGGAAAGGAATAGGGTTAGGGTTAGGGTTAGGGTTAGGCTTAGGGTTAGGCTTAGGCTTAGGCTTTGGCTTAGGCTTAGGGTTTGGTTTAGGGTTTGGGTTATATTTAGGTTTAGGTTTTGGTTTAGGTTTAGTGATAGGGTTAGGGTTTGGGTTCGGGTAAGGGTTAAGGTTAGGGTTAGTGTTATGGTTAGGGTTAGTGTTAGGGTTACGGTTTGTGTTAGGTTTAGGGTTTAACGTTAGTGTTGGGGTTATTGTTTGGATTAAGCTTAGGGTTAGGATTACTGTTAGGAATATGTGTAGTGTTAGGGTTAGGGTTAGGGTTTGGTTTAGTGTTTGGGTTAGGGTTAGGTTTAGGTTTTGTGTTAGGGTTAGGGTTAGGGTTAGAGTTAGGTTTTGGGTTAGGGTTAGGGTTAGGGTTAGAGTTAGGTTTTGGGTTAGGGTTAGTGTTAGGGTTAAGGTTAGGGTTTGGGTTAGGTTTAGGGTTAGTTTTTGGGATAGGGTTAGGGTTAGGATTACTGTTAGTTGTAGGTTTAGGGTTAGGGTTTGTGTTAAGGTTGGGGTAAGGTTTAGGGTTTGAGTTAGGATTAGTTTTAGGGTTAGGGTTAGGGTTTGGGTTAGGGTTAGGGGTAGGCGTTCGTTTTGTGTTAGGGTTAGGGTTA
>JAJHUQ010000034.1:5487500-5490000 GCA_035773235.1 Eospalax fontanierii
AGGGATAGGGTTAGGGTTTGGTTTTCGGGTTAGGGTTAGGGTTAGGGTTTGGGTTAATGTTTCCGGTTAGGGCTTAGGGGTTAGGTTTAGGCTTAGGGTTAGGGTTAGGGTTTGGGTTTGGCTTAGGGTTAAAGTTACAGGGTGGGTTTGGGTTAGGGATAGAGTTAGTGTTTGGGTTTGGATTAGGGATAGGTTTAGGTTTAGGGTTAGGGTTTGGGTTTGGGTTAGGTTTAGGTTTAGGGATAGGGTTAGGGTTTGGGTTAGGGTTAGGGTTAGTTATAGGCTTAAGGTTATTGTTATTGTTTGGGTTATGGTTTGGGTTAGGATTTGGTTTAGTTTTGGGTTAGGGTTAGAGTTAGGGTTAGGGTTTGGTTTAGGGTCAGCGTTAGGGTTAGGGTTAGGGTTTAGGGTTAGTGTTAGGATTAGGTTTAGGGTTAGGGTTTGGGTTAGGGTAGGTTTAGGGTTAGGGTTTGAGTTAGGGTTACGGTTTAGGTTTAGGGTTAGGGTTATTGTTTGTGTTAAGTTTAGGGTTAGGGTTAGGGTTGGGTTAGGATTAGGGATAGGGTTAGGGTTAGGGTTAGGTTTAGGGTTAGGGTTTGGTTTAGGGTTAGGGTTATGTTTAGGTTTAGGTTTTGTTTTAGGTTTAGTGTTAGTGTTAGGGTTTGGGTTCGGTTTAGGGTTAGGGTTAGGGTTAGGGTTAGGGTTAGGGTTATTGTTTGGGTTAAGGTTAGGGTTAGGGTTCGGTTTAGGAATATGGTTAGGGTTAGGTTACGGTTAGGGTTTGGTTTCTGGATTGTGTTTGGGTTAGGTTTAGGTTTTGGGTTAGGGTTAGGGTTTCGGTTAGTGTTAGGGTTAGTTTTTGGGTTAGGGTTAGGGTTAGGAATAGGGTTAGGGTTAGGTTTAGTGTTAGGTTTTGGGTTAGGGTTAAGGTTAGGGTTAGGGTTTGAGTTAGGGTTAGGATTAGGGTTGTGGTTTGGGACAGGTTTAGGGTTAGGGTTAGGGTTAGGGTTAGGATTTCGTTTAGGTTTAGGGTTAGGGTTATGGTTTAGGGTTAGTGTTAGGTTTAGGGTTTGGGTTAAGGTTAGGGATAGGGTTAGGGTTAGGGTTAGGGTTTGGTTTAGGATTAATGTTAAGTTTATGTTTAGGTTTTGGTTTAGGTTTAGTGTTAGGGTTAGGGTTTGGGTTCTGGTTAGGTTTAGGGTTAACGTGAGGGTTAGGGTTAGGGTTGGGGTTAGGGTTAGGGTTTAGGGTTAGGGTTAGGGTTATTGTTTGGGTTAAGGTTAGGGTTAGGATTAGGGTTAGGAATATGTTTAGTGTTAGGGTTAGGGTTAGTGTTTGGTTTAGTGTTTTTGTTAGGGTTAGGTTTAGGTTTTGTGTTAGGGTTAGGGTTAGGGTTTGGGTTAGGGTTAGGGTTAGGGTTAAGGTTAGTGTTTGGGTTAGGTTTACGGTTACTTTTTGGGTTAGGGTTAGGGTTAGGGTTAGGGTTAGGATTAGAGTTAGGTTTAGAGTTTTGGTTTGGGTTAGGGTTAGGGTTAGGGTTTGGGTTAGTGTTTGGGTTAGGGTTAGTGTTATTGTTAGGATTTGGGTTAGGGTTAGGGTTAGTATTAGGGTTACGATTAGGGTTAAGTTTAGGGTTTGTGTTTGGTGTAGGTTTAGGTTTAGGGTTAGGGTTAGGGTTAGGGTTTAGGTTTAGTGTTAGGTTTAGGGTTTGGGTTAAGGTTAGTGTTAGGGTTAGGATTTGAATTAGGTTTAGGCTTAGGTTTTGGGGTAGGTTTAGGTTTAGGGTTAGGGTTAGGATTAGGGTTAGGTTTAGGGATATGATTAGACTTAGGGTTTGGGTTTTAATTGGGTTAGGGTTAGGTTTAGGGTTTGGGTTAGTGTTAGGGTTAGGGTTAGTGTTAGGGTTAGGGTTTGGTTTAGGGTTAGGATTAGGCTTACGCTTAGGTTTTGGGTTAGGTTTAGGGTTAAGGTTAGGGTTTGGGTTCGGGTTAGAGTTATGGTTATGGTTAGGATTTGAGATAGGGTTATGGTAGGTTTAGGGTTAGGGTTTTGGTTAGGGTTAGGGTTAGGATAAGGGTTTGAGTTTGTGTTAGGTTTAGGGTTAGCATTAGGGTTAAGGTTAGGGTTAGCGTTATGGTTTGGGTTATAGTTAGGGTTAGGGTTAGGGTTAAGGTTAGTGTTTGGGTTAGGTTTACGGTTACTTTTTGGGTTAGGGTTTGGGTTAGGGTTAGTTTTAGGTTTAGGTTTTCATTTGAGTTAGTGTTAGGGTTAGGGTTAGTGTTAAGTTTAGGGTATGGATTTCGGTTAGGTTTATGGTTAGGGTTAGGGTTAGGTTTAGGGTTAGGGTTTGGGTTACGGTCAGGTTAGTTTAGGGTTAGGAATAGGGTTAGGGTTAGGGTTAGGGTTTGGCTTACGGTTAGCGTTAGGGTTAGTGTTAGGGTCAGGGTTTGGGTTAATGTTTGGGGTTAGGGTTAGTGTTTGTGTTTGGGTTAGGGTTAGG
>JAJHUQ010000034.1:5497500-5527500 GCA_035773235.1 Eospalax fontanierii
CGTTAGGGGTTAGGTTTAAGGTTATTGTTAGAGCTAGGGTTAGGGCTTGGGTTAGGGTTACTGTTAGGGTTAGAATTTGGTTTAGTGTTAGCGTTAGGGTTAGGATTAGGATTATGGTTAGGATTAGGGTTCGGGTTAGGTTTAGGGTTAGGGTTAGGGTTAGGTTTAGGGTCAGGGTTATGGTTAGGGTTATTGTTTGGGTTAAGGTTAGGGTTAGGGTTAGGGTTAGGGTTACGGTTTACGTTAGGGTTAGGGTTAGGGTTTGGGTTTGGATTAGGGTTAGGGTTAGGGTTAGGGTTTGCGTTTGGGTTAGGGTTAGGTTTAGGGTTTGGGTTAAAGTTTGGGGTTAGGGTTAGGTTTTGGGTTAGGGTTAGGGTTAGGTTTATGTTTAGGGTTAGGGTTTTTGTTTGGGTTAGTGGTAGAGTGAGGGTTAGGGTTAGTGTTAGGTTTAGGGCTAGAGTTAGGAATAGGTTTAGGGTTAGGATTAGGGTTAGGGTTTGGTTTAGGGTTTCGGTTAGGGTTAGGGTTAGGTTTTGGATTAGGATTAGTGTTAGGGTTAGGGTTTGGGTTAGGTTTAGGGGTTAGTGTTACGGTTAGGGTTAGGGTTAGGGTTAGGGTTAGTTTTTGGGTAAGGGTTAGGGTTAGGATTAGGTTTAGGGTTAGGATTAGGGATAGGGTTTGGGTTAGAGTTATGGTTATGGTTAGGATTTGAGATAGGGTTATGGTAGGTTTAGGGTTAGGGTTTGGCTTAGGTTTAGAGTTAGGGTTAGGGTTAGGGTTAGGGTTTGGGTTACGTTTAAGGTTAGGTTTTGGTTTTTATTTGGTTTAGTGTTAGGATTAGGGTTAGTGTAAAGTTTAGGGTTTGCGTTAGGGTTAGGGGTAGGGATAGGATTACCAATAGGGTTAAGTTTAGGGATTGGGTTAGGGTTAGGTTTACGATTAGGGTTTGGGTTAGGGTTAGGGTTAGGGTTAATTTTAGGGTTTGGGTTAGGGATAGGTTTAGGGTTAGGGTTAATTTTAGGGTTTGGGTTAGGGTTAGGGTTACGATTAGGGTTAGAGTTAGGTTTAGTGTTAGGGTTTGGGTTAGGGTTAGGGTTAGGGTTATGGTTTGAGTTAGGGTTAGGGTTAGGGTTATGGTTTGGTTTAGGGTTAGGGTTAGGGTTAGGGTTAGGATTATTGTTTGGGTTAAGGTTAGGGTTAGGGTTCGGGTTAGGAATATGGTTAGGGTTAGGTTATGGTGAGGGTTTGGTTTCTGGATTGTGTTTGGGTTAGGTTTAGGTTTTGGGTTAGGGTTAGGGTTTAGGTTAGTGTTAGGGTTAGTTTTTGGGTTAGGGTTAGGAATAGGGTTAGGGTTAGGTTTAGTGTTAGGTTTTGGGTTAGGGTTAAGGTTAGGGTTAGGGTTTGAGTTAGGGTTAGGGTTAGGGTTGTGGTTTCGGACAGGTTTAGGGTTAGGGTTAGGGTTAGGGTTAGGGTTAGGATTTGGTTTAGGTTTAGGGTTAGGGTTATGGTTTAGGGTTAGTGTTAGGTTTAGGGTTTGGGTTAAGATTAGGGATAGGGTTAGGGTTAGGGTTAGGGTTTGGTTTAGGGTTAATGTTAAGTTTATGTTTAGGTTTTGGTTTAGGTTTAGTGTTAGGGTTAGGGTTTGGGTTCTGGTTAGGTTTAGGGTTAACGTGAGGATTAGGGTTAGGGTTGGGGTTAGGGTTAGGGTTTAGGGTTAGGGTTAGGGTTATTGTTTGGGTTAAGGTTAGGGTTAGGATTAGGGTTAGGAATATGTTTAGTGTTAGGGTTAGGGTTAGTGTTTGGTTTAGTGTTTTTGTTGGGGTTAGGTTTAGGTTTTGTGTTAGGGTTAGGGTTAGGGTTTGGGTTAGGGTTAGGTTTAGGGTTAAGGTTAGTGTTTGGGTTAGGTTTACGGTTACTTTTTGGGTTAGGGTTAGGGTTAGGGTTAGGGTTAGGATTAGAGTTAGGTTTAGAGTTTTGGTTTGGGTTAGGGTTAGGGTTAGGGTTTGGGTTAGTGTTAGGGTTAGGGTTAGTGTTAGGGTTAGGGTTCGGGTTAGGGTTAGGATTAGGGTTACGTTTAGGTTTTGGGTTAGGTTTAGGGTTTGGGTTAGGGTTTGTGTTCGCGTTAGAGTTAAGGTTATGGTTAGGGTTTGAGTTAGGGTTATGTTAGGTTTAGGGTTAGGGTTTGGTTTAGGGTTTGGGTTAGGTTTAGGGTTTGAGTTTGAGTTAGGCTTAGTGTTAGCATTAGGGTTAAGGTTAGGGTTAGAGTTATGATTTGGGATAGGGTTAGGGTTAGGGTTAGGGATTGGGTTATTGTTAGGGTTAGGTTTATGTTTTGTTTTCGTTTAGTGTTAGGGTTAGGGTTAGTGTTAAGTTTAGGGTTTGGGTTAGGGTTAGGGTTAGGGATAGGGTTACGAATAGGGTTAAGTTTAGGGTTTGGGTTTGGTTAGTTTTAGGGTTAGGGTTAGGGTTAGGGTTAGGTTTAGGTTAGGGTTAGGTTTAGGGTTTGGGTTAATGTTTGTGGTTAGGGCTTAGGGGTTAGGGTTAGGGTTAGGAATAGGGTTAGGGTTAGGGTTAGCGTTAGGGTTAGGATTTGGGATAGGGATAGGGTTAGGGTTTGGTTTTTGGGTTAGAGTTAGGGTTAGGGTTTGGGTTAATGTTTGCGGTTAGGGCTTAGGGGTTAGGTTTAGGCTTAGGGTTAGGTTAAGTGTTATGGTTTGGCTTAGGGTTAGGGTTACAGGGTGGGTTTGGATTAGGGATAGGGTTAGTGTTTGGGTTTGGGTTAGGGTTAGGTTTAGGTTTAGGGTTAGGTTTGGGTTTGGGTTGGGTTTAGGTTTAGGGATAGGGTTAGGGTTTGGGTTAGGGTTAGGGTTAGTTATAGGCTTAAGGTTATTGTTAGGGTTTGGGTTAGGGTTTGGGCTAGGGTTCGGTTTAGGTTTAGGGTTAGGATTAGGTTTAGCGTTAGGGTTTGGGTTAGGGTTAGGTTTAGGTTTAGGGTTTGAGTTTGGGTTAGGGTTTAGCGTTAGGGTTAGGGTTATTGTTTGTGTTAAGTTTAGGGTTAGGGTTAGGGTTGGGTTAGGATTAGGGATAGGGTTAGGGTTAGGGTTAGGGTTAGGGTTAGGTTTAGGTTTAGGGTTAGGGTTAGGTTTAGGTTTAGGTTTTGTTTTAGGTTTAGTGTTACTGTTACGGTTTGGGTTCGGTTTAGGGTTAGGGTTAGGGTTAGGGTTATTGTTTGGGTTAAAGTTTGGGTTAGGGTTAGGTTAGTTATAGGCTTAAGGTTATTGTTAGGGTTTGGGTTAGGGTTTGGTCCGGGGTTCGGTTTAGGTTTAGGGTTAGGGTTAGGTTTAGGGTTAGGGTTTGGGTTAGGGTTAGGTTTAGGGTTAGGGTTTGAGTTAGGGTTAGGGTTTAGGGTTAGGGTTAGGGTTATTGTTTGTGTTAAGTTTAGGGTTATGGTTAGGGTTGGGTTAGGATTAGGGATAGGGTTAGGGTTAGGGTTAGGGTTAGGGTTTGGTTTAAGGTTAGGGTTAGGTTTAGGTTTAGGTTTTGTTTTAGGTTTAGTGTTACTGTTAGGGTTTGTGATCAGTTTATGGTTAGGGTTAGGGATAGGGTTATTGTTTGGGTTAAGGTTAGGTTTAGGGTTAGGGTTAGAAATATGGTTAGGTTTAGGTTACGGTTAGGGTTTGGTTTCGGGATTGTGTTAGGGTTAGGTTTAGGTTTTGGGTTAGGGTTAGGGTTAGGGTTAGGGTTTCGGTTAGGGTTAGGGTTAGATTTTTCGTTAGGGTTAGGGTTAGGATTAGGGTTAGGGTTAGGTTTAGTGTTAGGGTTTGGGTTAGGGTTAGGGTTAGGGTTAGGGTGAGTTAGGGTTAGGGTTAGGGTTATGGTTTGGGTTAGGGTTTGGGTTAGGGTTAGGGTTAGGGTTAGGGTTAGGATTTGGGTTAGGGTTAGGTTTAGGTTTTGATTTGGGTTAGTGTTAGGGTTAGGGTTAGTGTTAAGGTTAGGGTTTGTGTTAGGGTTAGGGTTAGATTTAGGTTTAGGCTTAGGGTTAGGGGTTAGGTTTAAGGTTATTGTTAGAGCTAGGGTTAGGGCTTGGGTTAGGGTTACTGTTAGGGTTAGAATTTGGTTTAGTGTTAGCGTTAGGGTTAGGATTAGGATTATGGTTAGGGTTAGTTTTCGGGTTAGGTTTAGGGTTAGGGTTAGGGTTAGGTTTAGGGTTAGGGTTATGGTTGGGGTTATTGTTTGGGTTAAGGTTAGGGTTAGGGTTAGGGTTAGGGTTAGGGTTAGGGTTACGGTTTACGTTAGGGTTAGGGTTAGGGTTAGGGTTTGGGTTTGGATTAGGGTTAGGGTTAGGGTTAGGGTTTGCGTTTGGGTTAGGGTTAGGGTTAGGTTTTGGGTTAAAGTTTGGGGTTAGGGTTAGGTTTTGGGTTAGGGTTAGGGTTAGGTTTATGTTTAGGGTTAGGGTTTTTGTTTGGGTTAGTGTTAGAGTTAGGGTTAGGGTTAGTGTTAGGTTTAGGGCTAGAGTTAGGAATAGGTTTAGGGTTAGGATTAGGGTTAGGGTTTGGTTTAGGGTTTCGGTTAGGGTTAGGGTTAGGTTGTGGGTTAGGATTAGTGTTAGGGTTAGGGTTTGGGTTAGGTTTAGGGGTTAGTGTTACGGTTAGGGTTAGGGTTAGGGTTAGGGTTAGGGTTAGTTTTTGGGTAAGGGTTAGGGTTAGGATTAGGTTTAGGGGTAGGTTTAGGGGTAGGGTTTGGGGTAGGGTTAGGGTTATGGTTAGGGGTAGAGTTAGGGTTAGGGTTAGGTTTAGGGTTAGGTTTTGGGTTAGGGTTAGGGTTATAGTTAGGGGTTGGGTTTGGGTTAGGGTTAGGTTTAGGGTTAGGGTTTGGGTTACGGTTAGGTTTAGGGTTAGGGTTAGGGTTTGAGTTAGGTTTAGTGTTAGGGTTAGGTTTTGCGTTCGAGTTAGCGTTAGGGTTAGGGTTAGGGTTTAGGGTTAGTGTTAGGTTTAGGGTTTGGGTTAAGATTAGGGATAGGGTTAGGGTTAGGGTTAGGGTTTGGTTTAGGGTTAGGGTTAAGTTTATGTGTAGGGTTTGGTTTAGGTTTAGTGTTAGGGTTTGGGTTTGGGTTCAGGTTAGTTTTAGGGTTAGCGTGAGGGTTAGGGTTAGGGTTGGAGTTAGGATTAGGGTTTAGGGTTAGGGTTAGGGTTATTGTTTGGGTTAAGGTTAGGGTTAGGATTACGGTTAGGAATATGTTTAGTGTTAGGGTTAGGGTTAGAGTTTGGTTTAGTGTTTGGGTTAGGGTTAGGTTTAGGTTTTGTGTTAGGGTTTGGGTTAGGGTTAGGGTTTGGGTTAGGGTTAGGGTTATGGTTAAGGTTAGGGTTTGGGTTAGGGTTAGGGTTACCTTTTGGGATAGGGTTAGGGTTAGGTTTACTGTTAGGGTTAGGTTTATGGCTAGGGTTTGGGTTAAGTTTAGGGTTAGGTTTAGGGTTAGGATTTGAGTTAGGGTTAGTTTTAGGGTTAGGGTTAGGGTTTGGGTTAGGGTTAGGGTTAGGGTTAAGCGTTGGGTTTGGGTTGCGGTTAGGGTTAGGCTTAGGATTAGGTTTAGGGTTAGGTTTAGGATTAGCGTTAGGTTTAGTGTTTGGTTTAGGGTTAGGGTTAGGGTTAGTGTAAGTGTTAGGGTTAGGATTAGGGTTAGGGTTAGGGTTAGTATTAGAGTTAGGATTAGAGTTTTGGTTTGGGTTAGGGTTAGGGTTAGGTTTTGGGTTAGTGTTAGGGTTAGGGTTAGTGTTATTGTTAGGATTTGGGTTAGGGTTAGGGTTAGTATTAGGGTTACGATTAGGGATAAGTTTAGGGTTTGTGTTTGGTGTAGGTTTAGGGTTAGGGTTAGGGTTAGGGTTAGGGTTAGGGTTAGGGTTTGAGTTAGGGTTAGGGTTAGGTTTAGGGTTAGGGTTTGGGTTAGGGTTAGGGTTATGGTTAGGGGTTGGGTTTGGGTTAGGGTTAGGGTTAGGGTTAGGGTTTGGGTTACGGTTAGGGTTAGGGTTAGGGTTAGGGTTTGAGTTAGGGTTAGGATTAGGGCTAGGGTTTGATGTAGGTTTAGGATTAGGGTTAGGGTTAGGATTAGGGTTTGAGTTAGGGTTAGGGTTAGGTTTAGGGTTAGGGTTTGGGTTTGAGTTAGAGGTAGGGTTAGGTTTAGGGTTAGGGTTTGGGTTAGGGTTAGGGTTATGGTTAGGGTTTGGGTTAGGGTTAGGGTTAGGAATATGGTTAGGGTTAGGGTTACGGTTAGGGTTTGGTTTCGGGATTGGGTTAGGGTTAGTTTTAGGTTTTGGTTTAGGGTTAGGGTTTGGATTAGGGTTAGGGTTAATTTTAGAGTTTGGGTTAGGATTAGGTTTAGGGTTAGGTTTAATTTTAGGGTTTGGGTTACGGTTAGGGTTAGGGTTAGGGTTAGGGTTAGGGTTAGGGTTAGGGTTTGGGTTAGGGTTAGGTTTAGGGTTAGGGTTTGAGTTAGGGTTAGGGTTAGGGTTATGGTTTGGTTTAGGGTTAGCGTTAGGGTTAGGGTTAGGGTTAGGGTTAGTATTAGGGTTAGGTTTAATGTTAAGTTTAGGGTTTGGAATTCGGTTAGGTTTATGGTTAGGGTTAGGGTTAGGTTTAGGGTTAGGGTTAGGGTTAGGGTTTGGGTTACGGTTAGGGTTAGGTTAGGGTTAGGAATAGGGTTAGGGTTAGGGTTAGGGTTTGGCTTATGGTTAGCGTTAGGGTTAGGGTTTGGGTTAATGTTTGGGTTTAGGGTTAGGGTTTGTGTTTGCGTTAGGGTTAGGTTTATGTTTAGGGTTAGGGTTTGGGTTTGGGTTAGTTTTAGGGTTAGTGTTAGGGTTAGGGTTTGGGTTTGGGTAAGGGTTAGGTTTGGGTTTAGGTTTAGGGTATGGTTTTGGGTTAGGGTTAGGGATAGGGTTTGGGTTCAGTTAATGTTAGGGATAAGGTTAGGGTTAGGGTTATGGTTTGGGTTAGGGTTAGGGTTAGGGTTAGGGATAGGGTTACGAATAGGGTTAAGTTTAGGGTTTGGGTTTGGGTTAGGTTTAGGGTTAGGGTTAGTGTTAGGGTTAGGTTTAGGTTAGGGTTAGTGTTAGGGTTTGGGTTAATGTTTGTGGTTAGGGCTTAGGGGTTAGGGTTAGGGTTAGGAATAGGGTTAGGGTTAGGTTTAGGTTAGGGTTAGGGTTAGGGTTTGGGTTAATGTTTGTGGTTAGGGCTTAGGGGTAAGGGTTAGGGTTAGGAATAGGGTTAGGGTTAGGGTTAGGGTTAGGGTTAGCGTTAGCGTTAGGGTTAGGGTTTGGGATAGGGAGAGGGTTAGGGTTTGGTTTTTGGGTTAGGGTTAGGGTTAGGGTTTGGGTTAATGTTTCCGGTTAGCGCTTAGGGGTTAGGTTTAGGCTTAGGGTTAGGGTTAGGGTTAGGGTTTGGCTTAGGGTTAGGGTTACAGGGTGGATTTGGGTTAGGGATAGAGTTAGTGTTTGGGTTTGGGTTAGGGATAGGTTTAGGTTTAGGGTTAGGGTTTGGGTTTGGGTTAGGTTTAGGTTTAGGGATAGGGTTAGGGTTTGGGTTAGGGTTAGGGTTAGTTATAGGCTTAAGGTTATTGTTAGGGTTTGGGTTATGGTTTCGGTTAGGATTTGGTTTAGTTTTTGGGTTAGGGTTAGAGTTAGGGTTAGGTTTTGGGTTAGGGTTAGGGTTAGGATTTAGGGTTAGTGTTCGGATTAGGTTTAGGGTTAGGGTTTGGGTTAGGGTTAGGTTTAGGGTTAGGGTTTGAGTTAGGGTTACGGTTTAGGGTTAGGGTTAGGGTTATTGTTTGTGTTAAGTTTAGGGTTAGGGTTAGGGTTGGGTTAGGATTAGGGATAGGGTTAGGGTTAGGGTAAGGGTTAGGGTTAGGGTTAGGGTTAGGGTTAGGGTTTGGTTTAGGGTTAGGGTTATGTTTAGGTTTAGGTTTTGTTTTAGGTTTAGTGTTAGTGTTAGGGTTTGGGTTCGGTTTAGGGTTAGGGTTAGGGTTAGGGTTTGGGTTTGGATTAGGGTTAGGGTTAGGGTTAGGGTTTGCGTTTGGGTTAGGGTTAGGGTTAGGGTTTGGGTTAAAGTTTCGGGTTAGGGTTAGGTTTTGGGTTAGGGTTAGGGTTAGGTTTATGTTTAGGGTTAGGGTTTTTGTTTGGGTTAGTGTTAGAGTTAGGGTTAGGGTTAGTGTTAGGTTTAGGGCTAGAGTTAGGAATAGGTTTAGGGTTAGGATCAGGGTTAGGGTTTGGTTTAGGGTTTCGGTTAGGGTTAGGGTTAGGTTTTGGGTTAGGATTAGTGTTAGGGTTAGGGTTTGGGTTAGGTTTAGGGGTTAGTGTTACGGTTACGGTTAGGTTTAGGGTTAGGGTTAGGGTTTGAGTTAGGTTTAGTGTTAGGGTTATGTTTTGCGTTCGAGTTAGCGTTAGGGTTAGGGTTTAGGGTTAGTGTTAGGTTTAGGGTTTGGGTTAAGATTAGGGATAGGGTTAGGGTTAGGGTTAGGGTTTGGTTTAGGGTTAGGGTTAAGTTTATGTGTAGGGTTTGGTTTAGGTTTAGTGTTAGGGTTTGGGTTTGGGTTCAGGTTAGTTTTAGGGTTAGCGTGAGGGTTAGGGTTAGGGTTGGGGTTAGGATTAGGGTTTAGGGTTAGGGTTAGGGTTATTGTTTGGGTTAAGGTTAGGGTTAGGATTACGGTTAGGAATATGTTTAGTGTTAGGGTTAGGGTTAGAGTTTGGTTTAGTGTTTGGGTTAGGGTTAGGTTTAGGTTTTGTGTTAGGGTTAGGGTTAGGGTTAGGGTTTGGGTTAGGGTTAGGGTTATGGTTAAGGTTAGGGTTTGGGTTAGGTTTAGGGTTACCTTTTGGGATAGGGTTAGGGTGAGGTTTACTGTTAGGGTTAGGTTTATGGTTAGGTTTTGGGTTAAGTTTAGGGTTAGGTTTAGGGTTAGGATTTGAGTTAGGGTTAGTTTTAGGGTTAGGGTTAGGGTTTGGGTTAGGGTTAGGGTTAGGGTTAAGCGTTGGGTTTGGGTTGCGGTTAGGGTTAGGCTTAGGATTAGGTTTAGGGTTAGGTTTAGGATTAGCGTTAGGTTTAGTGTTTGGTTTAGGGTTAGGGTTAGGGTTAGTGTAAGTGTTAGGGTTAGGATTAGGGTTAGGGTTAGGGTTAGTATTAGAGTTAGGATTAGAGTTTTGGTTTGGGTTAGGGTTAGGGTTAGGTTTTGGGTTAGTGTTAGGGTTAGGGTTAGTGTTATTGTTAGGATTTGGGTTAGGGTTAGGGTTAGTATTAGGGTTACGATTAGGGAAAAGTTTAGGGTTTGTGTTTGGTGTAGGTTTAGGGTTAGGGTTAGGGTTAGGGTTAGGGTTAGGGTTAGGGTTTGAGTTAGGGTTAGGGTTAGGTTTAGGTTTAGGGTTTGGGTTAGGGTTAGGGTTATGGTTAGGGGTTGGGTTTGGGTTAGGGTTAGGGTTAGGGTTAGGGTTTGGGTTACGGTTAGGGTTAGGGTTAGGGTTGGGGTTTGAGTTAGGGTTAGGATTAGGGCTAGGGTTTGATGTAGGTTTAGGATTAGGGTTAGGGTTAGGATTAGGGTTTGAGTTAGGGTTAGGGTTAGGTTTAGGGTTAGGGTTTGGGTTTGAGTTAGAGGTAGGGTTAGGTTTAGGGTTAGGGTTTGGGTTAGGGTTAGGGTTATGGTTAGGGTTTGGGTTAGGGTTAGGGTTAGGAATATGGTTAGGGTTAGGGTTACGGTTAGGGTTTGGTTTCGGGATTGGGTTAGGGTTAGTTTTAGGTTTTGGTTTAGGGTTAGGGTTTGGATTAGGGTTAGGGTTAATTTTAGAGTTTGGGTTAGGATTAGGTTTAGGGTTAGGTTTAATTTTAGGGTTTGGGTTACGGTTAGGTTTAGGATTAGGTTTAGAGTTAGGTTTAGTGTTAGGGTTTGGGTTAGGGTTAGGTTTAGGGTTAGGGTTTGAGTTAGGGTTAGGGTTAGGGTTATGGTTTGGTTTAGGGTTAGCGTTAGGGTTAGGGTTAGGGTTAGTATTAGGGTTAGGTTTAATGTTAAGTTTAGGGTTTGGAATTCGGTTAGGTTTATGGTTAGGGTTAGGGTTAGGTTTAGGGTTAGGGTTAGGGTTAGGGTTTGGGTTACGGTTAGGGTTAGGTTAGGGTTAGGAATAGGGTTCGGGTTATGGTTAGGGTTTGGCTTATGGTTAGCGTTAGGGTTACGGTTTGGGTTAATGTTTGGGTTTAGGGTTAGGGTTTGTGTTTGGGTTAGGGTTAGGTTTATGTTTAGGGTTAGGGTTTGGGTTTGGGTTAGTTTTAGGGTTAGTGTTAGGGTTAGGGTTTGGGTTTGGGTAAGGGTTAGGTTTGGGTTTAGGTTTAGGGTATGGTTTTGGGTTAGGGTTAGGGATAGGGTTTGGGTTCAGTTAATGTTAGGGTTAGGGTTAGGGTTAGGGTTAGGTTTAGGGTGAGGGTTATGATTAGGGTTAGGTTTAGTGTTTGGGGTAGGGTTAGGGTTAGGGTTAGGGTTAGGGTTAGGGTTAGGGTTAGGATCAGGGTTAGGGTTAGCGTTAGGATTAGAGTTAGGATTATAGTTTTGGTTTGGGTTAAGTTTAGGGTTAGGGTTAGGGTTAGTCGTTGGGTTTGGTTTAGGGTTAGGGTTAGAATTAGGGTTAGGGTTAGGGTTAGGATTAGAGTTAGGATTAGAGTTTTGGTTTGTGTTAGGTTTAGGGTTAGGGTTTGGGATAGGATTAGAGTTAGGGTTAGGGCTTTGGTTTGGGTTAGGGTTAGGGTTAGGGTTTGGGTTAGTGTTAGGGTTAGGGTTTGGTTTAGGGTTAGGATTAGGGTTACGTTTAGGTTTTAGGTTAGGTTTAGGGTTAGGGTTAGGGTGTGAGTTTGAGTTAGGTTTAGGGTTAGCATTAGGGATAAGGTTAGGGTTAGGGTTATGGTTTGGGTTAGGGTTAGGGTTAGGGTTAGGGTTAGGGATTGGGTTAGGGTTAGGGTTAGGTTTAGGTTTTAATTTGGTTTAGTGTTAGGGTTAGGGTTAGTGTTAAGTTTAGAGTTTGGGTTAGGGTTAGGGTTAGGGATAGGGTTACGAATAGGGTTAAGTTTAGGGTTTGGGTTTGGGTAAGTTTAGGGTTAAGGTTAGGGTTAGGGTTAGGTTTAGGTTAGGGTTAGGGTTAGGGTTTGGGTTAATGTTTGTGGTTAGGGATTAGGGGTTAGGGTTAGGGATAGTAATAGGGTTAGGGTTAGGTTTAGGTATTTGAGTAGGGTTAGGGTTAGGGGTTGGGTTAATGTTTGTAGTTAGGGCTTAGGGGTTAGGGTTAGGGTTAGGAATAGGGTTAGGGTTAGGGTTAGGGTTAGCGTTAGGGTTAGGGTTTGGGATAGGGATAGGGTTAGGGTTTGGTTTTTGGGTTAGGGTTAGGGTTAGGGTTTGGGTTAATGTTTCCGGTTAGGGCTTAGGAGTTAGGTTTAGGCTTAGGGTTAGGGTTAGGGTTAGGGTTTGGCTTAGGGTTAGGGTTACAGGGTGGATTTGGGTTAGGGATAGAGTTAGTGTTTGGGTTTCGGTTAGGGATAGGTTTAGGTTTAGGGTTAGGGTTTGGGTTTGGGTTAGGTTTAGGTTTAGGGATAGGGTTAGGGTTTGGGTTAGGGTTAGGGTTAGTTATAGGCTTAAGGTTATTGTTAGGGTTTGGGTTATGGTTTGGGTTAGGATTTGGTTTAGTTTTTGGGTTAGGGTTAGAGTTAGGGTTAGGGTTTGGGTTAGGGTTAGGGTTAGGGTTTAGGGTTAGTGTTCGGATTAGGTTTAGGGTTAGGGTTTGGGTTAGGGTTAGGTTTAGGATTAGGGTTTGAGTTAGGGTTACGGTTTAGGGTTAGGGTTAGGGTTATTGTTTGTGTTAAGTTTAGGGTTAGGGTTAGGGTTGGGTTAGGATTAGGGATAGGCTTAGGGTTAGGGTTAGGTTTAGGGATAGGGTTTGGTTTAGGGTTAGGGTTATGTTTAGGTTTAGGTTTTGTTTTAGGTTTAGTGTTAGTGTTAGGGTTTGGGTTCGGTTTAGGGTTAGGGTTAGGGTTAGGGTTATTGTTTGGGTTAAGGTTAGGGTTAGGGTTAGGGTTGGGTTAGGATTAGGGATAGGCTTAGGGTTAGGGTTAGGTTTAGTGTTAGGGTTTGGTTTAGGGTTAGGGTTATGTTTAGGTTTAGGTTTTGTTTTAGGTTTAGTGTTAGTGTTAGGGTTTGGGTTCGGTTTAGGGTTAGGGTTAGGGTTAGGGTTATTGTTTGGGTTAAGGTTAGGGTTAGGGTTCGGGTTAGGAATATGGTTAGGGTAAGGTTACGGTTAGGGTTTGGTTTCTGGATTGTGTTAGGGTTAGGTTTAGGTTTTGGGTTAGGGTTAGGGTTTCGGTTAGTGTTAGGGTTAGTTTTTGGGTTAGGGTTAGGGTTAGGAATAGGGTTAGGGTTAGGTTAAGTGTTAGGTTTTGGGTTAGGGTTAAGGTTAGGGTTAGGGTTTGAGTTAGGGTTAGGGTTAGGGTTGTGGTTTGGGACAGGTTTAGTGTTAGGGTTAGGGTTAGGATTTGGTTTAGGTTTAGGGTTAGGGTTATGGTTTAGGGTTAGTGTTAGGTTTAGGATTTGGGTTAAGATTAGGGATAGGGTTAGGGTAAGGGTTAGGGATTTTTTTAGGGTTAATGTTAAGTTTATGTTTAGGTTTTGGTTTAGGTTTAGTGTTAGGGTTAGGGTTTGGTTTCTGGTTAGGTTTAGGGTTAACGTGAGGGTTAGGGTTAGGGTTGGGGTTAGGGTTAGGGTTTAGGATTAGGGTTAGGGTTATTGTTTGGGTTAAGGTTAGGGTTAGGCTTAGGGTTAGGAATATGTTTAGTGTTAGGGTTAGGGTTAGGGTTTGGTTTAGTGTTTTTGTTAGGGTTAGGTTTAGGTTTTGTGTTAGGGTTAGGGTTAGGGTTAGGATTTGGTTTAGGGTTAGGGTTAGGGTTAGAATTAGGGTTAGGGTTAGGATTAGAGTTAGGATTAGAGTTTTGGTTTGTGTTAGGTTTAGGGTTAGGGTTTGGGATAGGATTAGAGTTAGGGTTAGGGCTTTGGTTTGGGTTAGGGTTAGGGTTAGGGTTTGGGTTAGTGTTAGGGTTAGGGTTTGGTTTAGGGTTAGGATTAGGGTTACGTTTAGGTTTTAGGTTAGGTTTAGGGTTAGGGTTAGGGTGTGAGTTTGAGTTAGGTTTAGGGTTAGCATTAGGGATAAGGTTAGGGTTAGGGTTATGGTTTGGGTTAGGGTTAGGTTTAGGGTTAGGGTTAGGGATTGGGTTAGGGTTAGGGTTAGGTTTAGGTTTTAATTTGGTTTAGTGTTAGGGTTACGGTTAGGGTTAGGGTTAGGGTTAGGGTTAGGGGTTGGGTTTGGGTTAGGGTTAGGGTTAGGGTTAGGGTTTGGGTTACGGTTAGGGTTAGGGTTAGGGTTAGGGTTTGAGTTAGGGTTAGGATTAGGGCTAGGGTTTGATGTAGGTGTAGGATTAGGTTTAGGGTTAGGATTAGGGTTTGAGTTAGGGGTAGGGTTAGGTGTAGGGCTAGGGTTTGGGTTTGAGTTAGAGGGAGGGTTAGGTTTAGGGTTAGGGTTTGGGTTAGGGTTGGGGTTATGGTTAGGGTTTGGGTTAGGGTTAGGGTTAGGACTATGGTTAGCGTTAGGGTTACGGTTAGGGTTTGGTTTCGGGATTGGGTTAGGGTTAGTTTTAGGTTTTGGTTTAGGGTTAGGGTTTGGATTAGGGTTAGGGTTAATTTTAGAGTTTGGGTTAGGATTAGGTTTAGGGTTAGGTTTAATTTTAGGGTTTGGGTTACGGTTAGGGTTAGGATTAGGTTTAGAGTTAGGTTTAGTGTTAGGGTTTGGGTTAGGGTTAGGTTTAGGGTTAGGGTTTGAGTTAGGGTTAGGGTTAGGGTTATGGTTTGGTTTAGGGTTAGCGTTAGGGTTAGGGTTAGGGTTAGGGTTAGGGTTAGTATTAGGGTTAGGTTTAATGTTAAGTTTAGGGTTTGGAATTCGGTTAGGTTTATGGTTAGGGTTAGGGTTAGGTTTAGGGTTAGGGTTAGGGTTAGGGTTTGGGTTACGGTTAGGGTTAGGTTAGGGTTAGGAATAGGGTTAGGGTTAGGGTTAGGGTTTGGCTTATGGTTAGCGTTAGGGTTAGGGTTTGGGTTAATGTTTGGGTTTAGGGTTAGGGTTTGTGTTTGCGTTAGGGTTAGGTTTATGTTTAGGGTTAGGGTTTGGGTTTGGGTTAGTTTTAGGGTTAGTGTTAGGGTTAGGGTTTGGGTTTGGGTAAGGGTTAGGTTTGGGTTTAGGTTTAGGGTATGGTTTTGGGTTAGGGTTAGGGATAGGGTTTGGGTTCAGTTAATGTTAGGGATAAGGTTAGGGTTAGGGTTATGGTTTGGGTTAGGGTTAGGGTTAGGGTTAGGGATAGGGTTACGAATAGGGTTAAGTTTAGGGTTTGGGTTTGGGTTAGGTTTAGGGTTAGGGTTAGTGTTAGGGTTAGGTTTAGGTTAGGGTTAGTGTTAGGGTTTGGGTTAATGTTTGTGGTTAGGGCTTAGGGGTTAGGGTTAGGGTTAGGAATAGGGTTAGGGTTAGGTTTAGGTTAGGGTTAGGGTTAGGGTTTGGGTTAATGTTTGTGGTTAGGGCTTAGGGGTTAGGGTTAGGGTTAGGAATAGGGTTAGGGTTAGGGTTAGGGTTAGGGTTAGGGTTAGCGTTAGGGTTAGGGTTTGGGATAGGGAGAGGGTTAGGGTTTGGTTTTTGGGTTAGGGTTAGGGTTAGGGTTTGGGTTAATGTTTCCGGTTAGCGCTTAGGGGTTAGGTTTAGGCTTAGGGTTAGGGTTAGGGTTAGGGTTTGGCTTAGGGTTAGGGTTACAGGGTGGATTTGGGTTAGGGATAGAGTTAGTGTTTGGGTTTGGGTTAGGGATAGGTTTAGGTTTAGGGTTAGGGTTTGGGTTTGGGTTAGGTTTAGGTTTAGGGATAGGGTTAGGGTTTGGGTTAGGGTTAGGGTTAGTTATAGGCTTAAGGTTATTGTTAGGGTTTGGGTTATGGTTTCGGTTAGGATTTGGTTTAGTTTTTGGGTTAGGGTTAGAGTTAGGGTTAGGTTTTGGGTTAGGGTTAGGGTTAGGATTTAGGGTTAGTGTTCGGATTAGGTTTAGGGTTAGGGTTTGGGTTAGGGTTAGGTTTAGGGTTAGGGTTTGAGTTAGGGTTACGGTTTAGGGTTAGGGTTAGGGTTATTGTTTGTGTTAAGTTTAGGGTTAGGGTTAGGGTTGGGTTAGGATTAGGGATAGGGTTAGGGTTAGGGTAAGGGTTAGGGTTAGGGTTAGGGTTAGGGTTAGGGTTTGGTTTAGGGTTAGGGTTATGTTTAGGTTTAGGTTTTGTTTTAGGTTTAGTGTTAGTGTTAGGGTTTGGGTTCGGTTTAGGGTTAGGGTTAGGGTTAGGGTTTGGGTTTGGATTAGGGTTAGGGTTAGGGTTAGGGTTTGCGTTTGGGTTAGGGTTAGGGTTAGGGTTTGGGTTAAAGTTTCGGGTTAGGGTTAGGTTTTGGGTTAGGGTTAGGGTTAGGTTTATGTTTAGGGTTAGGGTTTTTGTTTGGGTTAGTGTTAGAGTTAGGGTTAGGGTTAGTGTTAGGTTTAGGGCTAGAGTTAGGAATAGGTTTAGGGTTAGGATCAGGGTTAGGGTTTGGTTTAGGGTTTCGGTTAGGGTTAGGGTTAGGTTTTGGGTTAGGATTAGTGTTAGGGTTAGGGTTTGGGTTAGGTTTAGGGGTTAGTGTTACGGTTACGGTTAGGTTTAGGGTTAGGGTTAGGGTTTGAGTTAGGTTTAGTGTTAGGGTTATGTTTTGCGTTCGAGTTAGCGTTAGGGTTAGGGTTTAGGGTTAGTGTTAGGTTTAGGGTTTGGGTTAAGATTAGGGATAGGGTTAGGGTTAGGGTTAGGGTTTGGTTTAGGGTTAGGGTTAAGTTTATGTGTAGGGTTTGGTTTAGGTTTAGTGTTAGGGTTTGGGTTTGGGTTCAGGTTAGTTTTAGGGTTAGCGTGAGGGTTAGGGTTAGGGTTGGGGTTAGGATTAGGGTTTAGGGTTAGGGTTAGGGTTATTGTTTGGGTTAAGGTTAGGGTTAGGATTACGGTTAGGAATATGTTTAGTGTTAGGGTTAGGGTTAGAGTTTGGTTTAGTGTTTGGGTTAGGGTTAGGTTTAGGTTTTGTGTTAGGGTTAGGGTTAGGGTTAGGGTTTGGGTTAGGGTTAGGGTTATGGTTAAGGTTAGGGTTTGGGTTAGGTTTAGGGTTACCTTTTGGGATAGGGTTAGGGTGAGGTTTACTGTTAGGGTTAGGTTTATGGTTAGGTTTTGGGTTAAGTTTAGGGTTAGGTTTAGGGTTAGGATTTGAGTTAGGGTTAGTTTTAGGGTTAGGGTTAGGGTTTGGGTTAGGGTTAGGGTTAGGGTTAAGCGTTGGGTTTGGGTTGCGGTTAGGGTTAGGCTTAGGATTAGGTTTAGGGTTAGGTTTAGGATTAGCGTTAGGTTTAGTGTTTGGTTTAGGGTTAGGGTTAGGGTTAGTGTAAGTGTTAGGGTTAGGATTAGGGTTAGGGTTAGGGTTAGTATTAGAGTTAGGATTAGAGTTTTGGTTTGGGTTAGGGTTAGGGTTAGGTTTTGGGTTAGTGTTAGGGTTAGGGTTAGTGTTATTGTTAGGATTTGGGTTAGGGTTAGGGTTAGTATTAGGGTTACGATTAGGGATAAGTTTAGGGTTTGTGTTTGGTGTAGGTTTAGGGTTAGGGTTAGGGTTAGGGTTAGGGTTAGGGTTAGGGTTTGAGTTAGGGTTAGGGTTAGGTTTAGGTTTAGGGTTTGGGTTAGGGTTAGGGTTATGGTTAGGGGTTGGGTTTGGGTTAGGGTTAGGGTTAGGGTTAGGGTTTGGGTTACGGTTAGGGTTAGGGTTAGGGTTGGGGTTTGAGTTAGGGTTAGGATTAGGGCTAGGGTTTGATGTAGGTTTAGGATTAGGGTTAGGGTTAGGATTAGGGTTTGAGTTAGGGTTAGGGTTAGGTTTAGGGTTAGGGTTTGGGTTTGAGTTAGAGGTAGGGTTAGGTTTAGGGTTAGGGTTTGGGTTAGGGTTAGGGTTATGGTTAGGGTTTGGGTTAGGGTTAGGGTTAGGAATATGGTTAGGGTTAGGGTTACGGTTAGGGTTTGGTTTCGGGATTGGGTTAGGGTTAGTTTTAGGTTTTGGTTTAGGGTTAGGGTTTGGATTAGGGTTAGGGTTAATTTTAGAGTTTGGGTTAGGATTAGGTTTAGGGTTAGGTTTAATTTTAGGGTTTGGGTTACGGTTAGGGTTAGGATTAGGTTTAGAGTTAGGTTTAGTGTTAGGGTTTGGGTTAGGGTTAGGTTTAGGGTTAGGGTTTGAGTTAGGGTTAGGGTTAGGGTTATGGTTTGGTTTAGGGTTAGCGTTAGGGTTAGGGTTAGGGTTAGGGTTAGTATTAGGGTTAGGTTTAATGTTAAGTTTAGGGTTTGGAATTCGGTTAGGTTTATGGTTAGGGTTAGGGTTAGGTTTAGGGTTAGGGTTAGGGTTAGGGTTTGGGTTACGGTTAGGGTTAGGTTAGGGTTAGGAATAGGGTTAGGGTTAGGGTTAGGGTTTGGCTTATGGTTAGCGTTAGGGTTAGGGTTTGGGTTAATGTTTGGGTTTAGGGTTAGGGTTTGTGTTTGCGTTAGGGTTAGGTTTATGTTTAGGGTTAGGGTTTGGGTTTGGGTTAGTTTTAGGGTTAGTGTTAGGGTTAGGGTTTGGGTTTGGGTAAGGGTTAGGTTTGGGTTTAGGTTTAGGGTATGGTTTTGGGTTAGGGTTAGGGATAGGGTTTGGGTTCAGTTAATGTTAGGGATAAGGTTAGGGTTAGGGTTATGGTTTGGGTTAGGGTTAGGGTTAGGGTTAGGGATAGGGTTACGAATAGGGTTAAGTTTAGGGTTTGGGTTTGGGTTAGGTTTAGGGTTAGGGTTAGTGTTAGGGTTAGGTTTAGGTTAGGGTTAGTGTTAGGGTTTGGGTTAATGTTTGTGGTTAGGGCTTAGGGGTTAGGGTTAGGGTTAGGAATAGGGTTAGGGTTAGGTTTAGGTTAGGGTTAGGGTTAGGGTTTGGGTTAATGTTTGTGGTTAGGGCTTAGGGGTTAGGGTTAGGGTTAGGAATAGGGTTAGGGTTAGGGTTAGGGTTAGGGTTAGGGGTAGCGTTAGGGTTAGGGTTTGGGATAGGGAGAGGGTTAGGGTTTGGTTTTTGGGTTAGGGTTAGGGTTAGGGTTTGGGTTAATGTTTCCGGTTAGCGCTTAGGGGTTAGGTTTAGGCTTAGGGTTAGGGTTAGGGTTAGGGTTTGGCTTAGGGTTAGGGTTACAGGGTGGATTTGGGTTAGGGATAGAGTTAGTGTTTGGGTTTGGGTTAGGGATAGGTTTAGGTTTAGGGTTAGGGTTTGGGTTTGGGTTAGGTTTAGGTTTAGGGATAGGGTTAGGGTTTGGGTTAGGGTTAGGGTTAGTTATAGGCTTAAGGTTATTGTTAGGGTTTGGGTTATGGTTTCGGTTAGGATTTGGTTTAGTTTTTGGGTTAGGGTTAGAGTTAGGGTTAGGTTTTGGGTTAGGGTTAGGGTTAGGATTTAGGGTTAGTGTTCGGATTAGGTTTAGGGTTAGGGTTTGGGTTAGGGTTAGGTTTAGGGTTAGGGTTTGAGTTAGGGTTACGGTTTAGGGTTAGGGTTAGGGTTATTGTTTGTGTTAAGTTTAGGGTTAGGGTTAGGGTTGGGTTAGGATTAGGGATAGGGTTAGGGTTAGGGTAAGGGTTAGGGTTAGGGTTAGGGTTAGGGTTAGGGTTTGGTTTAGGGTTAGGGTTATGTTTAGGTTTAGGTTTTGTTTTAGGTTTAGTGTTAGTGTTAGGGTTTGGGTTCGGTTTAGGGTTAGGGTTAGGGTTAGGGTTTGGGTTTGGATTAGGGTTAGGGTTAGGGTTAGGGTTTGCGTTTGGGTTAGGGTTAGGGTTAGGGTTTGGGTTAAAGTTTCGGGTTAGGGTTAGGTTTTGGGTTAGGGTTAGGGTTAGGTTTATGTTTAGGGTTAGGGTTTTTGTTTGGGTTAGTGTTAGAGTTAGGGTTAGGGTTAGTGTTAGGTTTAGGGCTAGAGTTAGGAATAGGTTTAGGGTTAGGATCAGGGTTAGGGTTTGGTTTAGGGTTTCGGTTAGGGTTAGGGTTAGGTTTTGGGTTAGGATTAGTGTTAGGGTTAGGGTTTGGGTTAGGTTTAGGGGTTAGTGTTACGGTTACGGTTAGGTTTAGGGTTAGGGTTAGGGTTTGAGTTAGGTTTAGTGTTAGGGTTATGTTTTGCGTTCGAGTTAGCGTTAGGGTTAGGGTTTAGGGTTAGTGTTAGGTTTAGGGTTTGGGTTAAGATTAGGGATAGGGTTAGGGTTAGGGTTAGGGTTTGGTTTAGGGTTAGGGTTAAGTTTATGTGTAGGGTTTGGTTTAGGTTTAGTGTTAGGGTTTGGGTTTGGGTTCAGGTTAGTTTTAGGGTTAGCGTGAGGGTTAGGGTTAGGGTTGGGGTTAGGATTAGGGTTTAGGGTTAGGGTTAGGGTTATTGTTTGGGTTAAGGTTAGGGTTAGGATTACGGTTAGGAATATGTTTAGTGTTAGGGTTAGGGTTAGAGTTTGGTTTAGTGTTTGGGTTAGGGTTAGGTTTAGGTTTTGTGTTAGGGTTAGGGTTAGGGTTAGGGTTTGGGTTAGGGTTAGGGTTATGGTTAAGGTTAGGGTTTGGGTTAGGTTTAGGGTTACCTTTTGGGATAGGGTTAGGGTGAGGTTTACTGTTAGGGTTAGGTTTATGGTTAGGTTTTGGGTTAAGTTTAGGGTTAGGTTTACGGTTAGGATTTGAGTTAGGGTTAGTTGTAGGGTTAGGGTTAGGGTTTGGGTTAGGGTTAGGGTTAGGGTTAAGCGTTGGGTTTGGGTTGCGGTTAGGGTTAGGCTTAGGATTAGGTTTAGGGTTAGGTTTAGGATTAGCGTTAGGTTTAGTGTTTGGTTTAGGGTTAGGGTTAGGGTTAGTGTAAGTGTTAGGGTTAGGATTAGGGTTAGGGTTAGGGTTAGTATTAGAGTTAGGATTAGAGTTTTGGTTTGGGTTAGGGTTAGGGTTAGGTTTTGGGTTAGTGTTAGGGTTAGGGTTAGTGTTATTGTTAGGATTTGGGTTAGGGTTAGGGTTAGTATTAGGGTTACGATTAGGGATAAGTTTAGGGTTTGTGTTTGGTGTAGGTTTAGGGTTAGGGTTAGGGTTAGGGTTAGGGTTAGGGTTAGGGTTTGAGTTAGGGTTAGGGTTAGGTTTAGGTTTAGGGTTTGGGTTAGGGTTAGGGTTATGGTTAGGGGTTGGGTTTGGGTTAGGGTTAGGGTTAGGGTTAGGGTTTGGGTTACGGTTAGGGTTAGGGTTAGGGTTGGGGTTTGAGTTAGGGTTAGGATTAGGGCTAGGGTTTGATGTAGGTTTAGGATTAGGGTTAGGGTTAGGATTAGGGTTTGAGTTAGGGTTAGGGTTAGGTTTAGGGTTAGGGTTTGGGTTTGAGTTAGAGGTAGGGTTAGGTTTAGGGTTAGGGTTTGGGTTAGGGTTAGGGTTATGGTTAGGGTTTGGGTTAGGGTTAGGGTTAGGAATATGGTTAGGGTTAGGGTTACGGTTAGGGTTTGGTTTCGGGATTGGGTTAGGGTTAGTTTTAGGTTTTGGTTTAGGGTTAGGGTTTGGATTAGGGTTAGGGTTAATTTTAGAGTTTGGGTTAGGATTAGGTTTAGGGTTAGGTTTAATTTTAGGGTTTGGGTTACGGTTAGGGTTAGGATTAGGTTTAGAGTTAGGTTTAGTGTTAGGGTTTGGGTTAGGGTTAGGTTTAGGGTTAGGGTTTGAGTTAGGGTTAGGGTTAGGGTTATGGTTTGGTTTAGGGTTAGCGTTAGGGTTAGGGTTAGGGTTAGGGTTAGTATTAGGGTTAGGTTTAATGTTAAGTTTAGGGTTTGGAATTCGGTTAGGTTTATGGTTAGGGTTAGGGTTAGGTTTAGGGTTAGGGTTAGGGTTAGGGTTTGGGTTACGGTTAGGGTTAGGTTAGGGTTAGGAATAGGGTTCGGGTTATGGTTAGGGTTTGGCTTATGGTTAGCGTTAGGGTTACGGTTTGGGTTAATGTTTGGGTTTAGGGTTAGGGTTTGTGTTTGGGTTAGGGTTAGGTTTATGTTTAGGGTTAGGGTTTGGGTTTGGGTTAGTTTTAGGGTTAGTGTTAGGGTTAGGGTTTGGGTTTGGGTAAGGGTTAGGTTTGGGTTTAGGTTTAGGGTATGGTTTTGGGTTAGGGTTAGGGATAGGGTTTGGGTTCAGTTAATGTTAGGGTTAGGGTTAGGGTTAGGGTTAGGTTTAGGGTGAGGGTTATGATTAGGGTTAGGTTTAGTGTTTGGGGTAGGGTTAGGGTTAGGGTTAGGGTTAGGGTTAGGGTTAGGGTTAGGATCAGGGTTAGAGTTAGAGTTAGGATTAGAGTTAGGATTATAGTTTTGGTTTGGGTTAAGTTTAGGGTTAGGGTTAGGGTTAGTCGTTGGGTTTGGTTTAGGGTTAGGGTTAGAATTAGGGTTAGGGTTAGGGTTAGGATTAGAGTTAGGATTAGAGTTTTGGTTTGTGTTAGGTTTAGGGTTAGGGTTTGGGATAGGATTAGAGTTAGGGTTAGGGCTTTGGTTTGGGTTAGGGTTAGGGTTAGGGTTTGGGTTAGTGTTAGGGTTAGGGTTTGGTTTAGGGTTAGGATTAGGGTTACGTTTAGGTTTTAGGTTAGGTTTAGGGTTAGGGTTAGGGTGTGAGTTTGAGTTAGGTTTAGGGTTAGCATTAGGGATAAGGTTAGGGTTAGGGTTATGGTTTGGGTTAGGGTTAGGGTTAGGGTTAGGGTTAGGGATTGGGTTAGGGTTAGGGTTAGGTTTAGGTTTTAATTTGGTTTAGTGTTAGGGTTAGGGTTAGTGTTAAGTTTAGAGTTTGGGTTAGGGTTAGGGTTAGGGATAGGGTTACGAATAGGGTTAAGTTTAGGGTTTGGGTTTGGGTAAGTTTAGGGTTAAGGTTAGGGTTAGGGTTAGGTTTAGGTTAGTGATAGGGTTAGGGTTTGGGTTAATGTTTGTGGTTAGGGATTAGGGGTTAGGGTTAGGGTTAGGAATAGGGTTAGGGTTAGGTTTAGGTTAGGGTTAGGGTTAGGGTTTGGGTTAATGTTTGTAGTTAGGGCTTAGGGGTTAGGGTTAGGGTTAGGCATAACTTTAGGGTTAGGGTTAGGGTTAGGGTTAGCGTTAGGGTTAGGGTTTGGGATAGGGATAGGGTTAGGGTTTGGTTTTTGGGTTAGGGTTAGGGTTAGGGTTTGGGTTAATGTTTCCGGTTAGGGCTTAGGAGTTAGGTTTAGGCTTAGGGTTAGGGTTAGGGTTAGGGTTTGGCTTAGGGTTAGGGTTACAGGGTGGATTTGGGTTAGGGATAGAGTTAGTGTTTGGGTTTCGGTTAGGGATAGGTTTAGGTTTAGGGTTAGGGTTTGGGTTTGGGTTAGGTTTAGGTTTAGGGATAGGGTTAGGGTTTGGGTTAGGGTTAGGGTTAGTTATAGGCTTAAGGTTATTGTTAGGGTTTGGGTTATGGTTTGGGTTAGGATTTGGTTTAGTTTTTGGGTTAGGGTTAGAGTTAGGGTTAGGGTTTGGGTTAGGGTTAGGGTTAGGGTTTAGGGTTAGTGTTCGGATTAGGTTTAGGGTTAGGGTTTGGGTTAGGGTTAGGTTTAGGATTAGGGTTTGAGTTAGGGTTACGGTTTAGGGTTAGGGTTAGGGTTATTGTTTGTGTTAAGTTTAGGGTTAGGGTTAGGGTTGGGTTAGGATTAGGGATAGGCTTAGGGTTAGGGTTAGGTTTAGGGATAGGGTTTGGTTTAGGGTTAGGGTTATGTTTAGGTTTAGGTTTTGTTTTAGGTTTAGTGTTAGTGTTAGGGTTTGGGTTCGGTTTAGGGTTAGGGTTAGGGTTAGGGTTATTGTTTGGGTTAAGGTTAGGGTTAGGGTTAGGGTTGGGTTAGGATTAGGGATAGGCTTAGGGTTAGGGTTAGGTTTAGTGTTAGGGTTTGGTTTAGGGTTAGGGTTATTTTTAGGTTTAGGTTTTGTTTTAGGTTTAGTGTTAGTGTTAGGGTTTGGGTTCGGTTTAGGGTTAGGGTTAGGGTTAGGGTTATTGTTTGGGTTAAGGTTAGGGTTAGGGTTCGGGTTAGGAATATGGTTAGGGTAAGGTTACGGTTAGGGTTTGGTTTCTGGATTGTGTTAGGGTTAGGTTTAGGTTTTGGGTTAGGGTTAGGGTTTCGGTTAGTGTTAGGGTTAGTTTTTGGGTTAGGGTTAGGGTTAGGAATAGGGTTAGGGTTAGGTTAAGTGTTAGGTTTTGGGTTAGGGTTAAGGTTAGGGTTAGGGTTAGGGTTGTGGTTTGGGACAGGTTTAGTGTTAGGGTTAGGGTTAGGATTTGGTTTAGGTTTAGGGTTAGGGTTATGGTTTAGGGTTAGTGTTAGGTTTAGGATTTGGGTTGAGATTAGGGATAGGTTTAGGGTAAGGGTTAGGGATTTTTTTAGGGTTAATGTTAAGTTTATGTTTAGGTTTTGGTTTAGGTTTAGTGTTAGGGTTAGGGTTTGGTTTCTGGTTAGGTTTAGGGTTAACGTGAGGGTTAGGGTTAGGGTTGGGGTTAGGGTTAGGGTTTAGGATTAGGGTTAGGGTTATTGTTTGGGTTAAGGTTAGGGTTAGGCTTAGGGTTAGGAATATGTTTAGTGTTAGGGTTAGGGTTAGGGTTTGGTTTAGTGTTTTTGTTAGGGTTAGGTTTAGGTTTTGTGTTAGGGTTAGGGTTAGGGTTAGGATTTGGTTTAGGGTTAGGGTTAGGGTTAGAATTAGGGTTAGGGTTAGGATTAGAGTTAGGATTAGAGTTTTGGTTTGTGTTAGGTTTAGGGTTAGGGTTTGGGATAGGATTAGAGTTAGGGTTAGGGCTTTGGTTTGGGTTAGGGTTAGGGTTAGGGTTTGGGTTAGTGTTAGGGTTAGGGTTTGGTTTAGGGTTAGGATTAGGGTTACGTTTAGGTTTTAGGATAGGTTTAGGGTTAGGGTTAGGGTGTGAGTTTGAGTTAGGTTTAGGGTTAGCATTAGGGATAAGGTTAGGGTTAGGGTTATGGTTTGGGTTAGGGTTAGGTTTAGGGTTAGGGTTAGGGATTGGGTTAGGGTTAGGGTTAGGTTTAGGTTTTAATTTGGTTTAGTGTTAGGGTTAGTGTTAAGTTTAGAGTTTGGGTTAGGGTTAGGGTTAGGGATAGGGTTACGAATAGGGTTAAGTTTAGGGTTTGGGTTTGGGTTAGGTTTAGGTTTAGGGTTAGGGTTAGGGTTAGGGTTAGGTTTAGGTTAGGGTTAGGATTAGGGTTTGGGTTAATGTTTGTGGTTAGGGCTTAGGGGTTAGGGTTAGGGTTAGGAATAGGGTTAGGGTTAGGTTTAGGTTAGGGTTAGGGTTAGGGTTTGGGTTAATGTTTGTGGTTAGGGCTTAGGGGTTAGGGTTAGGGTTAGGAATAGGGTTGGGGTTAGGGTTAGGGTTAGGGTTAGCGTTAGGGTTAGGGTTTGGGATAGGGATAGGGTTAGGGTTTCGTTTTTGTGTTAGGGTTAGGGTTAGGGTTTGGGTTAATGTTTCCGGTTAGGGCTTAGGGGTTAGGTTTAGGCTTAGGGTTAGGGTTAGGGTTAGGGTTGGCTTAGGGTTAGGGTTACAGGGTGAATTTGGGTTAGGGATAGAGTTAGTGTTTGGGTTTGGGTTAGTGATAGGTTTAGGTTTAGGGTTAGGGTTTGGGTTTGGGTTAGGTTTAGGTTAGGGATAGGGTTAGGGTTTGGGTTAGGGTTAGGGTTAGTTATAGGCTTAAGGTTATTGTTAGGGTTTGGGTTAGGGTTTGGGTTAGGATTTGGTTTAGTTTTTGGGTTAGGGTTAGAGTTAGGGTTAGGGTTTGGGTTAGGGTTAGGGTTAGGGTTTAGGGTTAGTGTTCGGATTAGGTTTAGGGTTAGGGTTTGGGTTAGGGTTAGGTTTAGGGTTAGGGTTTGAGTTAGGGTTACGGTTTAGGGTTAGGGTTAGGGTTATTGTTTGTGTTAAGTTTAGGGTTAGGGTTGGGTTAGGATTAGGGATAGGGTTAGGGTTAGGGTTAGGGTTAGGGTTAGGGTTTGGTTTAGGGTTAGGGTTATGTTTAGGTTTAGGTTTTGTTTTAGGTTTAGTGTTAGTGTTAGGGTTTGGGTTCGGTTTAGGGTTAGGGTTAGGGTTAGGGTTATTGTTTGGGTTAAGGTTAGGGTTAGGGTTCGGGTTAGGAATATGGTTAGGTTTAGGATACGGTTAGGGTTTGGTTTCTGGATTGTGTTAGGGTTAGGTTTAGGTTTTGGGTTAGGGTTAGGGTTTCGGATAGTGTTAGGGTTAGTTTTTGGGTTAGGGTTAGGGTTAGGAATAGGGTTAGGGTTAGGTTAAGTGTTAGGTTTTGGGTTAGGGTTAAGGTTAGGGTTAGGGTTTGAGTTAGGGTTAGGGTTAGGGTTGTGGTTTGGGACAGGTTTAGGGTTAGGGTTAGGGTTAGGGTTAGGATTTAGTTTAGGTTTAGGGTTAGGGTTATGGTTTAGGGTTAGTGTTAGGTTTAGGATTTGGGTTAAGATTAGGGATAGGGTTAGGGTAAGGGTTAGGGTTTGGTTTAGAGTTAATGTTAAGTTTATGTTTAGGTTTTGGTTTAGGTTTAGTGTTAGGGTTAGGGTTTGGGTTCTGGTTAGGTTTAGGGTTAACGTGAGGGTTAGGGTTAGGGTTGGGGTTAGGGTTAGGGTTAGGGTTATTGTTTGGGTTAAGGTTAGGGTTAGGATTAGGGTTAGGAATATGTTTAGTGTTAGGGTTAGGGTTAGGGTTTGGTTTAGTGTTTTTGTTAGGGTTAGGTTTAGGTTTTGTGTTAGGGTTAGGGTTAGGGTTAGGGTTTGGTTTAGGGTTAGGGTTAGGGTTAAGGTTAGTGTTTGGGTTAGGTTTACGGTTACTTTTTGGGTTAGGGTTAGGGTTAGGGTTAGCATTAGAGTTCGGTTTAGAGTTTTGGTTTGGGTTAGGGTTAGGGTTAGGGTTTGGGTTAGTGTTAGGGTTAGGGTTAGTGTTATTGTTAGGATTTGGGTTAGGGTTAGGGTTAGTATTAGGGTTACGATTAGGGTTAAGTTTAGGGTTTGTGTTTGGTGTAGGTTTAGGTTTAGGGTTAGGGTTAGGGTTTAGGGTTAGTGTTAGGTTTAGGATTTGGGTTAAGATTAGGGATAGGGTTAGGGTAAGGGTTAGGGTTTGGTTTAGGGTTAATGTTAAGTTTATGTTTAGGTTTTGGTTTAGGTTTATTGTTAGGGTTAGGGTTTGGGTTCTGGTTAGGTTTAGGGTTAACGTGAGGGTTAGGGTTAGGGTTGGGGTTAGGGTTAGGGTTTAGGGTTAGGGTTAGGGTTATTGTTTGGGTTAAGGTTAGGGTTAGGATTAGGGTTAGGAATATGTTTAGTGTTAGGGTTAGGGTTAGGGTTTGGGTTAGGGTTAGGGTTAGGGTTAAGGTTAGTGTTTGGGTTAGGTTTACGGTTACTTTTTGGGTTAGGGTTAGGGTTAGGGTTAGGATTTGAGTTCGGTTTAGAGTTTTGGTTTGGGTTAGGGTTAGGGTTAGGGTTTGGGTTAGTGTTAGGGTTAGGGTTAGTGTTATTGTTAGGATTTGGGTTACGGTTAGGGTTAGTATTAGGGTTACGATTAGGGTTAAGTTTAGGGTTTGTGTTTGGTGTAGGTTTAGGTTTAGGGTTAGGGTTAGGGTTTAGGTTTAGTGTTAGGTTTAGGGTTTGGGTTAAGGTTAGTGTTAGGGTTAGGGTTTCAATTAGGTTTAGGGTTAGGTTTTGGGGTAGGTTTAGGTTTAGGGTTAGGGTTAGGATTAGGGTTAGGGTTAGGGATATGATTAGACTTGGGGTTTGGGTTTTGGTTTGGGTGAGGGTTGGGGTTTGGGTTTGGGTTAGTGTTAAGTTTAGGGTTAGTGTTAGGGTTAGGGTTTGGTTTAGGGTTAGGATTAGGGTTACGTTTAGGTTTTGGGTTAGGTTTAGGGTTAGGGTTAGGGTTTGGGTTCGGGTTAGGATAAGGGTTTGAGTTTGTGTTAAGTTTAGGGTTAGCATTAGGGTTAAGGTTACTGTTAGGGTTATGGTTTGGGTTAGGGTTAGGGTTAGGGTTAGGGTTAGGGTTAGGGTTTGGGTTAGGGTTAGTTTTAGGTTTAAGTTTTGATTTGAGTTAGTGTTAGGGTTAGGGTTAGTGTTAAGTTTAGGGTTTGGATTTCGGTTAGGTTTATGGTTAGGGTTAGGGTTAGGTTTAGGGTTAGGTTTTGGGTTACGGTTAGGTTAGTTTAGGGTTAGGAATAGGGTTAGGGTTAGGGTTAGGTTTTGGCTTATGGTTAGCGTTAGGGTTAGTGTTAGGGTTAGGGTTTGGGTTAATGTTTGGGTTTAGGGTTAGGGTTTGTGTTTGGGTTAGGGTTAGGTTTAGGTTTAGGGTTAGGGTTTGGGTTTGGGTTAGTTTTAGGGTTAGTGTTAGGGTTAGGGTTAGGGTTTGGGTTTGGGTAAGGGTTAGGTTTAGGTTTAGGTTTAGTTTATGGGTTTGGGTTAGGGTTAGGGATAGGGTTTGGGTTCAGTTAATGTTAGGGTTAGGGTTAGGGTTAGGTTTAGGGTTAGGGTTAGGATTAGGGTTAGGTTTAGTGTTTGGGTTAGGGTTAGTGTTAGGGTTAGGATTAGGGTTAGGGTTAGGGTTAGGATTAAGGTTAGGATTGTAGTTTTGGTTTGGGTTAAGGTTAGGGTTAGGGTTAGGGTTAGTCGTTGGGTTTGGTTTAGGGTTCGGGTTAGTGTTAGGATAAGGGTTAGGTTTAGGGTTAGGATTAGAGTTAGGATTAGAGTTTTGGTTTGGGTTAGGTTTAGGTTTAGGGTTTGGGATAGGATTAGAGTTAGGGTTAGGGTTTTTGTTTGAGTTAGGGTTAGCGTTAGGGTTTGTTTTAGTGTTAGGGTTAGGGTTAGTGTTAGGGTTAGGGTTTCGGTTAGGGTTAGGATTAGGGTTACATTTAGGTTTTGGGTTAGGTTTAGGGTTAGGGTTAGGGTTTGTGTTCGGGTTAGAGTTATGGTTATGGTTAGGGTTTGAGTTAGGGTTATGTTAGGTTTAGGGTTAGGGTTTGGTTTAGGGTTAGGGTTAGGATTAGGGTTTGAGTTTGAGTTAGGCTTAGGGTTAGCATTAGGGTTAAGGTTAGGTTTAGAGTTATGATTTGGGATAGGGTTAGGGTTAGGGTTAGGGTTAGGGATTGGGTTATTGTTAGGGTTAGGTTTATGTTTTGTTTTGGTTTAGTGTTAGGGTTAGGGTTAGTGTTAAGTTTAGGGTTTGGGTTAGGGTTAGGGTTAGGGATAGGGTTACGAATAGGGTTAAGTTTAGGGTTTGGGTTTGGGTTAGGTTTAGGGTTAGGGTTAGGGTTAGGGTTAGGTTTAGGTTAGGGTTAGGGTTAGGGTTTGGGTTAATGTTTGTGGTTAGGGCTTAGGGGGTAGGGTTAGTGTTAGGAATAGGGTTAGGGTTAGGGTTAGCGTTAGGGTTCGGGTTTGGGATTAGGATAGGGTTAGGGTTTGGTTTTTGGGTTAGAGTTGGGGTTAGGGTTTGGGTTAATGTTTGCGGTTAGGGCTTAGGGGTTAGATTTAGGCTTAGGGTTAGGTTTAGGGTTAGGGTTTGGCTTAGGGTTAGGGTTATAGGGTGGGTTTGGGTTAGGGATAGGGTTAGTGTTTGGGTTTGGGTTAGGGTTAGGTTTAGGTTTAGGGTTAGGTTTTGGGTTTGGGTTAGGTTAGGGTTAGTTTTTGGGTTAGGGTTAGGTTTAGGGTTAGGGTTACAGTTAGGGTTAGGGTTTGGGTTAGGGTTAGGGTTAGGAATAGGGTAAAGGTTTTTGTTAGGGTTTGAATTAGTGTTTGAGTTAGGGTTAGCTTTAGGTTTAGGGTTAGGGTTTGGGTTTGGGTTAGGTTTAGGGTTAGGGTTAGGGTTAGGGTTAGGTTTAGGTTAGTGTTAGCGTTAGGGTTTGGGTTAAGGTTAGGGTTAGGGTTAGGGTTAGGAATAGGTTTAGGGTTAGGGTTAGGGTTAGGGTTAGGGTTAGCGTTAGGGTTAGGGTTTGGGATTGGGATAGGTTTAGGGTTAGGATTTGGTTTTGGGTTAGGGTTAGGGTTAGGGTTTGGGTTAATGTTTGTGGTTAGGGCTTAGGGGTTAGTTTTAGGGTTAGGGTTAGGGTTAGGGTTTGGCTTAGGTTTAGGGTTACGGTATGGGTTAGGGTTAGGGATAGGGTTAGGGTTTGGGTTTGGGTTAGGTTTAGGGTTTTGGTTAGGGTTAGGTTTTGGGTTAGGGTTAGGGTTAGGAATAGGGTTAATATTATTGTTAGGGTTTGGGTTAGGGTTTGGGTTAGGGTTCGGTTTACGTTTTGGGTTAGGGTTAGAGTTAGGGTTAGGGTTTGGGTTAGGGTTAGGGTTAGGGTTAGGGTTAGGGTTTAGGGTTATTGTTAGGTTTAGGTTTTGGGTTATTGTTAGGATTAGGATTAGCGTTAGGGTTAGGTTTAGGGTTAGGGTTTGTGTTAGGGTTAGTGTTATGTTTAGGGTTTGAGTTAGGGTTAGGGTTTGGATTAGGGTTAGGGTTAGGGTTTGGGTTAGGTTTAGGGTTAGGGTTAGGTTTATTGTTTGTGTTAATTTTATGGTTATGGTTAGGGTTGGGTTAGGATTAGGGATAGGGTTAGGGTTATGATTAGGGTTTGCTTTAGGGTTAGGTTTAGGTTTAGGTTTATGTTTTGGTTTATGTTTAGTGTTAGGGTTAGGGTTAGGGTTTGAGTTAGGGTTAGGTTTAGGGTTACGGTTTGATGTAGGTTTAGGATTAGTGTTAGGGTTAGGATTAGTGTTAGGTTTAGGGATAGGTTTAGAGTTAGGATTAGGGTTTTTGTTTTGGTTAGGTTTAGGCTTAGGGTTTGGGTTAGTGTTAGGGTTAGGTTTAGTGTTCGGGTTAGGGTTAGGTTTAGGGTTAGGATTAGGGTTACGTTCAGGTTTTGGGTTAGGTT
>JAJHUQ010000034.1:5540000-5545000 GCA_035773235.1 Eospalax fontanierii
GGTTTGGGTTCGGTTTTGGGTTAAGGTTAGGGATAGGGTTTAGGGTTAGGGTTAGGGTTATTGTTTGTGTTAAGTTTAGTTTTAGGGTTAGGGTTGGGTTAGGATTAGGGATAGGGTTAGGGTTTGGGTTCGGGTTAGAATTCTGGTTTTGGTTAGTGTTTGAGTTAGGGTTATGTTAAGTTTAGGGTTAGGGTTTGGGTTAGGGTTAGGGTTAGGCTTAGGGTTTGAGTTTGAGTTAGGTTTAGGTTTAGCATTAGGGTTGAGGTTAGGGTTAGGGTTATGTTTTGGGTTAGGTTTATGGTTACGGTTAGGGTTAGGGTTTGGGTTCGGGTTAGGGTTAGGGTTAGGTTTAGGTTTTGATTTGGTTTAGTGTTAGGGTTAGGGTTAGTATTAAGTTTAGTGTTTGCGTTAGGGTTAGGGTTAGGGATAGGGTTACGAATAGGGTTAAGTTTAGGGTTTGGGTTAAGGTTAGGGTTAGGGTTAGGGTTAGGAATAGGGTTAGGGTTAGGGTTAGGGTTAGGGTTAGCGTTAGGGTGAGTGTTTGGGATAGGGATAGGGTTAGGGTTTGGTTTTGGGTTAGGGTTACGGTTAGGGTTTTGGTTAGGGTTAGGGTTAATGTGTGGGTTTGGGTAAAGGATAGGGTTAGGGTTTGCGGTTGGGTTAGTGTTAGGGTTTGGGTTAGGGTTACGGTTAGTTATAGGGTTAGGGTACTGTTAGGGTTTGGGTTAGGGTTTGGGTTAGGGTTCGGTTTAGGTTTTGGGTTAGGGTTAGAGTTAGGGTTAGGGTTTGAGTTAGGGTTAGGGTTAGGGTTAGACTTAGGGTTTATGGTTAGTGTTAGGTTTGGGGTTTGGGTTAGGGTTAGGATTAGGATTAGGGTTAGGGTTAGGTTTAGGCTTAGGGTTTGTGTTAGGGTTAGGGTTAGGGTTAGGGTTTAGGGTTAGGGTTAGGGTTAGGGTTAGGGTTAGGGTTAGGGTTAGGGTTAGTGTTATTGTTTGGTTTAAGTTTAGGCTTAGGTTTAGGGTTGGGTTAGGATTAGGGATAGGGTTAGGGTTAGGGTTATGGTTTCGTTTAGGGTTAGGGTTAGGTTTAGGTTTAGGTTTTGGTTTAGGTTTAGTGTTTGGGTTAGGGTTTGGGTTCGGGTTAGGGTTAGCGTTAGGGTTAGGTTTATTGTTTGGTTTAAGGTTAGGGTTAGGGTTAGGGTTAGGAATATAGTTAGGGTTAGGGTTATGGTTAGGGTTTGGTTTAGGGTTTGGGTTAGGGTGAGGTATAGGTTTTGGGTTAGCGTTAGGGTTAGGGTTAGGGTTTGGGTTAGGGTTAGGGTTAGGGTTAAGTTTAGGGTTTGGGTTAGGCTTAGGGTTAGTTTTTTGGTTAGGCTTAGGGTTAGGATTAGGGTTGTGGTTAGGTTTAGGGTTGGGGTGTGGGGTGGGGTTAGGGTTAGGGTTAGGGTTAGGGTTAGAGTTAGGGTTAGGGTTAGGGTTAGTGTTAGCGATTGGATTAGGGTTAGGTTTAGGGTTTGGGATCGGGTTAGAATTATGTTCATGGTTACGATTTGAGTTAGGGTTATGTTAGGTTTAGGGTTAGGTTTTGGGTTAGGGTTAGGGTTAGGGTTAGGGTTTGAATTTGAGTTAGGTTTAGGGTTAGCATTAGGGTTAAGCTTAGGGTTAGGGTTATGGTTTGGGTTAGGGTTAGGGTTAGGGTTTGGGTTCGGGTTAGGGTTAGGTTTAGGTTTTGATTTGGTTTAGTGTTAGGGTTAGGGTTAGTGTTAAGTTTAGGGTTTGGGTTAGGGTTAGGGAGGGATAGGGTTATGAATAGGGTTAAGTTTAGGGTTTGGGTTTTGGTTAGGTTTAGGGTTAGGGTTAGGTTTAGGTTAGGCTTAGGGTTAGTGTTTGGGTTAAGATTACGGTTAGGGTTAGGGTTAGGAAAAGGGTTAGGGTTAGGGTTACGGTTAGGGTTAGCAATAGGGTTAGGGTTTGGGATAGGGATAGGGTTAGGGTTTGGTTTTTGGGTTAGGGTTAGGGTTAGGGTAAGGGTTACGGTGTGGGTTTGAGTTAGGTATAGGGTTAGTGTTTGGGTTTGGGTTAGGGTTAGGTTTAGGTTTAGGGTTAGGGTTTGGGTATGGGATAGGTTTAGGGCTAGGGATAGGGTTAGGGTTTGGGTTAGGGTTAGGGTTAGTTATAGGCTTAAGGTTATTGTTAGGGTTTGGGTTAGGTTTTGGGCTAGGGTTCGGTTTAGGATTAGGGTTAGGGTTAGGTTTAGGGTTAGGGTTTGGGTTAAGGTTAGGTTTAGGGTTAGGGTTTGAGTTAGGGTTAGGGTTTAGGGTTAGGTTTAGGGTTATTGTTTGTGTTAAGTTTAGGGTTAGGGTTAGTGTTTTGTTAGGATTAGGGATAGGGTTAGGGTTAGGGTTAGGGTTAGGGTTTGTGTTAGCGATTGGATTAGGGTTAGGTTTAGGGTTTGGGTTCGGGTTAGAGTTATGTTTATGTTTACGATTTGAGTTAGGGTTATGTTAGGTTTAGGGTTAGGGTTTGGGTTAGGGTTAGGGTTAGGGTTAGGGTTTGAGTTTGAGTTAGGTTTAGGGTTAGCATTAGGGTTAAGCTTAGGGTTAGGGTTATGGTTTGGGTTATTGTTAGGGTTAGTTTTAGGGTTAGGGTTTGGGTTAGGGTAAGGGTTAGGTTTAGGTTTTGATTTGGTTTAGTGTTAGGGTTAGGGTTAGTGATAAGTTTAGGGTTTGGGTTAGGGTTAGGGTTAGGGATAGGGTTATGAATAGGGTTAAGTTTAGGGTTTGGGTTTGGGTTAGGTTTAGGGTTAGGGTTAGGTTTAGGTTAGGCTTAGGGTTATGGTTTGGGTTAAGATTACGGTTAGGTTTAGGGTTAGGAAAAGGGATAGGGTTAGGGTTACGGTTAGGGTTAGCAATAGGGTTAGGGTTTGGGATAGGGATAGGGTTAGGGTTTGGTTTTTGGGTTAGGGTTAGGGTTAGGGTAAGGGTTACGGTGTGCGTTTGAGTTAGGTATAGGGTTAGTGTTTGGGTTTGGGATAGGGTTAGGTTCAGGTTTAGGGTTAGGGTTTGGGTATGGGTTAGGTTTAGGGCTAGGGATAGGGTTAGGGTTTGGGTTAGGGTTAGGGTTAATTATAGGCTTAAGGTTATTGTTCGGTTTGGGTTATGGTTTTGGCTAGGGTTCGGTTTAGGATTAGGGTTAGGGTTAGGTTTAGGGTTAGGGTTTGGGTTAGGGTTAGTTTTAGGGTTAGGGTTTGAGTTAGGGTTAGGGTTTACGGTTAGGTTTAGGGTTATTGTTTGTGTTAAGTTTAGGGTTAGGGTTAGGGTTTTGTTAGGATTAGGGTTTGGGTTAGGGTTAGGGTTAGGGTTAGTGTTTAGGGTTAGGGTTAAGGTTATTGTTTGTGTTCAATTTAGGGTTAGGGTTAGGGTTGGGTTAGGATTAGGGATAGGGTTAGGGTTTGGGTTAGGGTTAGGGTGAGGTTTAGGTTTTGATTTGGTTTAGTGTTAGGGTTAGGGTTAGTGTTAAGTTAAGGGTTTGGGTTAGGGTTAGGGTTAGGGATAGGGTTACGAATAGGGTTAGTTTAGGCTTTGCGTTTGGGTTATGTTTATGTTTAGGGTTAGGGTTAGGGTTAGGTTTAGCTTAGGGTTAGGGTTAGGGTTTGGGTTAAGTTTAGGGTTAGGGTTAGGGTTAGGAATAGGGTTAGGGTTAGGGTTAGGGATAGCGTTAGGGTTAGGGTTTGGGATAGGGATAGGGTTAGGGTTTGGTTTTGGGTTAGGGGTAGGGTTAGGGTTTGGGTTAATGTTTGTGGGTTAGGGTTAGGGTTAGGGTTAGGGTTTGGGTTTGGGTTTGGGTTTGGGTTAGGTTTAGGGTTAGGGATAGGGTTAGGGTTTGGGTTAGGGTTAGGGTTAGTTATAGGGTTAAGGTTATTGTTAGGTTTTGGGTTAGGGTTTGGGTTAGGGTTCGGTTTAGGTTTTGGGTTAGGGTTAGAGTTAGGATTAGGGTTTGGGTTACGGTTAGGGTTAGGGTTAGAGTTAGGGTTTAGGGTTAGTGTTAGGTTTGGGGTTTGGGTTAGGGTTAGGATTAGGATTAGTGTTAGGGTTAAGTTTAGGGTTAGTGTTTGTGTTAGGGTTAGGGTTAGGGTTTGAGGTAGGGTTAGGCTTTGGGTTAGGGTTAGAGTTAGGGTTTAGGGGGAGGGTTAAGGTTATTGTTTGTGTTATGTTTCGGGTTATGGTTAGTGTTGGGTTAGGATTAGGGATAGGATTAGGGTTAGGGTTAGGGTTTGGTTGAGGGTTAGGGTTAGCTTTAGGTTCAGGTTTTGGTTTAGGTTTAGTGTTAGGGTTAGGGTTTGGGTTCGGGTTAGGGTTAGGTTTAGGGTTAGGGTTAGGGTTAGGGTTAGGATTTGTGTTACGGTTAGGTTTAGGTTTTCATTTGGGTTAAGGTTAGGGTTAGGGTTAGTGTTAAGGTTAGGGTTACTGTTAGGTTTAGGATTAGTGTTAGGGTTAGGGTTAGGGTTAGGGTTAGGTTTAGGGTTAGGATTCGAGTTAGGGTTAGCGTTAGGGTTAGGATTAGGATTATGGTTAGGGTTAGGGTTCGGGTTAGGTTTAGGATTAGGGTTCGCGTTAGGGTTAGGATTAGGATTAGAGTTAGGTTTAGGGTTTTGGTTTGGGTTAGGGTTAGGCTTAAGGTTTGGTTTAGTGTTAGGGTTAGTGTTAGTGTTAGATTTAGGGTTTGGGTTAGCATTAGGGTTAGTATTAGGGTTACGTTTATGGTTAAGTTTAGGGTTTGGATTTCAGTTAGGATTAGGGTTAGCGTTAGGGTTAGGTTTAGTGTTAGGGTTAGGGTTACGATTAGGGTTAAGATTTGGGTTAGGTTAGGGTTAGGGTTAGTTTTTTGGTTAGGCTTAGGGTTAGGATTAGGGTTATGGTTAGGTTTAGGGTTAGGGTTTGGGTTACGGTTAGGGTTAGGGTTACGGTTAGGGTTAGGGTTAGGGTTAGTGTTAGTGATTGG
>JAJHUQ010000034.1:5547500-5565000 GCA_035773235.1 Eospalax fontanierii
AAGGGTTACGGTGTGCGTTTGAGTTAGGTATAGGGTTAGTGTTTGGGTTTGGGATAGGGTTAGATTTAGGTTTAGGGTTAGGGTTTGGGTATGGGTTAGGTTTAGGGCTAGGGCTAGGGTTAGGGTTTGGGTTAGGGTTAGGGTTAGTTATAGGCTTAAGGTTATTGTTCGGTTTGGGTTATGGTTTTGGCTAGGGTTCGGTTTAGGATTAGGGTTAGGGTTAGGTTTAGGGTTAGGGTTTGGGTTAGGGTTAGTTTTAGGGTTAGGGTTTGAGTTAGGGTTAGGGTTTACGGTTAGGTTTAGGGTTATTGTTTGTGTTAAGTTCAGGGTTAGGGTTAGGGTTTTGTTGGGATTAGGGATAGGGTTAGGGTTAGGGTTAGGGTTAGGGTTAGAGTTAGGGTTTAGGGTTAGTGTTAGATTTAGGGTTTGGGTTAGGGTTAGGATTAGGATTAGGGTTAGGGTTAGGTTTAGGGTTAGGGTTTGTGTTAGGGTTAGGGTTAGGGTTAGGGTTTGAGTTAGGATTAGGGTTTGGGTTAGGGTTAGGGTTAGGGTTAGGGTTTAGGGTTAGGGTTAAGGTTATTGTTTGTGTTAAATTTAGGGTTAGGGTTAGGGTTGGGTTAGGATTAGGGATAGGGTTAGGGTTTGGGTTAGGGTTAGGGTGAGGTTTAGGTTTTGATTTGGTTTAGTGTTAGGGTTAGGGTTAGTGTTAAGTTTAGGGTTTGGGTTAGGGTTAGGGTTAGGGATAGGGTTACGAATAGGGTTAGTTTAGGGTTTGCGTTTGGGTTATGTTTAGGTTTAGGGTTAGGGTTAGGGTTAGGTTTAGCTTAGGGTTAGGGTTAGGGTTTGGGTTAAGTTTAGGGTTAGGGTTAGGGTTAGTAATAGGGTTAGGGTTAGGGTTAGGGATAGCGTTAGGTTTAGGGTTTGGGATAGGGATAGGGTTAGGGTTTGGTTTTGGGTTAGGGTTAGGGTTAGGGTTTGGGTTAATGTTTGTGGTTAGGGATTAGGGGTTAGGTTTACGGTTAGGGTTAGGGTTTTGGGTAGGGTTAGGGTTACGGTGTGGATTTGGGTTAGGGATAGGTTTAGTGTTTGGGTTTGTTTTAGGGTTAGTTTTAGGTTTAGGGTTAGGGTTTGGGTTTGGGTTTGGGTTTGGGTTAGGTTTAGGGTTAGGGATAGGGTTAGGGTTTGGGTTAGGGTTAGGGTTAGTTATAGGGTTAAGGTTATTGTTAGGTTTTGGGTTAGGGTTTAGGTTAGGGTTCGGTTTAGGTTTTGGGTTAGGGTTAGAGTTAGGATTAGGGTTTGGGTTACGGTTAGGGTTAGGGTTAGAGTTAGGGTTTAGGGTTAGTGTTAGGTTTGGGGTTTGGGTTAGGGTTAGGATTAGGATTAGTGTTAGGGTTAAGTTTAGGGTTAGGGTTTGTATTAGGGTTAGGGTTAGGGTTTGAGTTAGGGTTAGGCTTTGGGTTAGGGTTAGAGTTAGGGTTTAGGGTGAGGGTTAAGGTTATTGTTTGTGTTAAGTTTAGGGTTATGGTTAGTGTTGGGTTAGGATTAGGGATAGGATTAGGGTTAGGGTTAGGGTTTGGTTTAGGGTTAGGGTTAGCTTTAGGTTCAGGTTTTGATTTAGGTTTAGTGTTAGGGTTAGGGTTTGTGTTCGGGTTAGGGTTAGGTTTAGGGTTAGGGTTAGGGTTAGGGTTAGGATTTGTGTTACGGTTAGGTTTAGGTTTTCATTTGGGTTAGTGTTAGGGTTAGGGTTAGTGTTAAGGTTAGGGTTACTGTTAGGTTTAGGATTAGTGTTAGGGTTAGTGTTAGGGTTAGGGTTTGGTTTAGGGTTAGGATTCGAGTTAGGGTTAGCGTTAGGGTTAGGATTAGGATTATGGTTAGGGTTAGGGTTCGGGTTAGGTTTAGGTTTAGGGTTAGGGTTAGGGTTAGGGTTAGGGTTAGGATTAGAGTTAGGTGTAGGGTTTTGGTTTGGGTTAGGGTTAGGCTTAAGGTTTGGTTTAGTGTTAGGGTTAGTGTTAGTGTTAGATTTAGGGTTTGGGTTAGCATTAGGGTTAGTATTAGGGTTACGTTTATGGTTAAGTTTAGGGTTTGGGTTTCAGTTAGGATTAGGGTTAGCGTTAGGGTTAGGTTTAGTGTTAGGGTTAGGGTTACGATTAGGGTTAAGATTTGGGTTAGGTTAGGGTTAGGAATAGGGGTAGGGTTAGGGTTAGGGTTTGGGTTAGGGTTAATGTTTGAGGTTAGGGTTAACGTTTGGGTTTGGTTAGGGTTAGGTTTAGGTTTAGGGTTAGGGTTTGGTTTAGGGTTAGGGTTAGGGTTAGGGTTAGGGTTAGGTTTAGAGATAGGATTAGAGTTAAGGTTAGGGTTTTGGTTTAGGTTAGGGTTAGGGTTAGGGTTAGGGTTAGGTTTAGGGTTAGGATTAGGGTTAGGGTTAGGGTAAGGATTAGAGTTAGGGTTAGAGTGTGGGTTGGGTGAGGGTTAGGGTTAGGGTTAGTGTTAGGGTTAGGGTTAGGGTTAGGATTAGGGTTAGGTTTAGGGTTTGGGGTAGGGTTAGGGTTAGGGTTAGGGTTAGGATAAGTGTTAGGTTTAGGGATAGGATTAGAGTTAGTGTTAGGGTTTTGGTTTGGGTTAGGGTTAGGGTTAGGTTTTGGGATAGTGTTAGGGTTAGGGTTAGTGTTAGGGTAAGGGTTTCGTTAGGGTAAGGATTAGGGTTACGTTTAGGTTTTCGGTTAGATTTAGGGTTAGGGTTAGGGTTTAGGTTCGGGTTAGAGTTATGGTTATTGTTAGGGTTTGAGTTAGGGTTATGTTAGGTTAAGGGTTAGGGTTTGGGTTAGGGTTAGGGTTAGGGTTAGGGTTTGAGTTTGAGTTAGGTTTAGGGTTAGCATTAGGGTTAAGCTTAGGGTTAGGGTTATGGTTTGGGTTAGGGTTAGGGTTAGGTTTAGGGTTAGGGTTTGGGTTAGGGTAAGGGTTAGGTTTAGGTTTTGATTTGGTTTAGTGTTAGGGTTAGGGTTAGTGATAAGTTTAGGGTTTGGGTTAGGTTAGGGTTAGGGATAGGGTTATGAATAGGGTTAAGTTTAGGGTTTGGGTTTGGGTTAGGTTTAGGGTTAGGGTTAGGTTTAGGTTAGGCTTAGGGTTATGGTTTGGGTTAAGATTACGGTTAAGGTTAGGGTTAGGAAAAGGGTTAGGGTTCGGGTTACGGTTAGGGTTAGCAATAGGGTTAGGGTTTGGGATAGGGATAGGGTTAGGGTTTGGTTTTTGGGTTAGGGTTAGGGTTAGGGTAAGAGTTACGGTGTGCGTTTGAGTTAGGTATAGGGTTAGTGTTTGGGTTTGGGATAGGGTTAGGTTTAGGTTTAGGGTTAGGGTTTGGGTATGGGTTATGTTTAGGGCTAGGGATAGGGTTAGGGTATGGGTTAGATGTTAGGGTTAGTTATAGGCTTAAGGTTATTGTTCGGTTTGGGTTATGGTTTTGGCTAGGGTTCGGTTTAGGATTAGGGTTAGGGTTAGGTTTATGGTTAGGGTTTGGGTTAGGGTTAGTTTTAGGGTTAGGGTTTGAGTTAGGGTTAGGGTTTACGGTTAGGTTTAGGGTTATTGTTTGTGTTAAGTTTAGGGTTAGGGTTAGGGTTTTGTTAGGATTAGGGATAGGGTTAGGGTTAGGGTTAGGGTTAGGGTTAGAGTTAGGGTTTAGGGTTAGTGTTAGGTTTAGGGTTTGGGTTAGGGTTAGGATTAGGATTAGGGTTAGGGTTAGGTTTAGGGTTAGGGTTTGTGTTAGGGTTAGGGTTAGGGTTAGGATTTGAGTTAGGATTAGGGTTTGGGTTAGGGTTAGGGTTAGGGTTAGGGTTTAGGTTTAGGGTTAAGGTTATTTTTTGTGTTAAATTTAGGGTTAGGGTTAGGGTTGGGTTAGGATTAGGGATAGGGTTAGGGTTTGGGTTAGTGTTAGGGTTAGGGTTTGGTTTAGGGTTAGGATTAGGGTTACGTTTAGGTTTTGGTTTAGGTTTAGGGTTAGGGTTAGGGTGTGAGTTTGAGTTAGGTTTAGGGTTAGCATTAGGGATAAGGTTAGGGTTAGGGTTATGGTTTGGGTTAGGGTTAGGGTTAGGGTTAGGGTTAGGGATTGGGTTAGGGTTAGGGTTAGGTTTAGGTTTTGATTTGGTTTAGTGTTAGGGTTAGGGTTAGTGTTAAGTTTAGGGTTTGGGTTAGGGTTAGGGTTAGGGATAGGGTTACGAATAGGGTTAGTTTAGGGTTTGCGTTTGGGTTATGTTTAGGTTTAGGGTTAGGGTTAGGGTTAGGTTTAGCTTAGGGTTAGGGTTAGGGTTTGGGTTAAGTTTAGGGTTAGGGTTAGGGTTAGGAATAGGGTTAGGGTTAGGGTTAGGGATAGCGTTAGGTTTAGGGTTTGGGATAGGGATAGGGTTAGGATTTGGTTTTGGGTTAGGGTTAGGGTTAGGGTTTGGGTTAATGTTTGTGGTTAGGGATTAGGGGTTAGGTTTAGGGTTAGGGTTAGGGTTTGGCGTAGGGTTAGGGTTACGGTGTGGGTTTGGGTTAGGGATAGGTTTAGTGTTTGGGTTTGTTTTAGGGTTAGTTTTAGGTTTAGGGTTAGGGTTTGGGTTTGGGTTTGGGTTTGGTTTAGGGTTAGGGATAGGGTTAGGGTTTGGGTTAGGGTTAGGGTTAGTTATAGGGTTAAGGTTATTCTTAGGTTTTGGGTTAGGGTTTGGGTTAGGGTTCGGTTTAGGTTTTGGGTTAGGGTTAGAGTTAGGATTAGGGTTTGGGTTACGGTTAGGGTTAGGGTTAGAGTTAGGGTTTAGGGTTAGTGTTAGGTTTGGGGTTTGGGTTAGGGTTAGGATTAGGATTAGTGTTAGGGTTAAGTTTAGGGTTAGGGTTTGTGTTAGGGTTAGGGTTAGGGTTTGAGTTAGGGTTAGGCTTTGGGTTAGGGTTAGAGTTAGGGTTTATGGTGAGGGTTAAGGTTATTGTTTGTGTTAAGTTTAGGGTTATGGTTAGTGTTGGGTTAGGATTAGGGATAGGATTAGGGTTAGGGTTAGGGTTTGGTTTAGGGTTAGGGTTAGCTTTAGGTTCAGGTTTTGGTTTAGGTTTAGTGTTAGGGTTAGGGTTTGTGTTCGGGTTAAGGTTAGGTTTAGGGTTCGGGTTAGGGTTAGGGTTAGGATTTGTGTTACGGTTAGGTTTAGGTTTTCATTTGGGTTAGTGTTAGGGTTAGGGTTAGTGTTAAGGTTAGGGTTACTGTTAGGTTTAGGATTAGTGTTAGGGTTAGTGTTAGGGTTAGGGTTTGGTTTAGGGTTAGGATTCGAGTTAGGGTTAGCGTTAGGGTTAGGATTAGGATTATGGTTAGGGTTAGGGTTCGGGTTAGGTTTAGGTTTAGGGTTAGGGTTAGGGTTAGGGTTAGGGTTAGGATTAGAGTTAGGTTTAGGGTTTTGGTTTGGGTTAGGGTTAGGCTTAAGGTTTGGTTTAGTGTTAGGGTTAGTGTTAGTGTTAGATTTAGGGTTTGGGTTAGCATTAGGGTTAGTATTAGGGTTACGTTTATCGTTAAGTTTAGGGTTTGGATTTCAGTTAGGATTAGGGTTAGCATTAGGGTTAGGTTTAGTGTTAGGGTTAGGGTTACGATTAGGGTTAAGATTTGGGTTAGGTTAGGGTTAGGAATAGGGGTAGGGTTAGGGTTAGGGTTTGGGTTAGGGTTAATGTTTGAGGTTAGGGTTAGCGTTTGGGTTTGGTTAGGGTTAGGTTTAGGTTTAGGGTTAGGGTTTGGTTTAGGGTTATTGTTAGGGTTAGGGTTAGGGTTAGGTTTAGGGATAGGATTAGAGTTAAGGTTAGGGTTTTGGTTTAGGTTAGGGTTAGGGTTAGGGTTAGGGTTAGGTTTAGGGTTAGGATTAGGGTTAGGGTTAGGGTAAGGATTAGAGTTAGGATTAGAGTTTTGGTTGGGTTAGGGTTAGGGTTAGGGTTAGTATTAGGGTTAGGGTTAGGGTTAGGATTAGGGTTAGGTTTAGGGTTTGGGGTAGGGTTAGGGTTAGGGTTAGGGTTAGGATAAGTGTTAGGTTTAGGGATAGGATTAGAGTTAGGGTTAGGGTTTTGGTTTGGGTTAGGGTTAGGGTTAGGGTTAGGGTTAGGTTTAGGGTTAGGATTAGAGTTAGGGTTAGGGTAAGGATTAGGGTTAGGTTTAGGTTTAGGGTTAGGATTAGGGTTAGGTTTAGGGTTTGGGGTAGGGTTAGGGTTAGAGTTAGGGTTAGGATAAGTGTTAGGTTTAGGGATAGGATTAGAGTTAGGGTTAGGGTTTTGGTTTGGGTTAGGGTTAGGGTTAGGGTTTGGGTTAGTGTTAGGGTTAGGGTTAGTGTTAGGGTAAGGGTTTCGTTAGGGTAAGGATTAGGGTTACGTTTAGGTTTTCGGTTAGGTTTAGGGTTAGGGTTAGGGTTTGGGTTCGGGTTAGAGTTATCGTTATTGTTAGGGTTTGAGTTAGGGTTATGTTAGGTTTAGGGTTAGGGTTTGGGTTAGGGTTAGGGTTAGGGTTAGGGTTAGGGTTTGAGTTTGAGTTAGGTTTAGGGTTAGCATTAGGGTTAAGGTTAGGGTTAGGGTTATGGTTTGGGTTAGGGTTAGGGTTAGGTTTGGGTTAGGGTTTGGGTTAGGTTTACGGTTAGGTTTAGGTTTTTATTTGGTTTAGTGTTAGTATTAGGGTTAGTGTTAAGTTTAGGGTTTGCGTTATGGTTAGGGGTAGGGATAGAATTACGAGTAGGGTTAAGTTTAGGGTTTGGGTTTGGGTTAGGTTTAGGGTTAGGGTTAGGGTTAGGTTTAGGTTAGGGTTAGGGTTAGGGTTTGGGTTAAGTTTAGGGTTAGGGTTAGGGTTAGGAATAGGGTTAGGGTTAGGGTTAGGGTTAGGGTTAGGGTTAGCGTTAGGTTTAGGGTTTATGATAGGGATAGGGTTCGGTTTTGGTTTTGGGTTAATGTTTGTGGTTAGGGCTTAGGGGTTAGGTTTAGGGTTACGGTTATGTTTAGGGTTAGGGATAGGTTTAGGGTTAGGGTTTGGGTTAGGGTTAGGGTTACGGTGTGCGTTTGGGTTAGGGATAGGGTTTGGGTTTGGATTTGGGTTCGGGTTAGGTTTAGGTTTAGGGTTAGGGTTTGGATTTGGGTTAGGTTTAGGGTTAGGGATAGGGTTAGGTTTTGGGTTAGGGTTAGGGTTATTTATAGGGTTAAGGTTATTGTTAGGGTTTGGGTTAGGGTTTGGGTTAGGGTTCAGTTTAGGTTTTGGGTGAGGGTTAGAATTAGGGTTAGGTTTTGGGTTAGGGTTAGGATTAGGATTAGGGTTAGGGATAGGTTTAGGTTTAGGTTTTGGGTTAGGGTTAGGGTTAGTGTTTCAGTTAGGGTTAGGGTTAGGGTTAGGGTTAGTTTCAGGGTTAGGGTTAGGTTTTAGGGCTAGGGTTAGGGTTATTTTTTTTGTTAACTTTAGGTTTAGGGTTAGGGTTGGGTTAGGATTAGGGATAGGCTTAGGGTTATGGTTAGGGTTTGGTTTAGGGTTAGGGCAAGGTTTAGGTTTAGGATTTGTTTTCGGTTTAGTGTTAGTGTTAGGGTTCGGGTTCAGATTAGGATTAGGGATAGGGTCACGGTTATTTTTTGGGTTAAGGTAAGGGTTAGGGTAAGGGTTAGGAATATGGTTAGGGTTAGCGTTACGGTTAGTGTTTGGTATCGGGATTGGGTTAGGGTTAGTTTTAGGTTTTGGGTTAGGGTTAGGTTTAGGTTTAGGGTTTGGTTAGGGTTAGGGTTACGGTTAATTTTAGGGTTTGGGTTAGGTTTAGGGTTAGGGTTAATTTTAGGGTTTGGGTTAGGGTTAGGGTTAGGATTAGGGTTAGAGTTAGGTTCAGTGTTAGGGTTTGGGTTAGGGTTAGGGTTTGAGTTACGGTTAGGGTTAGGGTTATGGTTTGGTTTAGGGTTAGGGTTAGGGTTAGGTTTTGGGTTAGGGTTAGTATTAGGGTTACGTTTAGTGTTAAGTTTAGGGTTTGTATTTCGGTTAGGTTTATGGTTAGGGTTAGGGTTAGGTTTAGGGTTAGAGTTAGGGTTGGAGTTTGGTTTAGTTTTAGGGTTAGTGTTAGGGTTAGGGTTAGGGTTTGTGTTTGGGTAAGGGTTAGGTTTAGGTTTAGGTTTAGGGTATGGGTTTGGGTTAGGGTTAGGGTTAGGGTTAGGGTTAGGAATATGGTTAGGTTTAGGTTACGGTTAGGGTTTGGTTTCGGGATTGTGTTAGGTTTAGGTTTAGGTTTTGGGTTAGGGTTAGGGTTAGGGTTAGGGTTTCGGTTAGGGTTAGGGTTAGTTTTTGGGTTAGGGTTAGGGTTAGGGTTAGGGTTAGGGTTAGGTTTAGTGTTAGGGTTTGGGTTAGGGTTAGGGTTAGGGTTAGGGTTAGGGTTTGCGTTAGGGTTAGGTTTAGGGTTAGGGTTAGGGTTAGGGTTAGTGTTAGGATTTGGGTTAGGGTTAGGTTTAGGTTTTGATTTGGGTTAGTGTTAGGGTTAGGGTTAGTGTTAAGGTTAGGGTTTGTGTTAGGGTTAGGGTTAGATTTAGGTTTAGGCTTAGGGTTAGGGGTTAGGTTTAATGTTAGTGTTAGGGCTAGGGTTAGGGCTTGGGTTATGGTTACTGTTAGGGTTAGGATTTGGTTTAGTGTTTGCGTTAGGGTTAGGATTAGGATGACGGTTATGGTTAGGTTTCGGGTTAGGTTTAGGCTTAGGGTTAGGATTAGGGTTAGGATTAGATTTAGGGTTAGGGTTTTGGTTTGGGTTAGGGTTTCGTTTAGTGTTAGGGTTAGGGTTAGGGTTTGGTTTAGTGTTTGGGTTAGGGTTAGGTTTAGGTTTTGTGTTAGGGTTAGTGTTAGGGTAAGATTTGGGTTAGGGTTAGGGTTAGGGTTAAGGTTAGTGTTTGGGTTAGGTTTAGGGTTACTTTTTGGGTTAGGGTTAGGTTTAGGATTACTGTTAGGGTTAGGTTTAGGGTTAGGGTTTGGGTTAAGGTTAGGGTTAGGGTTAGGGTTAGGGGTTGAGTTAGGGTTAGTTTTAGGGTTAGGGTTAGGGTTTTGTTTAAGGTTAGGGTTAGGGTTAGGCGTTGGGTTAGGGTTGCGGTTAGGGTTAGGGTTAGAATTAGATTTAGGGTTAGGGTTAGGATTAGGGTTAGTTTTAGTGTTTGGGTTAGGGTTAGGGTTAGGGTTAGTGTAAGGGTTAGGGTTAGGATTAGGATTAGGGTTAGGGTTAGGATTAGAGTTAGGATTAGAGTTTTGGTTTGGGTTAGGGTTAGGGTTAGGATTTGGGTTAGTGTTAGGGTTAGGGTTAGTGTTATTGTTAGGATATGGGTTAGGGTTAGGGTTAGTATTAGGGTTACGATTAGGGTTAAGTTTAGGGTTTGTGTTTGGTGTAGGTTTAGGGTTAGTGTTAGGGTTAGGGTTAGGGTTTAGGTTTAGTGTTATGTTTAGGGTTTGGGTTAAGGTTAGTGTTAGGGTTAGGGTTTGAATTAGTTTTAGGGTTAGGTTTAGGGTTAGGTTTTGGGGTAGGGTTAGGTTTAGGGTTAGGGTTAGGATTAGGGTTAGGGTTAGGGATATGATTAGAGTTAGGGTTAGGGTTTAGGTTTGGGGTAGGGTTTGGGTGAGGGTTAGGGTTAGTGTTAGGGTTAGGGTTTGCTTTAGGGTTAGGAGTTGGGGTACGTTTAGGTTTTGGGTTAGGTTTAGGGTTATTGTTAGGGTTTGGGTTCGCCTTAGAGTTATGGTTATTTTTAAGATTTGAGTTAGGGTTATGTTAGGTTTAGGGTTAGGTTTTGGGTTAGGGTTAGGATTAGGATAAGGGTTTGAGTTTGTGTTAGGTTTAGGGTTAGCATTAGGGTTAAGGTTAGGGTTAGGGTTATGGTTTGGGTTAGGGTTAGGGTTAGGGTTAGGGTTAGGGTTATTGTTATGTTTTGCGTTAGGGTAAGTGATAGGTTTAGGTTTTGATTTGAGTTAGTGTTAGGGTTACGGTTAGTGTTAAGTTTAGGGTTTGGTTTAGTGTTAGGGTTACGGTTACCATTAGGGTTAAGTTTAGGGTTTGGATTTGGGTTAGGTTTAGGGTTAGGGTTAGGGTTAGGGTTAGGTTTAGGGTTAGGGTTAGGGTAAGGGTTTGGGTTAAGGTTAGGGTTAGTGTTAGGAATAGGGTTAGGGTTAGGGTTAGCGTTAGGGTTAGGGTTAGGGTTAGCGTTAGGGTTAATATTTGGGATAGGGATAGGTTTAGGGTTAGGGTTACGGTGTGGGTTTGGTTTAGGGATAGGGTTAGGGTTTGGGTTTGGGTTAGGGTTTGGTTTAGGTTTAGGGTTAGGGTTTGGGTTTGGGTTAGGTTTAGGGTTAGGGTTAGGGTTAGGGTTTGGATTAGGGTTAGGGTTAAGAATAGGGTTAAGGTTATTGTTAGGGTTTTGTTTAGTGTTTGGGTTAGGGTTAGCTTTAGGTTTAGGGTTAGGGTTGGGGTTTAGGTTAGGATTAGGGTTAGGGTTAGGGTTAGGGTTAGGTTTAAGGTTAGGATTAGATTTAGGATTAGAGTTTTGGTTTGGGTTAGGGATAGGGTTAGGGTTTGGGTTAGTGTTAGGGTTAGGGTTAGTGTTCTTGTTAGGATTTGGGTTAGGGTTAGGGTTAGTATTAGGGTTAGGATTAGGGTTAAGTTTAGGGTTTGTGTTTGGTATAGGGTTAGGGTTAGGCGTTAGGTTTAGGGTTAGGGTTAGGGTTAGGGTTTGTGTTAGGGTTAGGGTTAGGGTTAGGGTTTGGGTTAGGGTTAGGGTTACAGTGTGGTTTTGAGTTAGGGTTAGGGTTAGTGTTTGGGTTTAAGTTAGGGTTAGTTTTAGGTTTAGGGTTAGGGTTTGGGTTTGGATTAGGGTTAGGGTTAGGGTTAGGGTAAGGGTTTGGGTTTGGGTAAGGGTTAGGGTTAGGGTTAGCGTTAGGGTTAATATTTGGGATAGGGATAGGTTTAGGGTTAGGGTTACGGTGTGGGTTTGGTTTAGGGATAGGGTTAGGGTTTGGGTTAGGGTTAGCTTTAGGTTTAGGGTTAGGGTTTGGGTTTAGGTTAGGTTTAGGGTTAGGGTTAGGGTTAGGGTTAGGTTTAAGGTTAGGGTTAGCGTTAGGGTTTGGGTTAAGGTTAGGGTTAGTGTTAGGGTTAGGAATAGGGTTAGGGTTAGGGTTAGGGTTAGGGTTAGGGTTAGGTTTAAGGTTAGGATTAGATTTAGGATTAGAGTTTTGGTTTGGGTTAGGGTTAGGGTTAGGGTTTGGGTTAGTGTTAGGGTTAGGGTTAGTGTTCTTGTTAGGATTTGGGTTAGGGTTAGGGTTAGTATTAGGGTTACGATTAGGGTTAAGTTTAGGGTTTGTGTTTGGTATAGGGTTAGGGTTAGTGTTAGGGTTAGGGTTAGGGTTTAGGTTTAGTGTTAGGTTTAGGGTTTGGGTTAAGGTTAGTGTTAGGGTTAGGGTTAGGTTTAGGGTTAGGGTTAGGTTTTGGGGTAAGGTTAGGTTTAGGGTTAGGCTTAGGATTAGGGTTAGGGTAAGGATTAGGGTTAGGGTTAGGGATGTGATTAGAGTTAGGGTTAGGGTTTTGGTTTGGGTTAGGGTTAGGGTTAGGGTTAGTGTTAGGGTTAGGGTATTGTTTAGGGTTAGGATTAGGGTTACGTTTAGGTTTTGGGTTAGGTTTAGGGTTATTGTTAGGGTTTGTGTTCGGGTTAGAGTTATGGTTATGGTTAGGATTTGAGTTAGGGTTATGTTAAGTTTAGGGTTAGGGTTTGGGTTAGGGTTAGGGTTAGGGTTAGTGTTAGGGTTAGGGTTTGGGTTAGGGTTAGGATTAGTATTAGGGTTACGATTAAGGTTAAGTTTAGGTTTTCTTTTTGGGGTAGGTTTAGTGTTAGGGTTAGGGTTAGGTTTAAGGTTTAGGGTTAGTGTTAGGTTTTGGGTTTGGGTTAGGGTTAGGGTTAGGTTTAGGATTAGGGTTAGGGTTAGGGTTATGGTTAGGATTTGGTTTAGGGTTAGGGTTAGCGTTAGGTTTAGGTTTTGGGTTAGGTTTAGGGTTAGGGTTAGGGTTTGCGTTCGGGTTAGTGTTAGGGTTATGGTTAGGGTTTGAGGTAGGGTTAGGGTAAGGGTTTGGGTTAGAGTTAGGGTTAGGGTTAGGTTTTGAGTTTGAGTTAGGTTTAGGGTTAGCATTAGGGTTAAGGTAAGGGTTTTCGGTATGGTTTGGGTTAGGGTTAGCGTTAGGGTTAGTGTTTGGGTTAGGGTTAGGGTTAGGGTTTCGGTTTGGGTTAGGGTTAGGGTTAGGGTTTGAGTTAATGTTTGGGGTTAGGGGTTAGGCATTAGGTTTAGGGTTAGGGTTAGTGTTAGGGTTTGTGTTAGGGTTAGGGTTAGGGTTAGGGTTTGGGTTAGGGTTAGGGTTACAGTGTGGTTTTGAGTTAGGGTTAGGGTTAGGGTTTGGGTTTAAGTTAGGGTTAGGTTTAGGTTTAGGGTTAGGGTTTGGGTTTGGATTAGGGTTAGGGTTAGGGTTAGGGTAAGGGTTTGGGTTTGGGTAAGGGTTAGGTTTAGGTTTAGCGTTAGGGTTTGGGTTTGGATTAGGGTTAGGGTTAGGGTTTGGGTAAGGGTTTGGGTTTGGGTAAGGGTTAGGGTTAGGTTTAGGGTTAGGGTTTGGGTTAGGGTTAGGATTTGGGTTAGGGTTAGCGTTAGGGTTAGGATTAGGATTACGGTTAGGGTTAGGGTTCACGTTAGGGTTAGGGTTAGGGTTAGGGTTAGGGTTCGGTTTAGGGTTAGGGTTAGTGTTAGGAATACATTTAGGGTTAGGGTTTTGGTTTGGGTTAGGGTTAGACTTAAGGTTTGGTTTTGTGTTAGGGTTATGGTTAGTGTTAAGTTTAGGGTTTGGGTTATGGTTAGGGTTAGTATTAGGGTTACGTGTAGGTTTAAGTTTAGGTTTTGGATTTCGGTTACGTTTAGGGTTAGGGTTAGGGTTAGGATTGGCGTTAGGGTTAGGGTTAGGGTTAGGTTTTGGATTAAGGTTAGGGTTAGGTTAGTGTTAGGAATACGGTTAGGGTTAGGGTTAGGGTTTGGGTTAGGGTTAGCGTTAGGGCTCGGGTTTGGGTTAGGGTTAGGGTTAGGGTTTGGGTTCAGTTAGTGTTAGGGTTAGGGTTAGGGTTAGGTTTAGGGTAAGGGTTTGGGTTAAGGTTAGGGTTAGGTTTAGGGTTTGCGTTTGGATTAGGGTTAGGGTTAGGGTTTGGGTTTGAGTTAGGGTTAGCGTTAGGTTTCTGGTTTGTCTTAGGGTTAGAGTTAGAGTTAGGGTTTGCGTTTGGATTAGATTTAGGGTTAGGGTTTGGGTTAATGTTTGTGGTTACTGTTAGGGTTTGGGTTTTCGTTACGGTTAGGTTTAGGTTTAGGGTTAGGTTTTGGGTTTGGGTTAGGGTTAGGTTTAGGTTTAGGGTTAGGGTTTTGGTTCAGTTAGTGTTAGGCATAGGGTCAGGGTTTGGGTTAGGGATAGGGTTACGGTGTGGGTTTTTGTTAGGGATAGGTTTAGGGTTAGGGTTTGGGTTAGAGTTAGGGTTAGGGTTAGGGTTTGCGTTTGGGTTAGGGTTAGGGTTAGGGTTTGGGTTAATGTTTGGGGTTAGGCTTAGGGTTTGGGTTTGGTTTAAGGTGAGGTTTAGGTTTAGGGTTGGGTTTTTGTTTGGGTTAGTGTTAGAGTTAGGGTTAGGGTTAGGGTTAGGGTTAGGGCTAGAGTTAGGAATAGGGTTAGGGTTAGGGTTATGGTTAGGGTTTGGGTTAGGTTTAGGGGTTAGTTTTAGGGTTTGCTTTAGGGTTAGGGTTAGTTTTTGGGTTAGGGTTAGGGTTAGGATTAGGGTTAGGATTAGGTTTAGGGATAGGGTTTGGGTTAGGGTTAGGGTTAGGGTTAGGGTTAGGGTTAGGGTTTGAGTTAGGGTTAGGGTTAGGTTTAGGGTTAGGGTTTGGGTTAGGGTTAGGGTTATGGTTAGGGGTTGGGTTTGGGTTAGGTTTAGGGTTAGGGTTAGGGTCAGGGTTTGGCTTTTGGTTAGGATTAGGGTTACATTTATGTTTTGAGTTAGGTTTAGTGTTAGGGTAGGTTTTGCGTTGGAGTTAGGGTTAGGGTTAGGGTTAGGGTTTAGGGTTAGTGTTAGGTTTAGGGTTTGGGTTAAGATTAGGGATAGGGTTAGGGTTAGGATTCGGGTTTGGTTTAGGGTTAGGGTTAAGTTTATGTGTAGTTTTTGGTTTAGGTTTAGTGTTAGGGTTTGGGTTCGGGTTAGGTTTAGGGTTAACAAGAGGGTTAGGGTTAGGGTTGGGGTTAGGGTTAGGGTTTAGTGTTAGGGTTAGGGTTATTGTTTGGGTTAAGGTGAGGGTTAGGATTAGGGTTAGGAATATGTTTAGTGTTAGGGTTAGGGTTAGGGTTTGGTTTAGTGTTTGGGTTAGGGTTAGGTTTAGGTTTTGTGTTAGGGTTAGTGTTAGGGTAAGATTTGGGTTAGGGTTAGGGTTAGGGTTAAGGTTAGTGTTTGGGTTAGGTTTAGGGTTACTTTTTGGGTTAGGGTTAGGTTTAGGATTACTGTTAGGGTTAGGTTTAGGGTTAGGGTTTGGGTTAAGGTTAGGGTTAGGGTTAGGGTTAGGGGTTGAGTGAGGGTTAGTTTTAGGGTTAGGGTTAGGGTTTTGTTTAGGGTTAGGGTTAGGGTTAGGCGTTGGGTTAGGGTTGCGGTTAGGGTTAGGGTTAGAATTAGATTTAGGGTTAGGGTTAGGACTAGGGTTAGTTTTAGTGTTTGGGTTAGGGTTAGGGTTAGGGTTAGTGTAACGGTTAGGGTTAGGATTAGGATAAGGGTTAGGGTTAGGATTAGAGTTAGGATTAGAGTTTTGGTTTGGGTTAGGGTTAGGGTTAGGGTTTGGGTTAGTGTTAGGGTTAGGGTTAGTGTTATTGTTAGGATATGGGTTAGGGTTAGGGTTAGTATTAGGGTTACGATTAGGGTTAAGTTTAGGGTTTGTGTTTGGTGTAGGTTTAGGGTTAGTGTTAGGGTTAGGGTTATGGTTTAGGTTTAGTGTTAGGTTTAGGGTTTGGGTTAAGGTTAGTGTTAGGTTTAGGGTTTGAATTAGTTTTAGGGTTAGGTTTAGGGTTAGGTTTTGGTGTAGGGTTAGGTTTAGGGTTAGGGTTAGGATTAGGGTTAGGGTTAGGGATATGATTAGAGTTAGGGTGAGGGTTTAGGTTTGGGTTAGAGTTAGGGTTAGGGTTTGGGTTAGGTTTAGGGTTAGTGTTAGGGTTAGGGTTTGGTTTAGGGTTAGGATTAGGGTTACGTTTAGATTTTGGGTTAGGTTTAGGGTTATTGTTAGGGTTTGGGTTCGCCTTAGAGTTATGGTTATTTTTACGATTTGAGTTAGGGTTATGTTAGGTTTAGGGTTAGGGTTTGGGTTAGGGTTAGGATTAGGATAAGGGTTTGAGTTTGTGTTAGGTTTAGGGTTAGCATTAGGGTTAAGGTTAGGGTTAGGGTTATGGTTTGGGTTAGGGTTAGGGTTAGGGTTAGGGTTAGGGTTATTGTTATGTTTTGGGTTAGGGTTAGTGATAGGTTTAGGTTTTGATTTGAGTTAGTGTTAGGGTTACGGTTAGTGTTAAGTTTAGGGTTTGGTTTAGGGTTAGGGTTACGGTTACCATTAGGGTTAAGTTTAGGGTTTGGGTTTGGGTTAGGTTTAGGGTTAGGGTTAGGGTTAGGGTTAGGTTTAGGGTTAGGGTTAGGGTTAGGGTTTGGGTTAAGGTTAGGGTTAGGGTTAGGAATAGGGTTAGGGTTAGGGTTAGCGTTAGGGTTAGGGTTAGGGTTAGCGTTAGGGTTAATATTTGGGATAGGGATAGGTTTAGGGTTAGGGTTACGGTGTGGGTTTGGTTTAGGGATAGGGTTAGGGTTTGGGTTTGGGTTAGGGTTTGGTTTAGGTTTAGGGTTAGGGTTTGGGTTTGGGTTAGGTTTAGTGTTAGGGTTAGGGTTAGGCTTTGGATTAGGGTTAGGGTTAGGAATAGGGTTAAGGTTATTGTTAGGGTTTTGTTTAGTGTTTGGGTTAGGGTTAGCTTTAGGTTTAGGGTTAGGGTTTGGGTTTAGGTTTGGTTTAGGGTTAGGGTTAGGGTTAGGGTTAGGGTTAGGGTTAGGTTTAAGGTTAGGGTTAGCGTTAGGGTTTGGGTTAAGGTTAGGGTTAGTGTTAGGGTTAGGAATAGGGTTAGGGTTAGGGTTAGGGTTAGGGTTAGCGTTAGGGTTAGGGTTTGGGATAGGGATAGGTTTAGGGTTAGGGTTAGGGTTAGGGTTAGGGTTAGGGCTAGGGTTAGGGTTAGGGTTTGGGATAGGGATAGGTTTAGGGTTAGGATTTGGTTTTGGTTTAGGATTAGGGTTAGGGTTTCGGTTAATGTTTGTGGTTAGGGCTTAGGGGTTAGGTTTAGGGTTAGGGTTTGGCTTAGGGTTAGGGTTACGGTGTGGTATTGGGTTAGGGATAGGTTTAGGGTTTGGTTTTGGGTTAGGTTTAGGGTTAGGGTTAGGATTAGGTTTAGGGTTAGGGTTAGGGTTAGGGTTAGGATTAATGTTAGGGTTAGGTTTAGGATTAGGGTTAGGGTTAGGGTTAGGGTTAGGGTTAGGGTTAGGGTTAGGGTTTGGGTTAGGGTTAGGGTTAGGGTTAGGGTTAGGGTTTAGGGTTAGTGTTAGGTTTAGGGTTTGGGTTATTGTTAGGATTAGGATTAGGGTTAGGGTTCGGGTTAGGGTTAGGTTTAGGATTAGGGTTAGGGTTAGCGATAGGATTAGAGTTAGGGTTAGGGTTTATGGTTAGGGTTAGGGTTATTGTTTGTGTTAAGTTTATGGTTATGGTTAGGTTTGGGTTAGGATTAGGGATAGGGTTAATGTCAGGATTAGGGTTTGCTTTAGGTTTAGGTTTAGGTTTAGGTTTTGGTTTATATTTAGTGTTAGGGTAAGGGTTTGGGTTCGGGTTAGGGTTAGGTTTAGGGTTATTGTTTGGGTTAAGGTTAGGGTTACGGTTAGGGTTAGGAATATGTTTAGGGTTAGGGTTAAGGTTAGGGTTTGTTTTAGGATTTGGGTTAGGGTTAGGTTTAGGGTTTGGGTTAGGGTTAGGGTTAGGGTTTGGGTTAGGGTTTGGGTTAGGGTTAAGGTTAGGGTTTGTGTTAGGGTTAGGGTTAGTTTTTGGGTTAGGGTTCGGGTTAGGATTAATGTTAGGGTTAGGTTTAGGATTAGGGTTTGGGTTAGGGTTAGGGTTAGGGCTAGGGTTTGAGTTAGGGTTAGCGTTAGGGTTAGGGTTAGGTTTAGGGTTTGGGGTAGGGTTAGGGTTAGGGTTAGGGTTAGGATTTGGGTTAAGGTTAGGGTTAGGGTTAGTGTTAAGGTTAGGGTTACTGTTAGGTTTAGGATTAGTGTTAGGGTTAGTGTTAGGTTTAGGGTTAGTGTTAGGTTTAGGGTTTAGGTTAGGGTTAGGATTAATTTTTGGGTTAGGGTTAGGGTTAGGATTATGGTTAGGGTTAGGTTTAGGGATAGGGTTTGGGTTATGGTTAGGGTTAGG
>JAJHUQ010000034.1:5572500-5600000 GCA_035773235.1 Eospalax fontanierii
TAGGGTTAGGTTTAGGGTTAGGGTTGTTTTAGGATTATGGATATGGTTAGGATTAGGGTTAGGATTTGGTTGAGGGTTAGAGTTAGGGTTAGGTTTAATTTTGGGTTAGGTTTAGGGTTAGGGTTAGGGTTTGGGTTAGGGTTAGGGTTAGGGTTAACCTGGGAGTTAGGGTAAGGGTTAGGGTTAGCGTTAGGCTTTAGGCTTAGTGTTAGGGTTATTGTTTGGGTTAAGGTTATGCTTAGGGTTAGGGTTAGGAATAGGGTTAGGGTTAGGTTTTTGGTTAGTGTTGGGTTTAGGGTTTCGGTTAGGGTTAGGTTTAGGTTTTCGGTTAGGCTTAGGGTTAGGGTTAGGGTTTGGGTTAGGGTTAGGGTTAGGGTTAGGGTTAGGTTTAGGGATAGGGTTGGGTTTAGGTTTAGGGTTAGCTTTAGGGTTTGAGTTAGGGTTAGGGTTAGGGTTTGGGTTAGGGTTAGGTTTAGGGTTAGGGGTTGGTTTTGGGTTAGGGTTAGGGTTAGGGTTAAGGTTAGGATTAGGGTTAGGGTTAGGGTTAGTGTTAGGGTTTGGGTTAGTGTAAGGGTTAGGGTTAGGGTTAGGGTTAGTGTTAGGGTTAGGGTTTGGGTTAGGGTTAGGGTTTGGGTTAAGGTTAGGGTTAGTTTTGGGTTAGGAATAGGGTTAGGGTTAGGGTGAGGGTTTGGGTTAGGGTTAGCATTAGGGTTAGGGTTTGGGTTAGGGTTAGGCTTAGTCTTAGGCTTAGGGTTAGGGTTTGGGTTAAGGTTAGGGTTAGATTACGGTTAGGAATAGCGTTAGGGTTAGGGTTAGGTTTTGGGTTAGTTTTAGGTTTAGGGTTAGGGTTAGGGTTAGGGTTAGGAGTAGGGTTTGGGTTAGGGTTATGATTTGGGTTAGGTTTAGCATTAGGTTTAGGATTAGGATTACGGTTAGGGTTAAGGTTCGGATTAGGTTTAGGGTTAGGGTTAGGGTTAGGCTTAGGGTTTGGTTTAGTGTTAGGTTTAGGGTTAGGGTTAGCGTTAGGTTTAGGTTTTGGGTTAGGGTTAGGGTTAGGGTTAGGGTTAGGGTTTGGGATAGGGATAGGGTTAGGTTAGGGTTTGGTTTTGGGTAAGGGTTAGGGTTAGTGTTTGGGCTGGAGTTAGGGTTAGTTTTTGGGTTAGTGTTAGGGTTAGGGTTAGGGTTAGCGTTTGGATTTGGGTTAATGTTTGGGGTTAGGATTAGGGTTTGGGTTTGGGTTAAGATTAGGGTTAGGGTTAAGGTTATGGTTAGGGTTAGGGTTTGCGTTTGGGTAAGGGTTAGGGTTAGGTTTAGGGTTAGGGTATGTGTTTGGGTTAGGGTTAGGGTTAGGTTTGGGTTCTGTTAATGTTAGGGTTAGGGTTAGCGTTAGGGTTTGCGTTAAGGTTAGGGTTAGGGTTAGGGTTTATGGTTAGCGTTAGGGTTAGGGTTTGTGTTAGGGATAGGGTTAGTGTTAGGGTTTGGTTTTGGGTTAGGGTTAGGCTTAGGGTTTGGGTTAATGTTTGTGGTTAGGGGTTAGCGGTTACGTTTAGGGTTAGGGTTAGGGTTAGGTTTTGGGTTAGGGTTAGTGTTACGGTGTGGGTTTTTGTTAGGGAGAGGGTTAGTGTTTGGGTTTGGGTTAGGGTTAGGTTTAGGTTTAGGGTTAAGGTTTGGGTTTGGGTTAGGTTTAGGTTTAGGGTTAGTGTTAGGGTTTGGGTTAGGGTTACGGTTAGGAATAGGGTTAGGGTTAGCGTTATATTCAGGGTTAGGGTTTGGGTTAGGGTTAGTGTTAGTGTTAGGGTTTGAGTTAGTTTTAGGATTAGGGTTAGGGTTAGGGTTAGGGTTTAGGGTTAGGGTTACGGTTATTGTTTGGATTAAGTTTAGGGTTAGGGTTAGGGTTGGGTTAGGATTACGGATACGTTTAGAGTTAGGGTTAGGGTTTGGTTTAGGGTTAGGGTCAGGTTTAGGTTTAGGTTTTGGTTTAGGTTTATTGTTACGGTTAGGGTTTGGGTTCGGATTAGGATTAGGTTTAGGGTTTGAGTTAGGGTTAGGATAAGGGTTAGGGTTAGGGTTAGGGTTTGGGTTTGGATATGGGTTGGGGTTAGGTTGAGGGTCAGGGTTTGGATTTGGGTTAGGGTTAGGGTTAGGTTTTGGGTTTCGGTTAGTGTTAGGGTTTAGGGTTAGGGTTGGGGTTAGTGTTAGGGTTTGAGTTTGGGTTAGGTTTATGGATAGTGTTAGGGTTAGGGTTAGGGTTACAATTAGGGTTAGGTTTAGTGTTTGTGTTTCGGTTACGTTTAGGGTTAGGGTTAGGATTAGGGTTACGGTTTGGTTTAGGTTTAACGTTAAGGTTAGATTTATGTTTTAGGGTTAGGGTTAGGATGAGGGTTAGGGTTAGGGTTCAGGGTTAGGGTTAGGTTTATTGTTTGGGTTAAGGTTAGGGTTAGGATTAGGGTTGGGTTAGGATTACGGATACGGTAAGGGTTAGGCTTTGGTTTAGAGTTAGTGTTAGGGTTAGGGTTAGGTTTAGGTTTTGGTTTAGGTTTAGTGTTAGGGTTAGGGTTTGGGTTCGGGTTAGTATTAGGGTTAGCGTGAGGGTTAGGGTTAGGTTTAGGGTTAGGGTTAGGGTTAGGGTTAGGGTTTTGGTTAGGGTTAGGGTAAGGGTTAAGGTTAGGGTTTGGGTTAGGGTTAGGGTTAGTTTTTGGGTTAGGGTTAGGGTTAGGATTAGTGTTAGGGTTAGGTTTAGGGTTAGGGTTTGGATCAGGGTTAGGTTTAGGGTTAGGGTTTGATTTAGGGTTAGGGTTATGGTTAAGGTTAGGGTTTGGGTTAGGTTTAGGGTTACTTTTTGGGTTAGGGTTAGGGTTAGGATTACTGTTAGGGTTAGGTTTACGGTTAGGGTTTGGGTTAAGGTTAGGGTTAGGGTTAGGGTTAGCGTTTGAGTTAGGGTTAGTTTTAGGGTTAGGGTTAGGATTAGAGTTAGGATTAGAGTTTTGGTTTGGGTTAGGGTTAGGGTTAGGGTTTGGATTAGTGTTAGGGTTAGGGTTAGTGTTATTTTTAGGATTTGGATTAGGGTTAGGGTTAGTATTAGGGTTACGATTAGGGTTAAGTTTAGGGTTTGTGTTTGGTGTAGGTTTAGGGTTAGGATTAGGGTCAGGGTTACGGTTTAGGTTTAGTGTTAGGTTTAGTGTTTGGGTAAAGGTTAGTGTTAGGGTTAGGGTTTGAATTAGGTTTAGGGCTAGGTTTAGGGTTAGGTTTTGGGGTAGTGTTAGGGTTAGGGTTAGGGTTAGGATTAGGGTTAGTGTTAGGGAAATGATTAGAGTTAGGGTCAGGGTTTTGCTTTGGGTTAGGGTTAGGGTTAGGGTTAGGGTTAGCGTTAGGTTTAGGGTTTATGATAGGGATAGTGTTCGGGTTTGGTTTTGGGTTAATGATTGAGGTTAGGGCTTAGGGGTTAGGTTTAGGCTTAGGGTTAGGATTTGGGTTTTGGTTAGGTTTAGGGTTAGGGATAGGGTTAGGTTTTGGGTTAGGGTTAGGGTTAGTTATAGGGTTAAGGTTATTGTTAGGGTTTGGGTTAGGGTTTGGGTTAGGGTTCGGTTTAGGTTTTATGTTAGGGTTAGAGTTAGGGTTAGGGTTTGGGATAGGGTTAGGATTAGGATTAGGGTTAGGGATAGGTTTAGGGTTAGGGTTTGGGTTAGGGTTAGGGTTAGGGTTAGTGTTTGAGTTAGGGTTAGGGTTAGGGTTAGGGTTAGGGTTTGGGTTAAGGTTAGGGTTAGGTTAGGGTTAGGAATAGGGTTAGGGTTAGGGTTACGGTTTACGTTAGGGTTAGCCTTAGGGTTAGGGTTTGGGTTAGAGTTAGGGTTAGGGTTTGCGTTAGGGTTAGGGTTAGGGTTAGGGTTTGGGTTAATGTTTGGGGTTAAGGTTAGGGTTTGGGTTTGGGTTAACGATAGGTTTAGGTTTAGGGTTAGGGTTTTTGTTTGGGTTAGTGTTAGAGTTACTGTTAGCGTTAGGGTTAAGGTTAGGGCTAGAGTTAGGAATAGGGTTAGGTTTAGGATTAGGGTTAGGGTTTGGATTAGGGTTTGGGTAAGGGTTAGGGTTAGCGTTTGGGTTAGGATTAGGGTTAGGGTTAGGTTTTGGGTTAGGTTTAGTGGTTAGTGTTAGGGTTAGGGTTTGGGTTAGGGTTAGGGTTAGATTTTGGGTTAGGGTTAGTGTTAGGATTAGGGTTAGGGTTAGGTTTAGGGATAGGGTTTGGGATACGGTTAGGGTTAGGGTTAGGGTTAGGGATAGGGATAGTGTAAGGGTAAGGGCAAGGGTTAGGGTTAGGTTTAGGATTAGATTTAGGATTAGAGTTTTGGTTTGGGTTTGGGTTAGGGTTAGGGTTTGGGTTAGTGTTAGGGTTAGGGTTAGTGTTATTGTTAGGGTTTGGGTTAGGGTTAGGGTTAGTATTAGGGTTACGATTAGGGTTAAGTTTAGGGTTTGTATTTGGTGTAGGGTTAGGTTTAGGGATAGGGTTAGTGTTAGGGTTTAGGTTTAGTGTTAGGATTAGGCTTTCGGTTAAGGTTAGTGTTAGGGTTAGGTTTTGAATTAGGTTTAGGGTTAGGTTTAGGGTTAGGTTTTGGGGTAGGGTTAGGGTTAGGGTTAGGCTTAGGATTAGGGTTAGGGTTAGGGATATGATTAAAGTTAGGGTTAGGGTTTTGGTTTGGGTTAGGGTTAGGGTTAGGGTTATGGTTATGGTTAGCGTTAGGTTTAGGGTTTATGATAGGGATAGGGTTCGGGTTTGGTTCTGGGTTAATTTTTGTGGTTAGGGCTTAGGGGTTAGGTTTAGGGTTAGGGTTAGGTTTAGGGTTAGGGATAGGTTTAAGGTTAGGGTTTGGATTTGGGTTCGGGTTAGGTTTCGGTTTAGGTTTAGGGTTAGGGTTTGGGTTTGGGTTAGTTTTAGGGTTAGGGATAGTGTTAGGTTTTGGGTTAGGTTTAGGGTTAGTTATAGGGTTAAGGTTATTGTTAGGGTTTGGGTTATGGTTTGGGTTAGGGTTCGGTTTAGGTTTTGGGTTAGGGTTAGAGTTAGTGTTAGGGTTTGGGTTAGGGTTAGGATTAGGATTAGGGTTAGGGATATGTTTAGGGTTAGGGTTTGGGTTAGGGTTAGGTTTAGTGTTTGAGTTAGGGTTAGGGTTTGGGTTAATGTTAGGGTTAGGTTAGGGTTAGGAATAGGTTTAGGGTTAGGGTTACGGTTCACGTTAGGGTTAGCGTTAGGGTTAGGGTTCGGGTTAGGGTTAGGGTTAGGGTTAGGGTTTGCGTTTGGGTTAGGGTTAGGGTTAGGGTTCGGGTTAATGTTTGGGGTTAGGGTTAGGGTTTGGGTTTGAGTTAAGTTTAGGCTTAGGGTTAGGGTTATGGTCTTTGTTTGGGTTAGTGTTAGAGTTAGGGTTTTTGTTAGGGTTAGGGTTAGGGCTAGTGTTAGGAATAGGGTTAGATTTAGAATTAGGGTTAGGGTTTGGTTTAGGGTTTGGGTTAGGGTTAGGGTTAGGAATATGGTTAGGGTTAGGGTTACGGTTAGGGTTTGGTTTCGGGATTGGGTTAGGTTTAGTTTTAGGTTTTGGGTTAGGGTTAGGGTTAGGGTTAGGGTTTGGGTTAGGGTTAGGTTTAGGGTTAATTTTAGGGTTTGGGTTAGGTTTAGGTTTAGGGTTAGGGTTAATTTTCGGGTTTGGGTTAGGGTTAGGGTTAGGATTAGGGTTAGAGTTAGGTTTAGTGTTAGGGTTTGGGTTAGGGTTAGGGTTAGGGTTAGGGTTTGAGTTAGTGTTAGGGTTAGGGTTATGGTTTGGGTTAGGGTTAGCGTTAGGGTTAGGGTTAGGGTTAGGTTTAGTATTAGGGTTACGTTTAGTGTTAAGTTTAGGGTTTGGAATTCAGTTAGGTTTATGGTTAGGTTTAGGGTTAGGTTTAGGGTTAGGGTTAGGGTTAAGGTTAGGGTTTGGGTTACGGTTAGGGTTAGGTTAGGGTTAGGAATAGGGTTAGGGTTAGGGTTAGGGTTTGGCTTATGGTTAGCTTTAGGGTTAGGGTTTGGGTTAGAGTTGGGTTAGGGTTAGGGTTTTCGGTTGGGTTAGGGTTAGGTTTAGGGTTAGGGTTAGAGTTAGGGTTAGGGTTAGGGTTAGGGTTTGGGTTTGTGTACGGGTTAGGTTTAGGTTTAGGTTTAGGGTACGGGTTTGGGTTACGGTTAGGGATAGGGTTTGGTTTCAGTTAATGTTAGGGTTAGGGTTAGGTTTAGGGTGAGGGTTAGGATTAGGGTTAGGGTTATAGTTTTGGTTTGGGTTAAGGTTAGGGTTAGGGTTAGGGTTAGTCGTTGGGTTTGGTTTAGGGTTAGGGTTAGGGTTAGAATTAGGGTTAGGGTTAGGGGTAGGATTAGAGTTAGTATTAGAGTTTTGGTTTGGGTTATGTTTAGGGTTAGGGTTTGGGATAGGATTAGAGTTAGGGTTAGGGATTTGTTTTGGGTTAGGGTTAGGGTTAGGGTTTGAGTTAGTGTTAGGGTTAGGGTTAGTGTTAGGGTTAGGGTTTGGGTTAGGGTTAGGATTAGGGTTACGTTTAGGTTTTGGGTTAGGTTTAGGGTTAGGGTTAGGGTTTATGTTCGGGTTAGTGTTATGGTTATGGTTAGGGTTTGAGTTAGGGTTAGGGTTAGGGTTTGAGTTTTAGTTAGGTTTAGGGTTAGCATTAGGGTTAAGGTTAGGGTTAGGGTTATGGTTTGGGTTAGGGTTTGTGTTAGGGTTAGGGTTAGGGTTAGGGTTAGGTATAGGGTTACGAATAGGGTTAAGTTTAGGTTTTGGGTTTGGGTTAGGTTTAGGGTTAGGGTTAGGTTTATGTTAGGGTTAGGGTTAGGGTTTGGGTTAATGTTTGTGGTTAGTGCTTAGGGTTTAGGGTTAGGGTTAGGAATACGGTTAGGGTTAGGGTTAGGGTTAGCGTTAGGGTTAGGGTTTGGGATAGGGATAGGGTAAGGGTTTGGTTTTTGGGTTAGGGTTAGGGTTAGTGTTTGGGTTAATGTTTGCGGTTAGGGCTTATGGGTTAGGTTTAGGCTTAGGGTTAGGGTTAGGGTTAGGGTATGGCTTACGGTTAGGGTTACAGTGTGGGTTTGGTTTATGGATAGGGTTAGTGTTTGGGTATGGGTTAGGGTTAGGTTTAGGTTTAGGGTTAGGGTTTGGTTTTGGGTTAGGTTTAGGTTTAGGGATAGGGTTAGGGTTTGGGTTAGGGTTAGGGTTAGTTATAGGCTTAAGGTTATTGTTAGGGTTTGGATTAGGGTTAGGGTTAGGGTTAGGGTTTAGGGTTAATGTTAGGTTTAGGGTTTGGGTTAGGGTTAGGATTAGGATTAGGGTTAGGGTTAGGTTTAGGGTTAGGGTTTGTGTTAGGGTTAGGGTTAGGGTTTGAGTTAGGGTTAGGGTTTAGGGTTAGGGTTAGGGTTATTGTTTGTGTTAAGTTTAGGGTTAGGGTTCGGGTTGGGTTAGGATTAGGGATAGGGTTAGGATTAGGGTTTGGTTTAGGGTTAGGGTTATGTTAAGGTTTAGATTTTGGTTTAGGTTTAGTGTTAGTGTTAGGGTTTGGGTTCGGTTTAGGGTTAGGGTTAGGGTTAGGGTTATTGTATGGGTTACGGTTAGGGTTAGGTTTAGGTTTTGGGTTAGGGTTAGGGTTTCGGTTAGGGTTAGGGTTAGTTTTTGCGTTAGGGTTAGGGTTAGGATTAGGATTAGGGTTAGGTTTAGGGTTAGGGTTTGGGTTAGGGTTATGGTTAGGGTTATGGATTGGGATAGGGTTAGGGTTAGGGTTACGGTAATGGTTAGGGTTAGGATTTGGGTTAGGGTTAGGTTTAGGTTTTGATTTGGATTAGTGTTAGGGTTAGGGTTAGTGTTAAGGTTAGGGTTTGTGTTAGGGTTAGGGTTAGATTTAGGTTTAGGCTTAGGGTTAGGGTTTAGGTTTAAGATTAGTATTAGGGCTAGGGTTAGGGCTTGGGTTAGGGTTACTGTTAGTGTTAGGATTTGGGTTAGTGTTAGCGTTAGAGTTAGGATTAGGATGCGGTTAGGGTTAGGGCTCAGGTTAGGTTTAGGGTTAGGGTTAGGGTTAGGGTTAGGGTTAGGGTTAGGATTAGAGTTAGGGTTAGGGTTTCGGTTTGGGTTAGGGTTTGGTTTAGTGTTAGGCTTAGGGTTAGTGTTAGGTTTAGGGTTTGCGTTAGGGTTAGGGTTAGTATTAGGGTTAAGTTTAGGGTTTGGATTTTGGTTAGGTTTAGGGTTAGGGTTTTGGTTAGGTGTTGGGTTAGGGTTAAGGTTAGGGTTAGGGTTTGGGTTAAGGTTAGGGTTAGGTTAGGGTTAGGAATAGGGTTAGGGTTAGGGTTACGGTTTACGTTAGGGTTAGCGTTATTGTTAGGGTTTGGGTTAGGGTTAGGGTTAGTTATAGGCTTAAGGTTATTGTTAGGGTTTGGATTAGGGTTAGGGTTAGGGTTAGGGTTTAGGGTTAATGTTAGGTTTAGGGTTTGGGTTAGGGTTAGGATTAGGATTAGGGTTAGGGTTAGGTTTAGGGTTAGGGTTTGTGTTAGGGTTAGGGTTAGGGTTTGAGTTAGGGTTAGGGTTTAGGGTTAGGGTTAGGGTTATTGTTTGTGTTAAGTTTAGGGTTAGGGTTCGGGTTGGGTTAGGATTAGGGATAGGGTTAGGATTAGGGTTTGGTTTAGGGTTAGGGTTATGTTAAGGTTTAGATTTTGTTTTAGGTTTAGTGTTAGTGTTAGGGTTTGGGTTCGGTTTAGGGTTAGGGTTAGGGTTAGGGTTATTGTATGGGTTACGGTTAGGATTAGGTTTAGGTTTTGGGTTAGGGTTAGGGTTTCGGTTAGGGTTAGGTTAGTTTTTGCGTTAGGGTTAGGGTTAGGATTAGGATTAGGGTTAGGTTTAGGGTTAGGGTTTGGGTTAGGGTTATGTTTAGGGTTATGGATTGGGATAGGGTTAGGGTTAGGGTTACGGTTATGGTTAGGGTTAGGATTTGGGTTAGGGTTAGGTTTAGGTTTTGATTTGGATTAGTGTTAGGGTTAGGGTTAGTGTTAAGGTTAGGGTTTGTGTTAGGGTTAGGGTTAGATTTAGGTTTAGGCTTAGGGTTAGGGTTTAGGTTTAAGATTAGTGTTAGGGCTAGGGTTAGGGCTTGGGTTAGGGTTACTGTTAGTGTTAGGATTTGGGTTAGTGTTAGCGTTAGAGTTAGGATTAGGATGCGGTTAGGGTTAGGGCTCAGGTTAGGTTTAGGGTTAGGGTTAGGGTTAGGGTTAGGTTTAGGGTTAGTGTTAGGATTAGAGTTAGGGTTAGGGTTTTGGTTTGGGTTAGGGTTTGGTTTAGTGTTAGGCTTAGGGTTAGTGTTAGGTTTAGGGTTTGCGTTAGGGTTAGGGTTAGTATTAGGGTTAAGTTTAGGGTTTGGATTTTGGTTAGGTTTAGGGTTAGGGTTTTGGTTAGGTGTTGGGTTAGGGTTAAGGTTAGGGTTAGGGTTTGGGTTAAGGTTAGGGTTAGGTTAGGGTTAGGAATAGGGTTAGGGTTAGGGTTACGGTTTACGTTAGGGTTAGCGTTATTGTTAGGGTTTGGGTTAGGGTTAGGGTTAGGGTTAGGGTTTGAGTTTGGTTTAGGGTTAGGGTTAGGGTTTGGGTTAATGTTTGGGGTTACGGTTAGGGTTTGGGTTTGTGTTAAGGTTAGGTTTAGGGTTAGGGTTTTTGTTTGGGTTAGTGTTAGAGTTAGTGTTAGGGTTAGGGTTAGGGTTAGGGGTAGAGTTAGGAATAGGGTTAGGGTTAGGATTAGGGTTAGGGTTTGGTTTAGGGTTTGGGTTAGGGTTAGGGTTAGGGTTAGGGTTTGGGTTATTTTTAGGGGTTAGTGTTAGGGTTTACTTTAGGGTTAGGGTTAGTTTTTGGGTTAGGGTTAGGGTTAGGATTAAGGTTAGGTTTAGGTTTAGGGATAGGGTTTGGGTTAGGGTTAGGGTTAGGGTTAGGGTTAGGGTTAGGGTTAGGGTTAAGGTTAGTGTTTGGATTAGGTTTAGGGTTACTTCTTGTGTTAGGGTTAGGGTTAGGATTACTGTTAGGGTTAGGTTTACGGTTAGGGTTTGGGTTAAGTTTAGGGTTAGGGTTAGGGTTAGCGTTTGAGTTAGGGTTAGTTTTAGGGTTAGGGTTAGTATTAGAGTTAGGATTAGAGTTTTGGTTTGGGTTAGGGTTAGGGTTAGGGTTTGGGTTAGTGTTAGGGTTAGGGTTAGTGTTATTTTTAGGATTTGGATTAGGGTTAGGGTTAGGGTTTGAGTTAGGGTTAGGGTTTACGGTTAGGGTTAGGGTTATTGTTTGTGTTAAGTTTAGGGTTAGGCTTATGTTTAGGTTTAGATTTTGTTTTAGGTTTAGTGTTAGTGTTAGGGTTTGGGTTCGGTTTAGGGTTAGGGTTAGGGTTAGGGTTATTGTATGGGTTACGGTTAGGGTTAGGTTTAGGTTTTGGGTTAGGGTTAGGGTTTCGGTTAGGGTTAGGGTTAGTTTTTGCGTTAGGGTTAGGGTTAGGATTAGGGTTAGGTTTAGGTTTAGGGTTAGGGTTTGGGTTAGGGTTAGGGTTAGGGTTATGGTTTGGGATAGGGTTAGGGTTAGGGTTACGGTTAGGGTTAGGGTTAGGATTTGGTTTAGGGTTAGGTTTAGGTTTTGATTTGGATTAGTGTTAGGGTTAGGGTTAGTGTTAAGGTTAGGGTTTGTGTTAGGGTTAGGGTTAGATTTAGGTTTAGGCTTAGGGTTAGGGTTTAGGTTTAATATTAGTGTTAGGGCTAGGGTTAGGGCTTGGGTTAGGGTTACTGTTAGGGTTAGGATTTGGGTTAGTGTTAGCGTTAGAGTTAGGATTAGGATGCGGTTAGGGTTAGGGTTCAGGTTAGGTTTAGGGTTAGGGTTAGGGTTAGGGTTAGGGTTAGGGTTAGGGTTAGGGTTAGGTTTAGGGTTAGGATTAGAGTTAGGGTTAGGGTTTTGGTTTGGGTTAGGGTTTGGTTTAGTGTTAGGCTTAGGGTTAGTGTTAGGTTTAGGGTTTGGGTTAGGGTTAGGGTTAGTATTAGGGTTAAGTTTAGGGTTTGGATTTTGGTTAGGTTTAGGGTTAGGTTTAGGGTTAGGTGTTGGGTTAGGGTTAAGGTTAGGGTTAGGGTTTGGCTTAAGGTTAGGGTTAGGTTATGGTTAGGAATAGGGTTTGGGTTAGGGTTATGGTTTACGTTAGGATTAGCGTTATTGTTAGGGTTTGGGTTAGGGTTAGGGTTAGGGTTAGGGTTAGGGTTTGCGTTTGGGTTAGGGTTAGGGTTAGGGTTTGGGTTAATGTTTCGGGTTAGGGTTTGGGTTTGGGTTAAGGTTAGGTTTAGGTTTAGGGTTAGGGTTAGGGTTAGGGTTAGGGTTAGGGTTAGGGTTAGGTTTAGGGTTTAGTGTTAGGGTTGGCTTTAGGGTTAGGGTTAGGTTTTGGGTTAGGTTTAGGGTTAGGATTAGGGTTAGGGTTAGGTTTAGGGATAGGGTTTGGGTTAGGGTTAGGGTTAGGGTTAGGGGTAGGGTTGGGGTTTGAGTTAGGGGTGGGGTTAGGTTTAGGGTTAGGGTTTGGGTTAGGGTTAGGGTTATGGTTAGGGGTTGGGTTAGGGTTAGGGTTATGGTTAGGGGTTGGGTTTGGGTTAGGTTTAGGGTTAGGGTTAGGGTTAGGGTTTGGCTTACGGTTAGGATTAGGGTTACATTTAGGTTTTGAGTTAGGTTTAGTGTTAGGGTAGGTTTTGCGTTCGAGTTAGGGTTAGGGTTAGGGTTAGGGTTTAGGGTTAGTGTTAGGTTTAGGGTTTGGGTTAAGATTAGGGATAGGGTTAGGGTTAGGGTTAGGGTTTGGTTTAGGGTTAGGGTTAAGTTTATGTGTAGGTTTTGGTTTAGGTTTAGTGTTAGGGTTTGGGTTCGGGTTAGGTTTAGGGTTAACGTGAGGGTTAGGGTTAGGGTTGGGGTTAGGGTTAGGGTTTAGGGTTAGGGTTAGTTTTATTGTTTGGGTTAAGGTGAGGGTTAGGATTAGGGTTAGGAATATATTTAGTGTTAGGGTTAGGGTTAGGGTTTGGTTTAGTGTTTAGGTTAGGGTTAGGTTTAGGTTTTGTGTTAGGGTTAGTGTTAGGGTAAGGTTTGGGTTAGGGTTACTGTTAGGGTTAAGGTTAGTGTTTGGATTAGGTTTAGGGTTACTTGTTGGGTTAGGGTTAGGGTTAGGATTACTGTTAGGGTTAGGTTTAGGGTTAGGGTTTGGGTTAAGGTTAGGGTTAGGGTTAGGGTTTGGTTTAGGTTTAGTGTTAGTCTTAGGCGTTGGGTTAGGGTTGCGGTTAGGGTTAGGGTTAGAATTAGGTTTAGGGTTAGGGTTAGGATTAGGGTTAGTTTTATTGTTTGGGTTAGGGTTAGGGTTAGCGTTAGTGTAAGGGTTAGGGTTAGGATTAGGGTTAGGGTTAGGGTTAGGATTAGAGTTAGGATTAGAGTTTTGGTTTCGGTTAGGGTTAGGGTTAGGTTTCGGGTTAGTGTTAGGGTTAGGGTTAGTGTTATTGTTAGGATATGGGTTAGGGTTATGGTTAGTATTAGGGTTACGATTAGGGTTAAGTTTAGGTTTTGTTTTTGGTGTAGGTTTAGATTTGTGTTAGGGTTAGGGTTAGGGTTTAGGTTTAGTGTTAGGTTTAGGGTTTGGGTTAAGGTTTGTGTTAGGGTTAGGGTTTGAATTAGGTTTAGCTTTAGGTTTAGGGTTAGGTTTTGGGGTAGGGTTAGGTTTAGGGTTAGGGTTAGGATTAGGGTTAGGGTTAGGGATATGATTAGAGTTAGGGTTAGGGTTTTGGTTTGGGTTAGGGTTTGGGTTAGGGTTTGGGTTAGTGTTAGTGTTAGGGTTAGTGTTAGGGTTAGGGTTTGGTTTAGTGTTAGGATTAGGGTTATGTTTAGGTTTTGGGTTAGGTTTAGGGTTATTGTTAGGGTTTGGGTTCGGGTTAGAGTTATGGTTATGATTAGGATTTGAGTTAGGGTTATGTTAGGTTTAGGGTTAGGGTTTGGGTTAACGTTAGGTTTAGGATAAGGGTTTGAGTTTGTGTTAGGTTTAGGGTTAGCATTAGGTTTAAGGTTAGGGTTAGGGGTATGGTTGGGGTTAGGGTTAGGGTTAGGGTGAGGGTTAGGGTTAGGGTTAGGTTTTGGGTTAGGGTTAGTGTTAGGTTTAGGTGTTGATTTGAGTTAGTGTTAGGGTTAGGGTTAGTGTTAAGTTTAGGGTTTGGTTTAGGGTTAGGATTACCGTTACCATTAGGGTTAAGTTTAGGGTTTGGGTTTGGGTTAGGTTTAGGGTTAGGGTTAGGGTTAGGGTTAGTGTTAGGGTTTGGGTTAAGGTTAGGGTTAGGGTTAGGAATAGGGTTAGGGTTAGGTTTAGCGTTGGGGTTAGGTTTAGCGTTAGGGTTAATGTTTGGGATAGGGATAGGTTTAGGGTTAGGGTTTGCTTTTGCGTTAGGGTTAGGGTTAGGGTTTGGCTTAGGGTTAGGGTTACGGTGTGGGTTTGGTTTAGGGATAGGGTTAGGGTGTGGGTTTGGGTTAGCGTTTGGTTTAGGTTTAGGGTTAGGGTTTGGGTTTGGGTTAGGGTTAGGGTTCGGAATAGGGTTAAGGTTATTGTTAGGGTTTTGTTTAGTGTTTGGGTTAGGGTTAGCTTTAGGTTTAGGGTTAGGGTTTGGGTTTAGGTTAGGTTTAGGGTTAGGGTTAGGGTTAGGGTAAGGTTTAAGGTTAGGGTTAGCGTTAGGGTTTGGGTTAAGGTTAGGTTTAGGGTTAGGGTTAGGAATAGGGTTAGGGTTAGGGTTAGGGTTAGGGTTAGGGTTAGGGTTAGGGTTAGAGTTAGGGTTAGGGTTTGGGATAGGGATAGGTTTAGGGTTAGGATTTTGTTTTGGTTTAGGGTTAGGGTTAGGGTTTGGGTTAATGTTTGTGGTTAGGGCTTAGGGGTTAGGTTTAGGGTTAGGGTTAGGGTTAGGGTTAGGGTTTGGCTTAGGGTTAGGGTTACGGTGTGGTTTTGGGTTAGGGATAGGGTTAGGGTTTGGGTTTGGGTTAGGTTTAGGGTTAGGGTTAGGATTCGGGTTTGGGTTAGGGTTAGGGTTAGGAATAGGTTTAACGTTATTGTTAGGGTTTGGGTTAGGGTTTGGGTTAGGGTTCGGTTTAGGTTTTGGGTTAGGGTTAGAGGTAGGGTTAGGGTTTGGGTTAGGGTGAGGGTTAGGTTTAGGGTTAACGTTTAGGGTTAGTGTTAGGTTTAGGGTTTGGGTTATTGTTAGTATTAGGATTAGGGTTAGGGTTAGGTTTAGGGTTAGGGTTTGTGTTAGGGTTAGTGTTATGGTTAGGGTTTGAGTTAGGGTTAGGGTTTGGATTAGGTTTAGGGTTAGGGTTAGGGTTTAGGGTTAGGGTTAGGGTTATTGTTTGTGTTAAGTTTATGGTTATGGTTAGGGTTGGGTTAAGATTAGGGATAGGGTTTGGGTTAGGATTAGGATTTGTTTTAGGGTTAGGTTTAGGTTTAGGTTTAGGTTTTGGTTTATGTTTAGTGTTAGGGTTAGGGTTTGGGTTCGGGTTAGGGTTAGGGTTAGGGTTATTGTTTGGGTTAAGTTTAGGGTTAGGGTTAGGGTTAGGAATATGTTTAGGGTTAGGGTTAAGGTTAGGGTTTGGTTTAGGATTTGGGTTAGGGTTAGGTTTAGGTTTTGGGTTAGGGTTAGGGTTAGGGTTAGGGTTTGTGTTAGGGTTAGGGTTAGGGTTAAGGTTAGGGTTTGGGTTAGGGTTAGGGTTAGTTTTTGGTTTAGGGTTCGGGTTAGGATTAGGGTTAGGGTTAGGTTTAGGATTAGGCTTTGGGTTAGGGTTAGGGTTAGGCCTAGGGTTTGAGTTAGGGTTAGGGTTAGGGTTAGAGTTACGTTTAGGGTTTGGGGTAGGGTTAGGGTTAGGGTTACGGTTAGGATGTGGGTTAGGGTTAGGTTTAGGTTTTGATTTGCGTTACTGTTAGGGTTAGGGTTAGTGTTAAGGTTAGGGTTACTGTTAGGTTTAGGAGTAGTGTTATGGTTAGTGTTAGGTTTAGGGTTAGTGTTAGGTTTAGGGTTTAGGTTAGGGTTAGGGTTAATTTTTGGGTTAGGGTTAGGGTTAGGATTAGGGTTAGGGTTAGGGTTAGGTTTTGGGTTAGGGTTAGTGTTAGGTTTAGGTTTTGATTTGAGTTAGTGTTAGGGTTAGGGTTAGTGTTAAGTTTAGGGTTTGGTTTAGGGTTAGGATTACGGTTACCATTAGGGTTAAGTTTAGGGTTTGGGTTTGGGTTAGGTTTAGGTTTAGGGTTAGGGTTAGGGTTAGGGTTACTGTTAGGGTTTGGTTTAAGGTTAGGGTTAGGGTTAGGAATAGGTTTAGGGTTAGGGTTAGCGTTAGGGTTAGGGTTAGCGTTAGGGTTAATGTTTGGGATAGGGATAGGTTTAGGGTTAGGGTTTGGTTTTGGGTTAGGGTTAGGGTTAGGGTTTGGCTTAGGGTTAGGGTTACGGTGTGGGTTTGGTTTAGGAATAGGGTTAGGGTTTGGGTTTGGGTTAGGGTTTGGTTTAGGTTTAGGGTTAGGGTTTGGGTTTGGGTTAGGGTTAGTGTTAGGAATAGGGTTAAGGTTATTGTTAGGGATTTGTTTAGTGTTTGGGTTAGGGTTAGCTTTAGTTTTAGAGTTAGGGTTTGGGTTTAGGTTAGGTTTAGGGTTAGGGTTAGGGTTAGGGTTAGGTTTAAGGTTAGGGTTAGCGTTAGGGTTTGGGTTAAGGTTAGGTTTAGGGTTAGGGTTAGGAATAGGGTTAGGGTTAGGGTTAGGGATAGGGTTAGGGTTAGCGTTAGGGTTAGGGTTTGGGATAGGGATAGGTTTAGGGTTAGGATTTGGTTTTGGTTTAGGGTTAGGGTTAGGGTTTGGGTTAATGTTTGTGGTTAGGGCTTAGCGGTTAGGTTTAGGGTTAGGGTTAGGGTTAGGGTTTGGCTTAGGGTTAGGGTTACGGTGTGGTTTTGGGTTAGGGATAGGATTAGGGTTTGGGTTTGGGTTAGGTTTAGGGTTAGGGTTAGGATTCGGGTTTGGGTTAGGGTTAGGGTTAGGAATAGGTTTAACGTTATTGTTAGGGTTTGGGTTAGGGTTTGGGTTAGGGTTCGGTTTAGGTTTTGGGTTAGGGTTAGGGTTAGGGTTAGGGTTTGGGTTAGGGTTAGGGTCAGGGTTAGGGTTAAGGTTTAGGGTTAGTGTTAGGTTTAGGGTTTGGGTTATTGTTAGGATTAGGATTAGGGTTAGGGTTAGGTTTAGGCTTAGGGTTTGTGTTAGGGTTAGTGTTATGGTTAGGGTTTGAGTTAGGGTTAGGCTTTGGATTAGGGTTAGTGTTAGGGTTAGGTTTAGGGTTTAGGGATATGGTTAGGGTTATTGTTTGTGTTAAGTTTATGGTTATGGTTAGGGTTGAGTTAGGATTAGGGATAGGGTTTGTGTTAGGATTAGGGTTTGCTTTAGGGTTAGGTTTAGGTTTAGGTTTAGGTTTTGGTTTATGTTTAGTGTTAGGGTTAGGGTTTGGGTTCAGGTTAGGGTTAGGGTTAGGGTTATTGTTTGGGTTAAGTTTAGGGTTAGGGTTAGGGTTAGGAATATTTTTAGGGTTAGGGTTAAGTTTAGGGTTTGGTTTAGGATTTGGGTTAGGGTTAGGTTTAGGTTTTGGGTTAGGGTTAGGGTTAGGGTTAGGGTTTGTGTTAGGGTTAGGGTTAGGGTTAAGGTTAGGGTTTGGGTTAGGGTTAGGGTTAGTTTTTGGTTTAGGGTTCGGGTTAGGATTAGGGTTAGGGTTAGGTTTAGGATTAGGGTTTGGGTTAGGGTTAGGGTTAGGTCTAGGGTTTGAGTTAGGGTTAGGGTTGGGGTTAGGGTTAGGTTTAGGGTTTGGGGTAGGGTTAGGGTTAGGGATAGGGTTAGGATTTGGGTTAGGCTTAGGTTTAGGTTTTGATTTGGGTTAGTGTTAGAGTTAGGGTTAGTGTTAAGGTTAGGGTTACTGTTAGGTTTAGGATTAGTGTTAGGGTTAGTGTTAGGTTTAGGGTTAGTGTTAGGTTTAGGGTTTAGGTTAGCGTTAGGGTTAATTTTTGGTTTAGGGTTAGGGTTAGGATTAGGGTTAGGGTTAGGTTTAGGGATAGGGTTTGGGTTATGGTTAGGGTTAGGTTTAGGTTAGGGTTTGAGTTAGGGTTAGGGTTAGGTTTAGGGTTAGGGTTTCGGTTAGGGTTAGGGTTAGGGTTAGAGTTAGGATTAGGGTTAGGGTTAGGGTTATGGTTAGGATTTGGTTTAGGGTTAGGGTTAGCGTTAGGTTTAGGTTTTGGGTTAGGTTTAGGGTTAGGGTTAGGGTTTGCGTTCGGGTTAGTGTTAGGGTTATGGTTAGGGTTTGATTTAGGGTTAGGGTAAGGGTTTGGGTTAGAGTTAGAGTTCGGGTTAGGTTTTGAGTTTGAGTTATGTTTAGGGTTAGCATTAGGGTTAAGGTAAGGGTTTTGGGTATGGTTTGGGTTAGGGTTAGCGTTAGGGTTAGGGTTTGGGTTAGGGTTAGGGTTAGGGTTTGGGTTAGTATTTGGGCTTAGGAGTTAGGCGTTAGGTTTAGGGTTAGGGTTAGGGTTAGGGTTTGTGTTAGGGTTAGGGTTAGGGTTAGGGTTTGGGTTAGGGTTAGGGTTACAGTGTGGTTTTGAGTTAGGGTTAGGGTTAGGTTTGGGTTTAAGTTAGGGTTAGGTTTAGGTTTAGGATTAGGGTTTGGGTTTGGATTAGGGTTTGGGTTAGGGTTAGGGTAGGTGTTAGGATTTGGGTTAGGGTTAGGTTTTGATTTCAGTTAGTGTTAGGGTTAGGGTTAGGGTTAGGGTTAGGGTTAGGGTTAGGGTTAGGGTTAGCGTTAGTGTTAGGATTTGGGTTAGGGTTAGGTTTAGGTTTTGATTTGGGTTAGTGTTAGGGTTAGGGTTAGTATTAAGGTTAGGGTTTGGGTTAGGGTTAGGGTTAGGTCTAGGGTTTGAGTTAGGGTTAGGGTTGGGGTTAGGGTTAGGTTTAGGGTTTGGGTTAGGGTTAGGGTTAGGGTTAGGGTTAGGATTTGGGTTAGGCTTAGGTTTAGGTTTTGATTTGGGTTAGTGTTAGGGTTAGGGTTAGTGTTAAGGTTAAGGTTACTGTTAGGTTTAGGATTAGTGTTAGGGTTAGTGTTAGGTTTAGGGTTAGTGTTAGGGTTAGGGTTTAGGTTAGCGTTAGGGTTAGGGTTAGGGTTAGGATTTGGGTTGGGCTTAGGTTTAGGTTTTGATTTGGGTTTGTGTTAGGGTTAGGGTTAGTGTTAAGGTTAAGGTTACTGTTAGGTTTAGGATTAGTGTTAGGGTTAGTGTTAGGTTTAGGGTTAGTGTTAGGTTTAGGGATTAGGTTAGCGTTAGGGTTAATTTTTGGTTAGGGTTAGGGTTAGGATTAGGGTTAGGGTTGGTTTATGGATAGGGTTTGGGTTATGGTTAAGGTTAGGTTTAGGGTTAGGGTTTGAGTTAGGGTTAGGGTTAGGTTTAGGGTTAGGGTTTGGGTTAGGGTTAGGATTAAGGTTAGGTTTAGGGTGTGGATTAGGGTTAGGGTTAGGGTTAGGGTTAGGGGTTGGGTTTGGGAAAGGGTTAGGGTTAGGGTATGGGTTAATGCTTGTGGTTAGGGCTTAGGGGTTAGGTTTAGGGTTAGGGTTAAGGTTAGGGTTAGCGTTAGTGTTAGGGTTAGGTTTAGGTTTAGGGTTAGTGTTAGGGTTTGGGTTAGGGTTAGGGTTAGGAATAGGTTTAAGGTTAGTGTTAGGTTTTAGCTTAGGTTTTGGGTTAGGGTTAGGGTTAGCGTTAGTTTAGGTTTTGGGTTAGGTTTATGGCTAGGATTAGGGTTTGTGTTCGGTTTATAGATAGGTTATCGTTAGGGTTAGGGTTAGGGTTAGGGTTAGGGTTAGGGTTAGGGGTAGGGTGAGGGTTAGGATTTGAGTTTGAGTTAGGTTTAGGGTTAGCATTAGGGTTAAGGTTAGCTTTCGGGTTATGGTTTGAGTTAGGGTTAGGCTTAGGGTTAGGGTTAGGGTTTGGGTTAGCATTTGGGTTAGGGTTTGGGTTAGGGTTAGGGTTAGGGTTAGGGTTAGCGTTAGTGTTAGGATTTGGGTTAAGGTTAGGTTTAGGTTTTGATTTGGGTTAGTGTTAGGGTTAGGGTTAGTATTAAGGTTAGGGTTTGGGTTAGGGTTAGGGTTAGGTCTAGGGTTTGAGTTGGGGTTAGGGTTAGGTTTAGGGTTTGGGGTAGGGTTAGGGTTAGGGTTAGGGTTAGGATTTGGGTTAGGCTTAGGTTTAGGTTTTGATTTGGGTTAGTGTTAGGGTTAGGGTTAGTGTTAAGGTTAGGGTTACTGTTAGGTTTAGGATTAGTGTTAGGGTTAGTGTTAGGTTTAGGGTTAGTGTTAGGTTTAGGGTTTAGGTTAGCGTTAGGGTTAATTTTTGGGTTAGGGTTAGGGTTAGGATTAGGGTTAGGGTTAGGTTTAGGGATAGGTTTTGGGTTATGGTTGGGGTTAGGTTTAGGTTAGGGATTGAGTTAGGGTTAGGGTTAGGTTTAGGTTTAGGGTTTCGGTTAGGGTTAGGGTTAGGGTTAGCGTTAGGGTTAGGGTTAGGATTAGGGTTAGGGTTATGGTTAGGATTTGGTTTAGGGTTAGGGTTAGCGTTAGGTTTAGGTTTTGGGCTAGGTTTAGGGTTAGGGTTAGGGTTTGCGTTCGGGTTAGTGTTAGGGTTATGGTTAGGGTTTGAGTTAGGGTTAGGGTAAGGGTTTGGGTTAGAGTTAGAGTTCGGGTTAGGTTTTGAGTTTGAGTTATGTTTAGGGTTAGCATTAGGGTTAAGGTATGGGTTTTGGGCATGGTTTGGGTTAGGGTTAGCGTTAGGGTTAGGGTTTGGGTTAGGGTTACGGTTAGGGTTTGGGTTAATATTTGGGCTTAGGGGTTAGGCGTTAGGTTTAGGGTTAGGGTTAGGGTTAGGGTTTGTGTTAGGGTTAGGGTTAGCCTTAGGGTTTGGGTTAGGGTTAGGGTTACAGTGTGGTTTTGAGTTAGGGTTAGGGTTAGGGTTTGGGTTTAAGTTAGGGTTAGGTTTAGGTTTAGGGTTAGGGTTTGGGTTTGGATTAGGGTTTGGGATAGGGTTAGGGTAGGGGTTAGGATTTGGGTTAGGGTTAGGTTTTGATTTCGGTTAGTATTAGGGTTAGGATTAGTGTTAAGGTTAGGGTTACTGTTAGGTTTAGGATTAGTGTTAGGGTTAGTGTTAGGTTTAGGGTTAGCGTTAGGTTTAGGGTTTAGGTTAGGGTTCGGGTTAATTTTTGGTTAGGGTTACGGTTAGGATTAGTTTTAGGGTTGGTTTATGGATAGGGTTTGGGTTATGGTTAAGGTTAGGTTTAGGGTTAGGGTTTGAGTTAGGGTTAGGGTTAGCTTTAGGGTTAGGGTTTGGGATAGGGTTAGGGTTAGATTTAGGGGTTGGGTTTGGTTTATGGTTAGGGTTAGTGTTAGGATTAGGGTTTGGGTTAGGGTTAGGATTAAGGTTAGGTTTAGGGTGTGGTTTAGGGTTAGGGTTAGGGTTAGGGTTAGGGGTTGGGTTTGGGTAAGGGTTAGGGTTAGGTTAGGGTTAGGGTTAGGGTTAGGGTTAGGGTTAGGGTTAGGGTTACGGTGTGGGTTTGAGTTAGGATTAGGGTTAGGGTTTGGGTTTAAGTTAGGGTTAGGTTTAGGTTTAGGGTTAGGGTTTGGGTTTGGGTTAGGGTTAGGTTTAGGGTTAGGGTTAGGGTTAGGGTTAGGATTAGTGATAGGGTCAGGAGTAGGGTTAGGGTTTGGTTTAGGGTTAGAATTAGGGTTAGGTTTAGGTTTTGGTTTAGGTTTAGGGTTAGGGTCAGGGTTTGGGTTAGGGTTAGAGCTAGGGTTAGGTTTAGTGTGAGGAATAGGGTTAAGGTTAGGGTTTGGGTTAGGGTTAGCGTTAGGGTTATGGTTTGGGTTAGGGTTAGGGTTAGGGTTAGGATTTCGGTTTGGGTTAGGGTTATGTTTAGGGTTTGGGTTAATGTTTGGGGTTAGGGTTAGTTTTAGGTTTAGGTTTAGGGTTTGTTTTTGTGTTACTATTAGGGTTAGGGTTAGGGTTAGGATTAGGGTTTGGGTTTGGGTAAGGGTTAGGTTTAGGTTTAGGTTTAGAGTTTGGGTTTGGGTTAGGGTTAGGGTTAGGGTTTGGGTTAGGGTTCAGTTTAGGTTTTGGGTTAGGGTTAGAGATAGGGTTAGGGTTTGGGTTAGGGATAGGGTTAGGTTTAGAGTTAGGGTTAGGGTTAGGGTTTGGGTTAGGGTTAGGTTTAGGTTTAGGGTTAGGGTTAGGGTTAGGATTAGTGATAGGGTCAGGATTAGGGTTAGGGTTTGGTTTAGGGATAGAATTAGGGTTAGGTTTAGGTTTTGGTTTAGGTTTAGGGTTAGGGTTAAGGTTTGGGTTCGGGTTAGGGTTAGGGTTAGCGTGAGACTTATGGTTTGGGTTAGGGTCAGGGTTAGTTTTTGAGTTAGGGTTAGGGTTAGGATTAGGGTTAGGGTTAGGTTTAGGGTTAGGGTTTGGGTTAGGTTTAGGCTTTTGTTTAGTATTAGAGTTAGGTTTAGAGTTAGGGTTAGGGTTAGGGTTTGTTTTAGGGTTAGGTTTAGGGTTAGGGGTTGGGTTTGGGTTAGGTTTAGGGTTATGTTTAGGATTATAGTTAGGGTTAGGGTTAGGATTAGAGTTAGGGTTACTGTTTTGGTTTGGGTTAGGGTTATTGTTAGGGTTTGGGTTAGGGTTAGTTTTAGGGTTAGTGTTGGGGTTAGGGTTTGCGTTAGGTTTAGGGTTATTATTAGGGTTAGGATTAGGGTTAAGTTTAGGGTTTGTTTGGGTTAAGGTTAGGGTTAGCGTAAGACTTAGGGTTAGGGTTTAGGGTTAGTGTTAGGTTTAGGGTTTGGGTTAGGGTTAGGGTTACGGTTTGTATTACGTTTAGGGTTAGGGTTAAGTTTTGTGTTTGGTTTAGGCTTAGGGTTAGTGTTAGGTTTAGGTTTTGGGTTCGGTTTAGGGTTAGGGTTAGGGTTTGTGTTCGGGTTAGAGTTAGGCTTATGTTTAAGGTTTGAGTCAGGTTTAGGGTTAGGGTTAGGGTTAGGGTTTGTGTTAGGTTTAGGGTTAGGTTTAAGGTTAGGAATAGGGTTAGGGTTAGGTTTTGGGTTTGGATTAGCGTTAGGGTTAAGGTTTGGTTTAGGGTTAGGGTTAGGGTTTGGGTTTGTTTTACGGTTAGGGTTAGGATTTGGGTTAATGTTTGGGGTTAGGGCTAGGGTTTGGGTTTGGGTTAGGGTTAGGTTTAGGTTTAGGGTTAGGGTTTAGGTTTGGGTTAGTGTTAGGGTTAGGGTTAGGGTTAGGGTTTGGGTTTGGGTAAGCGTTAGGGTTAGGTTGAGGTTTAGAGTTTGGGTTTGTGTCAGGGTTAGGGTTAGGGTTTGGGTTTCGGTTAGTGTTAGGGTTACGGTTAGAGTTAGGTTTATGGTTAGTGTTAGGGTTTGGGTTTGGGTTAGGTTTAGCGTTAGGGTTAGATTTAGGTTTTGGGTTAAGTTTAGTGTTAGGGTTAGTGTTTGGGTTCGGGTTAGGTTTAGGGTTAGCATGAGGGTTAGGTTTAGGGTTAGGGTTAGGGTTAGGGTTAGGGTTTAGGGTTAGCGTTAGGGTTAGGGTTTGGGTTAGGGATAGGGTTAGGTTTAGGGTTTGGTTTTGGGTTAGGGTTAGGGTTACGTTTTGGGTTAATGTTTGTGGTTAGGGGTTAGGGGTTAGGTTTAGGGTTAGGTTAGGGTTAGGGTTAGGGTTTGGGTTAGGGTTAGGTTTAGGAATAGGTTTAGGGTTAGGGTTATTTTTAGGTTTTCAGTTAGGGTTTGGGTTAAGGTTCGGTTTAGGTTACGGTTAGGGTTAGGGTTACAGTTAGAATTTCGGTTTGAGTTAGGTTTAGGGTTAGCATTAGGGTTAAGGTTAGCGTTAGGGTTATTTTTTGGGTTAGGGATAGGGTTAGGGTTAGGGTTCGCGTAAGTGTTAGGTTTAGGGTTAGGTTTTGGGTTAGAGTTAGGTTTAGGGTTAGGGTTTAGGTTTAGGATTACCTTTAGAGTTTCGGTTAGGGTTAGGTTTAGGGTTAGGGTTGTTTTAGGATTATGGATATGGTTAGGATTAGGGTTAGGATTTGGTTTAGGGTTAGAGTTAGGGTTAGGTTTAGGTTTTGGGTTAGGTTTAGGGTTAGGGTTAGGGTTTGGGTTAGGGTTAGGGTTAGCCAGGGAGTTAGGGTAAGGGTTAGGGTTAGCGTTAGGCTTTAGGGTTAGAGTTAGGGTTATTGTTTGGGTTAAGGTTATGCTTAGGGTTAGGGTTAGGAATAGGGTTAGGGTTAGGTTTTTGGTTAGTCTTTGGTTTAGGGTTTCGGTTTGGGTTAGGTTTAGGTTTGCGGTTAGGCTTAGGGTTAGGGTTAGGGTTTGGGTTAGGGTTAGGGTTAGGGTTACGGTTAGGGTTAGGTTTAAGGATAGGGTTGGGGTTAGGGTTAGGGTTAGGGGTTGGTTTTGGGTTAGGGTTAGGGTTAGGGTTAGGGTTAGGGTTAGGGTTAGGATTAGGGTTAGGGTTAGGGTTATGATTAGGGTTAGGTTTAGGGTTTGGGTTAGTGTTAGGTTTAGGGTTAGGGTTAGGTTTAGGATTAGTGTTAGGGTTAGGGTTAGGGTTAGGGTTAGGGTTAGGTTTAGTCTTAGGGTTTGGGTTAGTGTTAGTGTTAGGGTTAGGGTTAGGGTTAGGGTTAGGGTTAGGGTTAGGGTTTGCGTTAAGGTTAGGTTTTATGGTTAGCGTTAGGGTTAGGGTTTGTGTTAGGGATAGGGTTAGTCTTAGGGTTTGGTTTTGGGTTAGGGTTAGGCTTAGGGTTTGGGTTAATGATTGTGGTTAGGGGTTAGCGGTTAGGTTTAGGATTAGGGTTAGGGTTAGGGTTATGGTTAGGTTTTGGGTTAGGGTTAGTGTTACGGTGTGGGTTTTTGTTAGGGATAGGGTTAGGGTTTGGGTTTGGGTTAGGGTTAGGTTTAGGTTTAGGTTTAGGGTTAAGGTTTGGGTTTGGGTTAGGTTTAGGTTTAGGGGTAGTATTAGGGTTTGGGTTAGGGTTAGGGTTAGGAATAGGGCTGGGTTAGCGTTATAGTCAGGGTTAGGTTTTGGGTTAGGATTAGTGTTAGTGTTAGGGTTTGAGTTAGGGTTAGGATTAGGGTTAGGGTTAGGGTTACGGTTTAGGGTTATGGTTAGGGTTATTGTTTGGGTTAAGTTTAGGGTTAGGGTTAGGTTTGGGTTAGGATTACGGATACGGTTAGGGTTAGGGTTAGGGTTTGGTTTAGGGTTACGGTCAGGTTTAGGTTTAGGTTTTGGTTTAGGTTTAGTGTTAGGGTTAGGGTTAGGGTTTGTGTTTGGGTTAATGTTTAGGGTTAGGATTAGGGTTTGGGTTTGGGTTAAGATTAGGGTTAGGGTTAGGGTTACGGTTAGGGTTATGGTTTGCGTTTGGGTAAGGGTTAGGTTTAGGGTTAGGGTATGTGTTTGGGTTAGGGTTACGGTTAGGTTTGGGTTCAGTTAGTGTTAGGGTTAGGGTTAGGGTTAGGGTTAGGGTTAGGGTTTGCGTTAAGGTTAGGGTTAATGTTAGGGTTTATGGTTAGCATTAGGGTTAAGGTTTGTGTTAGGGATAGGTTAGTCTTAGGGTTTGGTTTTGGGTTAGGGTTAGGCTTAGGGTTTGGGTTAATATTTGTGGTTAAGGAGTTAGCGGTTAGGTTTAGGGTTAGGGTTAGGGTTAGGGTTAGGGTTAGGTTTTGGGTTAGGGTTAGTGTTACGGTGTGCGTTTTTGTTAGGGATAGGGTTAGGGTTTGGTATTGGGTTAGGGTTAGGTTTAGGTTTAGGGTTAAGGTTTGGGTTTGGGTTAGGTTTAGGTTTAGGGTTAGTGTTAGGGTTTGGGTTAGGGTTAGGGTTAGGAATAGGGTTAGGGTTAGCCTTATAGTCAGGGTTAGGTTTTGGGTTAGGGTTAGTGTTAGTGTTAGGGTTTGAGTTAGGGTTAGGATTAGGGTTAGGGTTAGGGTTTAGGGTTAGGGTCAGGTTTAGGTTTAGGTTTTGGTTTAGGTTTAGTGTTAGGGTTAGGGTTTGGGTTTCGGTTAGTGTTAGGGTTTAGGGTTAGGGTTGGGGTTAGTGTTAGGGTTTGGTTTTGGGTTAGGTTTATGGATAGGGTTAGGGTTAGGGTTAGGTTTACGATTAGGGTTAGGTTTAGTGTTTGTGTTTCGGTTAGGTTTAGGGTTAGGGTTAGGATTAGGGTTACGGTTTGGTTTAGGGTTAGCGTTAAGGTTAGATTTATGTTTTAGGGTTAGGGTTAGGGTTAGGGTTAGGGTTAGGGTTTAGGGTTAGGGTTAGGGTTATTGTTTGTGTTAAGGTTACGGTTAGGGTTAGGGTTGGGTTAGAATTACGAATACGGTAAGGGTTAGCGTTTGGTTTAGAGTTAGGGTTAGGGTTAGGGTTACGTTTAGGTTTTGGTTTAGGTTTAGTGTTAGGGTTAGGGTTTGGGTTCGGGTTAGTATTAGGGTTAGCGTGAGGGTTAGGGTTAAGGTTCGGGTTTGGGGTAGGGTTAGGGTTAGATTTTGGGTTAGGGGTAGGGTTAGGATTAGGGTTAGGGTTAGGTTTAGGGTAGGGTTTGGATCAGGGTTAGGTTTAGGGTTAGGGTTTGAGTTAGGGTTAGGGTTAGGGTTAGGTTTAAGTTTAGGTTTAGCGTTAGGTTTAGGGTTTTGGTTTGGGTTAGGGTTAGGCTTAGGGTTTGGTTTAGTGTTACGGTTAGGTTCAGTGTTCGGTTTAGGGTTTGGGTTAGGGTTAGGGTTAGTATTAGGGTTACGTTTAGGGTTAAGTTTAGGGTTTGGTTTTCGGTTAGGTTTAGGGTTAAGGTTAGTGTTAGGGTTTGGTTTTGGGTTAGGGTTATGGATAGGGTTAGGGTTAGGTTTAGGGTTACGATTAGGGTTAGGTTTAGTGTTTGGGTTAGTGTTAGGGTTAGGGTTAGGGTTAAGGTTAGGGTTTGGGGTTGGGTAAGGTTTAGGGTTAGGTTTAGGGTTAGGGTTTGGGTTTGGGTTAGGGTTAGGTTTATGGTTTGGGTTTCGGATAGTGTTAGGGTTAGGATTACGGTTAGGGTTAGGGTTAGTGTTACGGTTTGGGTTTGGGTTAGGCTTATGAGTAGGGTTAGGGTTACGATTAGGGTTAGGTTTAGGGTTTCGGTTTCAGTTAGGTTTAGGGTTAGGGTTAGGGTTAGGGTTAGGGTTAGTGTGAAGGTTAGGGTTAGGGTTAGTGTTTAGGGTTAGCGTTAGGGTTAGGTTTTGGGTTAGGGATAGGGTTAGGGTCAGGGTTTGGTTTTTGCTTAAAGTTAGGGTTATGGTTTGTGTTAATGATTGTGGTTAGGGGTTAGGGGTTAGGTTTAGGTTTAGGGTTAAGGTTAGGTTTAGGGTTAGGGTTTGGGTTAGTGTTAGGGTTACTGTGTGGGTTTGGTTTGGGGAAAAGGATAGAGTTTGGGTTTGGGTTATGGTTAGGTTTAGGTTTAGGGTTAGGGTTTGCGTTTGGGATAGGTTTAGGGTTAGTGTTAGTGTTAGGGTTTGGGTTAGGGTTAGGGTTGGGAATAGGGTTAGGGTTAGGGTTATTGTTAGGGTTTGTGTTAGGGATTGGGTTAGGGTTCGGTTTAGGTTTTGGGTTAGGTTTAGAGTTAGGGTTAGCGTTTGGGTTAGGGATAGGGTTAGGTTTATGGTTAGGGTTAGTGTTAGGGTTTGAGTTAGGATTAGGTTTAGGGTTAGGATTTAGGGGTAGGATTACCTATATGGTTTGGGTTAGGGTTAGGGTTAGGGTTAGATTTACGGTTAGGTTAGGATTAGGGATAGGGTTAGGATTAGGTTTAGATTTTGGTTTAGGGTTAGAGTTAAGATTAGGTGTAGGTTTTGGGTTAGTTTTAGGATTAGAGTTAGCGTTTGGGTTAGGGTTAGGGTTAGGTTTAGTGGTTGGGTTTGGGTTAGGGTTAGGGTTAGCGTTAGCGTTAGGGTTAGGATTAAGGTTAGGGTTAGGGTTAGGATTAGGGTTAAGTTTAGGGTGTCGGTTGGTGTTTGGGTTAGGGTTAGGGTTAGGGTTAAGTTTAGGGTTTGGGTTAGGGTTAGGGTTAGTATTAGGGTTACGTTTAGGGTTAAGTTTAGGGTTTGGATTTCGGTTAGGTTTAGGGTTAGGGTTAGGGTTAGGGTTAGGGTTAGGTTTAGGGTTAGGGTTAGGGTTTGGGTTAGGGTTATGGTTAGGGTTTGGGTTAGGGTTAGGGTTATTTTTAGGGTTACGATTAGGGTTAAGTTTAGGGTTTGTGTTTGGGTTAAACTTAGGGTTAGGGTTAGGGTTAAGGTTGGGGTTTAGGGTTAATGTTAGGTTTAGGGTTTGGGTTAGGGTTAGAGTTAGGGTTTGTATTACGGTTAGGGTTAGGGTTAAGGTTTGTGTTTGGTTTAGGCTTACGGTTAGTGATAGGTTTAGGTTT
>JAJHUQ010000034.1:5617500-5620000 GCA_035773235.1 Eospalax fontanierii
GGGTTAGGGTTAGGGTTTGGGATAGGGTTAGGGTTTGGGTAAGGGTTATGGTTAAGGTTAGGGTTTGGATTTGGGTTAGGGTTAGGGTTATGGTTAGGGTTTGGTTTAGGGTTAGGTTTAGGGTTAGGGATAGGGTTAGGGCTAGAGGTTAGGGATTAGGGGATAGGGTTAGTGTTAGTGTTAGGGATAGAGTTAGGTTTAATGTTTGGGTTTGGTTTAGGGTTAGGGTTAGTGTTAGTGTTAGGATTAGGGTTAGCGTTAGAGTTTGTGTTTGGGTTAGGTATAGGGTTAGTGTTAGGGTTTTCGTTAGGGTTTGGATTAGGGATAGGGTTAGGGTTAGGGTTAGGGTTAGGGTTAGGGTTTGGGGTAGGGTTAGGTTTAGGGTTAGGGTTAGGGTTAGGGTTTGGGATAGGGTTAGGGTTAGGGTTAGGGTTTGAGGGAGGGTTAGGGTTAATGTTAGTGTTAGGGTTAGGATTTGGGTTTGGGATAGGGTTAGGGTTAGGGTTGAGATTAGGAATTGGTTTGGGTTAGGGTTAGTTTTAGGGTTAGGTTTAGTGTTACGGTTTGTGTGAGGGTTTGGGATATATTTAGGGTTAGGATTAGGGTTTGGGTTAGGTTTAGGGTTAGGTTTAGGTTTAGTTTTAGTGTTACGATTTGGTTTAGGGTTAGGTTAGGGTTAGGGTTAGGGTTTGGGTTAGGGTTAGGGTTAGGCTTTGGGTTAGGGTTAAGGTTAGGGTTAGGGTTAGGGTTTGGGTTTGGGTTAGGTTTAGGTTTAGGGTTAGGGTTAGGTTTTGGGTTACTGTTACGTTTAGGGTTAGGGTTACTGTTAGGGTTAGGGTTTGGGTTAGGGTTAGGGTCAGGGTTAGGGTTAGGGTTTGTGTTTGGGTTAGGTTCAGGGTTAGGGTTTGGGTTTGGTTTCGGGTTAGGTTTAGGGTTCAGATTAGTTTTAGTGTTAGGATTTGGTTTAGGGTTAGGTTTAGATTTAGGATTAGGATTTGGGTTTTGTTTAGGGTTAGATTTAGGGTTAGGTTTAGGGTTTCGATTTTGGTTAGGTTAGGGTTAGGGTTAGGGTTAGGGCTTGGGTTAGGGTTAGGGTTAGATTTAAGGTTAGGGTTAGTGCAAGGGTTAGGGTTTGGGTTTGTGTTAGGGTTAGGGTTAGGGTTAGGTTTAAGGTTTGGGTTTGGGTTAGAGTTAGGGTTAGGGTTAGGGTTAGTGTTAGGTTTAGGTTTTGGGTTAGGGTTAGGGATAGGGTTACGGTTAGGGTTAGGGTTAGGGTTTGGGTTAGGGTGAGCGTTAGGTTTAGGTTTAGGGTTAGGTTTAGTGTTTGGGTTTGGGATAGGGCTAGGGTTAGGGTTAGGTTAGGGTTTGCATTAGGGTTAGGGTTAGGATTAGGGTTTGGTTTTTGTTAGGGTTAGGGTTAGGGTTAGGGTTAGGGTTTGATTTTCGTTTAGGGTTAGGGTTAGGGTTTGGGTTTGGGTTAGGGTTAAGTTTAGTGTTAGGATTTGGTTTAGGGATAGGGTTTAGGTTAGATTTAGGATAAGGTTTAGGGTTAGAGTTTGGGTTAAGGATAGGGTTAGGGTTTGGGTTAGGGTTAGGGTTAGGGTTTGGGTTTGCATTAGGGTTATGGTTAGGGTTAGGTTTTGGGTTACTATTAGGTTTAGGGTTAGGTTTAGGGTTAGGGTTAGGGTTTGGGTTAGGGTTAGCTTTAGGATTAGGGTTAGGGTTAGGGTTTGGGTTTGGGTTAGGTTTAGGGTTAGGGTTTGGGTTTGGGTTAAGGTTAGGGTTTGGGTTAGTGTTAGTTTTTGGGTTTGGGTTTGGTTAGGGATAGGGTTAGGGTTTGGATTAGGGTTAGGGTTAGCGTTAGGGTTGGGTTAGGGTTAGGGTTAGGGTTTGGGTTAGTGTTAGTGTTAGGGTTAAGGTTAGGTTTTGTGTTTGGGTTTGGGTTAGGGGTAGGGTTAGGGTTAGGGTTAGGGTTAGGGTTTGGTTTAGGGTTAGGGTTAGGGTTAGGGTTTGGGTTCGGGTTAGGGTTAGGGTTAGGTTTGGGATACTGTTAGGGTTATGGTTAGTGTTAGGGTTAGGGTTAGCGTTAGAGTTTGTGGTTGGGTTAGGTATAGAGTTAGTTTTAGGGTTTTGGTTAGGGTTAGGATTAGGGTTTGCGTTACGGTTAGTTTTAGGTTAGGGTTTGGGTTAGGGTTAGCGTTAGTCTTAGGTTTAGGTTTTGGGTTAGGGGTAGGGTTAGGGATAGGGTTAGGATTAGGGTTAGGGTTAGGATTAGGGTTTGCGTTAGGGTTAGTGTTAGGTTAGGGTTTGGGTTAGGGTTAGCCTTAGTGTTAGGTTTAGGTTTTGGGTTAGGGTTAGGGTTAGGGATACGGTTAGGGTTAGGGTTAAGGTTAGGGTTAGGGTTTGGGTTAGGGTTAGGGTTAGGGTTAGTGTTAGGGTTAGGTTTAGGATTAGGGTTAGGGTTATGGTTTGGTTTTGGGAAAGGGTTAGGGTTAGGGTT
>JAJHUQ010000034.1:5622500-5630000 GCA_035773235.1 Eospalax fontanierii
TGAGGGAGGGTTAGGGTTAATGTTAGTGTTAGGGTTAGGATTTGGGTTTGGGATAGGGTTAGGGTTAGGGTTGAGATTAGGAATTGGTTTGGGTTAGGGTTAGTTTTAGGGTTAGGTTTAGTGTTACGGTTTGTGTGAGGGTTTGGGATATATTTAGGGTTAGGATTAGGGTTTGGGTTAGGTTTAGGGTTAGGTTTAGGTTTAGTTTTAGTGTTACGATTTGGTTTAGGGTTAGGTTAGGGTTAGGGTTAGGGTTTGGGTTAGGGTTAGGGTTAGGCTTTGGGTTAGGGTTAAGGTTAGGGTTAGGGTTAGGGTTTGGGTTTGGGTTAGGTTTAGGTTTAGGGTTAGGGTTAGGTTTTGGGTTACTGTTACGTTTAGGGTTAGGGTTACTGTTAGGGTTAGGGTTTGGGTTAGGGTTAGGGTCAGGGTTAGGGTTAGGGTTTGTGTTTGGGTTAGGTTCAGGGTTAGGGTTTGGGTTTGGTTTCGGGTTAGGTTTAGGGTTCAGATTAGTTTTAGTGTTAGGATTTGGTTTAGGGTTAGGTTTAGATTTAGGATTAGGATTTGGGTTTTGTTTAGGGTTAGATTTAGGGTTAGGTTTAGGGTTTCGATTTTGGTTAGGTTAGGGTTAGGGTTAGGGTTAGGGCTTGGGTTAGGGTTAGGGTTAGATTTAAGGTTAGGGTTAGTGCAAGGGTTAGGGTTTGGGTTTGTGTTAGGGTTAGGGTTAGGGTTAGGTTTAAGGTTTGGGTTTGGGTTAGAGTTAGGGTTAGGGTTAGGGTTAGTGTTAGGTTTAGGTTTTGGGTTAGGGTTAGGGATAGGGTTACGGTTAGGGTTAGGGTTAGGGTTTGGGTTAGGGTGAGCGTTAGGTTTAGGTTTAGGGTTAGGTTTAGTGTTTGGGTTTGGGATAGGGCTAGGGTTAGGGTTAGGTTAGGGTTTGCATTAGGGTTAGGGTTAGGATTAGGGTTTGGTTTTTGTTAGGGTTAGGGTTAGGGTTAGGGTTAGGGTTTGATTTTCGTTTAGGGTTAGGGTTAGGGTTTGGGTTTGGGTTAGGGTTAAGTTTAGTGTTAGGATTTGGTTTAGGGTTAGGGTTTAGGTTAGATTTAGGATAAGGTTTAGGGTTAGAGTTTGGGTTAAGGATAGGGTTAGGGTTTGGGTTAGGGTTAGGGTTAGGGTTTGGGTTTGCATTAGGGTTAGGGTTAGGGTTAGGTTTTGGGTTACTATTTGGTTTAGGGTTAGGTTTAGGGTTAGGGTTAGGGTTTGGGTTAGGGTTAGCTTTAGGATTAGGGTTAGGGTTAGGGTTTGGGTTTGGGTTAGGTTTAGGGTTAGGGTTTGGGTTTGGGTTAAGGTTAGGGTTTGGGTTAGTGTTAGTTTTTGGGTTTGGGTTTGGTTAGGGATAGGGTTAGGGTTTGGATTAGGGTTAGGGTTAGCGTTAGGGTTGGGTTAGGGTTAGGGTTAGGGTTTGGGTTAGTGTTAGTGTTAGGGTTAAGGTTAGGTTTTGTGTTTGGGTTTGGGTTAGGGGTAGGGTTAGGGTTAGGGTTAGGGTTAGGGTTTGGTTTAGGGTTAGGGTTAGGGTTAGGGTTTGGGTTCGGGTTAGGGTTAGGGTTAGGTTTGGGATACTGTTAGGGTTATGGTTAGTGTTAGGGTTAGGGTTAGCGTTAGAGTTTGTGGTTGGGTTAGGTATAGAGTTAGTTTTAGGGTTTTGGTTAGGGTTAGGATTAGGGTTTGCGTTACGGTTAGTTTTAGGTTAGGGTTTGGGTTAGGGTTAGCGTTAGTCTTAGGTTTAGGTTTTGGGTTAGGGGTAGGGTTAGGGATAGGGTTAGGATTAGGGTTAGGGTTAGGATTAGGGTTTGCGTTAGGGTTAGTGTTAGGTTAGGGTTTGGGTTAGGGTTAGCCTTAGTGTTAGGTTTAGGTTTTGGGTTAGGGTTAGGGTTAGGGATACGGTTAGGGTTAGGGTTAAGGTTAGGGTTAGGGTTTGGGTTAGGGTTAGGGTTAGGGTTAGTGTTAGGGTTAGGTTTAGGATTAGGGTTAGGGTTATGGTTTGGTTTTGGGAAAGGGTTAGGGTTAGGGTTGAGATTAGGATTTGGTTTGGGTTAAGGTTAGTTTTAGGGTTAGGATTGGGGTTACGGTTTCTTTGAGGATTTGGGATATAGTTATGGTTAGGCTTAGGGTTTGGGTTAGGGTTAGGGTTAGGGTTAGGTTTAGGGTTAGTTTTAGTGTTAGGATTTGGTTTAGGGTTAGGTTTAGGGTTAGGGTTAGGTTTAGGGTTAGGGTTAGGCTTTGGGTTAGGGTTAGGGTTAGGGTTAGGGTTTGGTTTTGGGTTAGGGTTAGGGTTAGGTTTTGGGTTACTCTTATGGTTAGGGTTAGGTTTACGGTTAGGGTCAGGTTTAGGTTTAGGGTTAGGGTTAGGGTTAAGGCTAGGGGTTAGGGATTACGGGTTAGTCTTAGTGTTACGGATAGAGTTAGCTTTAATGTTTGGGTTTGGGTTAGGGTTAGGGTTAGGGTTTGGATTAGGGTTAGCATTAGAATTTGTGTTTAGGTTAGGTAAAGGGTTAGTGTAAGGGTTTTGGTTAGCGTTAGGATTAGGGTTTGGGTTAGGGTTAATGTTAGGTTAGGGTTTGCGTTAGATTTAGGGTTATGGTTAGGGTTTGTTTTAGGGTAAGGGTTAGGGATAGTGTTAGGGTTAGGGTTAGGGTTTGGGTTTGGGATAGGGTTAGGTTTAGGGTTGAGATTAGGATTTGGTTTGGGTTAGCGTTAGTTTTAGGGTTAGTGTTAGGATTACGGTTTTTGTGAGGGTTTGGGCTGTATTTAGGGTTAGGGTTAATTTTAGGGTTAGTGTTAGGATTACGGTTTTTGTGAGGGTTTGGGCTATATTTAGGGTTAGGGTTAGGGTTTGGGTTAGGGTTAGGGTTAGGGTTAGATTTAGGGTTAGGGTTAGTTTTAGTGTTAGGATTTGGTTTACGGTTAGGTTTAGGGTTAGGGTTGGGGTTTGGGTTAAGGTTAGGGTTAGGGTCAGGGTTAGGGTTAGGGTTTGGGTTTGGGTTAGGTTTAAGGTTAGGGTTTGGATTTGGGTTAGGGTTAGGGTTACGGTTAGGGTTAGGGTTAGGGTTACCTTTAGGGTTAGAGTAGCGTTAGGGTTAGCGTTAGGGTTAGGGTTAGGGTTAGGTTTAGGGTTAGGGTTAGGGTTTGGGTTAGGGTTAGGGTTAGGGTTAGGTTTTGGGTTCCTGTTAGGGTTAGGGTTAGGGCTAGGTTTAGGGTTAGGGTTAGGGTTTGGGTTTGGGTTAGGTTAAGGTTAGGGTTAGGGTTAGGGTTTCTGTTAGGGTTAGGGTTAGGGACAGGGTTAGAGTTAGGGTTAAGGTTAGGTTTAGTGTTAGGGTTAGGGTTTGGTTTTGGGTTAAGATTAGGGTTAGGGTTAGGGTTTGTGTTAGGGTTAGTGTTAGGGTTTGGACTTGGGTTAGGGTTAGCGTTAGGGTTAAGGTTTGGTTTAGGGTTAGGTTTAGGGTTAGTGTTAGGGTTCGGGCTAGAGGTTAGGGATTAGGGCTTACGCTTAGTGTTAGTGTTAGGTATAGAGTTAAGGTTAGTGCAAGGGTTAGGGTTTGGTTTAGGGTTAGGGTTAGGGTTTGTGTTAGGCTTAGGGTTAGGGTTAGGGTTAGGGTTAGGATTTGGGTTAGGGTTAGGGTTAGGGTTAGGGTTAGTGTTAGGGTTAGGGTTAGTGTTAGTGTTAGGGTTTGGGTTAGGGTTTAGGGTTAGTGTAAGGTTTAGTGTTTGGGTTAGGGTTAAGGTTAGCGTTTGGATTACGGTTATGGGTAGGGTTAGGATTGGGGTTTGTTATAGGGTTAGGGTTAGGGTTAGGGTTAGGATTTGGGTTAGGGTTAGGTTTAGGTTTTGATTTGGGTTAGTGTTAGGGTTAGGGTTAATGGTAAGGTTAGGGTTACTGTTAGGTTTAGGATTAGTGTTAGGGTTAGTATTAGGGTTAGGGTTTTGGTTAGGGTTAGGTTTTGGGTTAGGGTTAGCGTTAGGGTTAGGATTAGGATTACAGTTAGGGTTAGGGTTCAGGTTAGGTTTAGGGTTAGGGTTAGGGTTACGTTTAGGGTTAGGGTTAGGGTTAGGTTTAGAGTTAGAGTTAGGGTTTTGATTTGGGTTAGGGTTAGGCTTAAGGTTTGGTTTAGTGTTAGGGTTAGGGTTAGTGTTATGTTTAGGGTTTGGGTTAGGGTTAGGGTTGAGATTAGGATTTGGTTTGGGTTAGGGTTAGTTTTAGGGTTAGGATTGGGGTTACGGTTTCTTTGAGGGTTTGGTATATAGTTATGGTTAGGCTTAGGGTTTGCGGTAGGGTGAGGGGTAGGTTTAGTGTTAGGTTTAGTGTTAGGATTTGGTTTAGGGTTAGGTTACGGTTAGGGTTAGGGTTAGGGTTAGGCTTTGGGTTAGGGTTAGGGTTAGGGTTTGGGTTTGGGTTTGGGTTAGGGTTAGGGTTAGGGTTAGGGTTAGGTTTTGGGTTACGCTTATGGTTAGGGTTAGGGTTACGGTTAGTGTTAGGTTTAGGTTTAGGGTTAGGGTTAGGGATAGGGCTAGGGGTTAGGGATTACGGGTTAGGCTTAGTGTTAGTGTTACGGATAGAGTTGGCTTTAATGTTTGGGTTTCGGTTAGGGTTAGGGTTAGGTTTAGTGTTTCGATTAAGGTTAACATTAGAGTTTGTGTTTGGGTTAGTTATAGGGTTAGTGTAAGGGTTTTGGTTAGCGTTAGGATTAGGGTTTGGGTTAGGGTTAATGTTAGGTTAGGGTTTGGGTTAGCTTTAGGGTTAGGGTTAGGGTTATTTTAGGGTAAGTATTAGGGATAGTGTTAGGGTTAGGGTTAGGGTTTGGGTTTGGGATAGGGTTAGGTTTAGGGTTGAGATTAGGATTTGGTTTGGGTTATGGTTAGTTTTAGGGTTAGTGTTAGGATTACGGTTTTTGTGAGGGTTTGGGATTTATTTAGGGTTAGGGTTAGTTTTAGGGTTAGTGTTAGGGTTTCGGTTTTTGTGAGGGTTTGGGCTATATTTAGGGTTAGGGTTAGGGTTTGGGTTAGGGTTAGGGTTAGGGTTAGATTTAGGGTTAGGGTTAGTTTTAGTGTTAGGATTTGGTTTAGGGTTAGGTTTAGGGTTAGGGTTAGGGTTTGGGTTAAAGTTAGGGTTAGGGTCAGGGTTAGGGTTAGGGTTTGGGTTTGGTTTAGGTTTAAGGTTAGGGTTTGGGTTTGGTTTAGGGTTAGATTTAGGGTTATCGTTAGGGTTTGGATTTTGGTTCTGTTAGGGTTAGGGTTAGGGTTAGGGGTTGGGTTAGGTTTAAGTTAGGTTTAGGGTTAGTTTTATGGTTAGGGTTGGTGCAAGGGTTAGGGTTAGGGTTTGGGTTTGGGTTAGGTTAGGGTTAAGGTTAGGGTTAGGGTTTGGGTTAGGGTTAGGGTTAGGGTTAGGGTCAGGGTTAGAGTTAGGGTTAAGGTTAGGTTTAGTGTTAGGGTTAGGGTTTGGTTTAGGGTTAAGATTAGGGTTAGGGTTAGGTTAGGGTTAGTGTTAGGGTTAGTGTTAGGGTTTGGACTTGGGTTAGGGTTAGCGTTAGGGTTAGGGTTTGGGTTAGGGCTAGGTTTAGGGTTAGTGTTAGGGTTCGGGCTAGAGGTTAGGGATTAGGCGTTAGGCTTAGTGTTAGTGTTATGTATAGAGTTAAGGTTAGTGCAAGGGTTAGGGTTTGGTTTAGGGTTAGGGTTAGGGTTTGTGTTAGGCTTAGGGTTAGGGTTAGGGTTAGGGTTAGGGTTAGAGTTTGGGTTAGGCTTAGTGTTAGGGTTAAGGTTAGGTTTTGGGTTTGGTTTAGGGTTAGGGTTAGGGTTTGTGTTAGGCTTAGGGTTAGGGTTAGGGTTAGGGTTTGTGTTAGGCTTAGGGTTAGGGTTTGGGTTAGGGTTAGGGGTTGGGTTTGGGTTAGGGGTAGGGGTAGGGTTAGGGTTAGGTTTTCGGTTAATGTTAGGGTTAGGTTTTTGGTTAGGCTTAGTGTTAGTGTTAGGGTTAGATTTAGGGCTAGGGGTTAGGGGTTAGGGTTTTAGCTTAGTGTTAGGGTTACGGTTAGTGTTGGTGTTAGGGTTTGGGTTTGGGTTAGGGTTAGGGTTAGGGTTAGGGTTTGTGTTAGGGTTAGGGTTAGGGTTTGGGATAGGGTTAGGGTTTGGGTAAGGGTTATGGTTAAGGTTAGGGTTTGGATTTGGGTTAGGGTTAGGGTTACGTTTAGGGTTTGGTTTAGGGTTAGGTTAAGGGTTAGGGATAGGGTTAGGGCTAGAGTTTAGGGATTAGGGGATAGGGTTAGTGTTAGTGTTAGGGATAGAGTTAGGTTTAATGCTTGGGTTTGGGTTAGGGTTAGGGTTAGTGTTAGTGTTAGGATTAGGGTTATCGTTAGAGTTTGTGTTTGGGTTAGGTATAGGGTTAGTGTTAGGGTTTTCGTTAGGGTTTGGATTAGGGATAGGGTTAGGGTTAGGGTTAGGGTTAGGGTTAGGGGTTGGGGTAGGGTTAGGTTTAGGGTTAGGGTTAGGGTTAGGGTTTGGGATAGGGTTAGGGTTAGTGTTAGGGTTTTAGGGAGAGTTAGGTTTAATGTTAGTGTTAGGGTTAGGATTTGGGTTTGGGATAGGGTTAGGGTTAGGATTGAGATTAGGAATTGGTTTGGGTTAGGCTTAGTTTTAGGATTAGGTTTAGTGTTACGGTTTGTGTGAGGGTTTGGGATATATTTAGGGTTAGAATTAGGGTTTGGGTAAGGGTAAGGGTAAGGTTTAGGTGTAGTTTTAGTGTTACGATTTGGTTTAGTGTTAGGTTAGGGTTAGGGTTAGGGTTTGGGTTAGGGTTAGGGTTAGGCTTTGGGTTAGGGTTAAGGTTAGGGTTAGGGTTAGGGTTTGGGTTTGGGTTAGGTTTAGGGTTAGGGTTAGGGTTAGGGTTAGGGTTAGGGTTAGGGTTAGGGTTAGGGTTAGGCTTTGGGTTAGGGTTAAGGTTAGGGTTAGGGTTAGGGTTTGGGTTTGGGTTAGGTTTAGGGTTAGGGTTAGGGTTAGGTTTTGGGTTACTGTTACGTTTAGGGTTAGGGTTACTGTTAGGGTTAGGGTTTGGGTTAGGGTTAGGGTCAGGGTTAGGGTTAGGGTTTGTGTTTGGGTTAGGTTCAGGGTTAGGGTTTGGGTTTGGTTTCGGGTTAGGTTTAGGGTTTAGATTAGTTTTATTGTTAGGATTTGGTTTAGGGTTAGGTTTAGATTTAGGATTAGGATTTGGGTTTTGTTTAGGGTTAGATTTAGGGTTAGGTTTAGGGTTTCGATTTTGGTTAGGTTAGGGTTAGGGTTAGGGTTAGGGCTTGGGTTAGGGTTAGGGTTAGATTTAAGGTTAGGGTTAGTGCAAGGGTTAGGGTTTGGGTTTGTGTTAGGGTTGGGGTTAGGGTTAGGGTTAGGTTTAAGGTTTGGGTTTGGGTTAGAGTTAGGGTTAGGGTTAGGGTTAGTCTTAGGTTTAGGTTTTGGGTTAGGGTTAGG
>JAJHUQ010000034.1:5635000-5637500 GCA_035773235.1 Eospalax fontanierii
GTTAGGGTTAGTTTTAGGGTTAGTGTTAGGGTTTCGGTTTTTGTGAGGGTTTGGGCTATATTTAGGGTTAGGGTTAGGGTTTGGGTTAGGGTTAGGGTTAGGGTTAGATTTAGGGTTAGGGTTAGTTTTAGTGTTAGGATTTGGTTTAGTGTTAGGTTTAGGGTTAGGGTTAGGGTTTGGGTTAAAGTTAGGGTTAGGGTCAGGGTTAGGGTTAGGGTTTGGGTTTGGGTTAGGTTTAAGGTTAGGGTTTGGGTTTGGTTTAGGGTTAGATTTAGGGTTATCGTTAGGGTTTGGATTTTGGTTCTGTTAGGGTTAGGGTTAGGGTTAGGGGTTGGGTTAGGTTTAAGTTAGGTTTAGGGTTAGTTTTATGGTTAGGGTTAGTGCAAGGGTTAGGGTTAGGGTTTGGGTTTGGGTTAGGTTAGGGTTAGGGTTAGGGTTAGGGTTTGGGTTAGGGTTAGGGTTAGGTCTTGGGTTACTGTTAGTGTTAGGGTTAGGGTTAGGTTTAGGTTTAGGGTTATGGTTTGGGTTTGGGTTAGGTTAGGGTTAAGGTTAGGGTTAGGGTTTGGGTTAGGGTTAGGGTTAGGGTTAGGGTCAGGTTTAGAGTTAGGGTTAAGTTTAGGTTTAGTGTTAGGGTTAGGGTTTGGTTTAGGGTTAAGATTAGGGTTAGGGTTAGGGTTAGGGTTAGTGTTAGGGTTAGTGTTAGGGTTTGGACTTGGGTTAGGGTTAGCGTTAGGGTTAGGGTTTGGGTTAGGGCTAGGTTTAGGGTTAGTGTTAGGGTTCGGGCTAGAGGTTAGGGATTAGGCGTTAGGCTTAGTGTTAGTGTTATGTATAGAGTTAAGGTTAGTGCAAGGGTTAGGGTTTGGTTTAGGGTTAGGGTTAGTGTTTGTGTTAGGCTTAGGGTTAGGGTTAGGGTTAGGGTTAGAGTTTGGATTAGGCTTAGTGTTAGGGTTAATGTTAGGTTTTGGGTTTGGTTTAGGGTTAGGGTTAGGGTTTGTGTTAGGCTTAGGGTTAGGGTTAGGGTTAGGGTTTGTGTTAGGCTTAGGGTTAGGGTTTGGGTTAGGGTTAGGGGTTGGGTTTGGGTTAGGGGTAGGGGTAGGGTTAGGGTTAGGTTTTCGGTTAATGTTAGGGTTAGGTTTTTGGTTAGGCTTAGTGTTAGTGTTAGGGTTAGATTTAGGGCTAGGGGTTAGGGGTTAGGGTTTAAGCTTAGTGTTAGGGTTACGGTTAGTGTTGGTGTTAGGGTTTGGGTTTGGGTTAGGGTTAGGGTTAGGGTTAGGGTTAGGGTTTGTGTTAGGGTTAGGGTTAGGGTTTGGGATAGGGTTAGGGTTTGGGTAAGGGTTATGGTTAAGGTTAGGGTTTGGATTTGGTTTAGGGTTAGGGTTACGGTTAGGGTTTGGTTTAGGGTTAGGTTTAGGGTTAGGGATAGGGTTAGGGCTAGAGGTTAGGGATTAGGGGATAGGGTTAGTGTTAGTGTTAGGGATAGAGTTAGGTTTAATGTTTGGGTTTGGGTTAGGGTTAGGGTTAGTGTTAGTGTTAGGATTAGGGTTAGCGTTAGAGTTTGTGTTTGGGTTAGGTATAGGGTTAGTGTTAGGGTTTTCGTTAGGGTTTGGATTAGGGATAGGGTTAGGGTTAGGGTTAGGGTTAGGGTTTGGGGTAGGGTTAGGTTTAGGGTTAGGGTTAGGGTTAGGGTTTGGGATAGGGTTAGGGTTAGGGTTAGGGTTTGAGGGAGGGTTAGGGTTAATGTTAGTGTTAGGGTTAGGATTTGGGTTTGGGATAGGGTTAGGGTTAGGGTTGAGATTAGGAATTGGTTTGGGTTAGGGTTAGTTTTAGGGTTAGATTTAGTGTTACGGTTTGTGTGAGGGTTTGGGATATATTTAGGGTTAGGATTAGGGTTTGGGTTAGGGTTAGGGTTAGGTTTAGGTTTACTTTTAGTGTTACGATTTGGTTTAGGGTTAGGTTAGGGTTAGGGTTAGGGTTTGGGTTAGGGTTAGGGTTAGGCTTTGGGTTAGGGTTAAGGTTAGGGTTAGGGTTAGGGTTTGGGTTTGGGTTAGGTTTAGGGTTAGGGTTAGGGTTAGGTTTTGGGTTACTGTTACGTTTAGGGTTAGGGTTACTGTTAGGGTTAGGGTTTGGGTTAGGGTTAGGGTCAGGGTTAGGGTTATTGTTTGTGTTTGGGTTAGGTTCAGGGTTAGGGTTTGGGTTTGGTTTCGGGTTAGGTTTAGGGTTCAGATTAGTTTTAGTGTTAGGATTTGGTTTAGGGTTAGGTTTAGATTTAGGATTAGGATTTGGGTTTTGTTTAGGGTTAGATTTAGGGTTAGGTTTAGGGTTTCCATTTTGGTTAGGTTAGGGTTAGGGTTAGGGTTAGGGCTTGGGTTAGGGTTAGGGTTAGATTTAAGGTTAGGGTTAGTGCAAGGGTTAGGGTTTGGGTTTGTGTTAGGGTTAGGGTTAGGGTTAGGGTTAGGTTTAAGGTTTGGGTTTGGGTTAGAGTTAGGGTTAGGGTTATAGT
>JAJHUQ010000034.1:5642500-5647500 GCA_035773235.1 Eospalax fontanierii
GGGTTAGGGTTTGGGTTAGGGTTAGGTTTAGGGTTAGTGTTAGGGTTCTGGCTAGAGGTTAGGGATTAGGCGTTAGGCTTAGTGTTAGTGTTATGTATAGAGTTAAGGTTAGTGCAAGGGTTAGGGTTTGGTTTAGGGTTAGGGTTAGGGTTTGTGTTAGGCTTAGGGTTAGGGTTAGGGTTAGGGTTAGAGTTTGGGTTAGGCTTAGGGTTAGGGTTAAGGTTAGGTTTTGTGTTTGGTTTGGGGTTGGGGTTAGGGTTAAGGTTTGGGTTAGGGTTAGGGTTTGGGTTTGGGTTAGGGGTAGGGGTAGGGTTAGGGTTAGGTTGTCGGTTAATGTTAGGGTTAGGTTTTTGGTTAGGCTTAGTGTTAGTGTTAGGGTTAGATTTAGGGCTAGGGGTTAGGGGTTAGGGTTTAAGCTTAGTGTTAGGGTTACGGTTAGTGTTGGTGTTAGGGTTTGTGTTTGGGTTAGGGTTAGGGTTAGGGTTAGGGTTTGTGTTAGGGTTAGGGTTAGGGTTTGGGATAGGGTTAGGGTTTGGGTAAGGGTTATGGTTAAAGTTAGGGTTTGGATTTGCGTTAGGGTTAGGGTTACGGTTAGTGTTTGGGTTAGGGTTAGGTTTAGGGTTAGGGATAGGGTTAGGGCTAGAGGTTAGGTATTAGGGGTTAGGGTTAGTGTTAGTGTTAGGGATAGAGTTAAGTTTAATGTTTGGGTTTGGGTTAGGGTTAGGGTTAGGGTTAGGGTTTGGTTTAGGGTAAGGGTTAGGGATAGTGTTAGGGTTAGGGTTAGGGTTTGGGTTTGGGATAGGGTTACGTTTAGGGTTGAGATTAGGATTTGGTTTGGGTTATGTTTAGTTTTAGGGTTAGTGTTAGGATTACGGTTTTTGTGAGGGTTTGGGATTTATTTATGGTTAGGGTTAGTTTTGGGGTTAGTGTTAGGATTACGGTTTTTGTGAGGGTTTGGGCTATATTTAGGGTTAGGGTTAGGGTTTGGGTTAGGGTTAGAGTTAGGGTTAGATTTAGGGTTAGGGTTAGTTTTAGTGTTAGGATTTGGTTTACGGTTAGGTTTAGGGTTAGGCTTGGGGTTTGGGTTAAGGTTAGGGTTAGGGTCAGGGTTAGGGTTAGGGTTTGGGTTTGGGTTAGGTTTAAGGTTAGGGTTTGGGTTTGGTTTAGGGTTAGATTTAGGGTTATCGTTAGGGTTTGGGTTTGAGTTAAGGTTAGAGTTAGGGACAGGGTTAGAGTTAGGGTTAAGGTTAGGTTTAGTGTTAGGGTTAGGGTTTGGTTTAGGGTTAAGATTAGGGTTAGGGTTAGGGTTAGTGTTACGGTTAGGGTTAGGGTTTGGACTTGGGTTAGGGTTAGCGTTAGGGTTAGGGTTTGGGTTAGGGTTAGGTTTAGGGGTAGTGTTAGGGTTCGGGCTAGAGGTTAGGGATTAGGGCTTAGGCTTAGTGTTAGTGTTAGGTATAGAGTTAAGGTTAGTGCAAGGGTTAGGGTTTGGTTTAGGGTTAGGGTTAGGATTTGTGTTAGGCTTAGGTTTAGGGTTAGGGTTAGGGTTAGGATTTGGGTTACGGTTAGGGTTAGGGTTAGGGTTAGTGTTAGCGTTAGGGTTAGTGTTAGTGTTAGGGTTTGGGTTAGGGTTTAGGGTTAGTGTAGGGTTTAGGGTTTGGGATAGGGTTAGGGTTAGCGTTTGGATTACGGTTTTGGGTAGGGTTAGGATTGGGGTTTGTTTTAGGGTTAGTGTTAGGGTTAGGGTTAGGATTTGGGTTAGGGTTAGGTTTAGGTTTTGATTTGGGTTAGTGTTAGGGTTAGGGTTAATGGTACGGTTAGGGTTACTGTTAGGTTTAGGATTAGTGTTAGGGTTAGTGTTATGGTTAGGGTTTTGGTTAGGGTTAGGTTTTGGGTTAGGGTTAGCGTTAGGGTTAGGATTAGGATTACGGTAAGGGTAAGGGTTCTGGTTAGGTTTAGGTTTAGGGTAAGGGTTAGGTTTAGGGTTAGGGTTAGGGTTAGGTTTAGAGTTAGAGTTAGGGTTTTGATTTGGGTTAGGGTTAGGCTTAAGGTTTGGTTTAGTGTTAGGGTTAGGGTTAGTATTATGTTTAGGGTTTGGGTTAGGGTTAGGGTTGAGATTAGGATTTGGTTTGGGTTAGGGTTAGTTTTAGGGTTAGGATTGGGGTTCCCGTTTTTTTGAGGGTTTGGGATATAGTTATGGTTAGGCTTAGGGTTTGGGTTAGGGTTACGGTTAGGTTTAGGGTTAGTTTTAGTGTTAGGATTTGGTTTAGGGTTAGGTTTAGGGTTAGGGTTAGGGTTAGGGTTAGGGTTAGGCTTTGGGTTAGGGTTAGGGTTAGGGTTTGGGTTTGGGTTTGGGTTAGGGTTAGGGTTAGTGTTAGGGTTAGGTTTTGGGTTACGCTTATGGTTAGGGTTAGGGTTACGGTTAGGGTTAGGTTTAGGTTTAGGGTTAGGGTTAGGGTTAGGGCTAGGGGTTAGGGATTACGGGTTAGGCTTAGTGTTAGTGTTATGGATAGGGTTAGCTTTAATGTTTGGGTTTGGGTTAGGGTTAGGATTAGGTTTAGTGTTTAGATTAGGGTTAGCATTAGAGTTTGTGTTTGGTTTAGGTATAGGGTTAGTGTAAGGGTTTTGGTTAGCGTTAAGATTAGGATTTGGGTTAGGGTTAATGTTAGGTTAGGGTTTGAGTTAGCTTTAGGGTTAGGGTTAGGGTTTGGTTTAGGGTAAGGGTTAGGGATAGTGTTAGGGTTAGGGTTAGGGTTTGGGTTTGGGATAGGGTTAGGTTTAGGGTTGAGATTAGGATTTGGTTTGGGTTATGGTTAGTTTTAGGGTTAGTGTTAGGATTACGGTTTTTGTGAGGGTTTGGGATTTATTTATGGTTAGGGTTAGTTTTGGGGTTAGTGTTAGGGTTTCGGTTTTTGTGAGGGTTTGGGCTATATTTAGGGTTAGGGGTAGGGTTTGGGTTAGGGTTAGGGTTAGGGTTAGATTTAGGGTTAAGGTTAGTTTTAGTGTTAGGATTTGGTTTAGGGTTAGGTTTAGGGTTAGGGTTGGGGTTTGGGTTAAGGTTAGGGTTAGGGGCAGGGTTAGGATTAGGGTTTGGGTTTGGGTTAGGTTTAAGTTTAGGGTTTGGGTTTTGTTTAGTGTTAGATTTAGGGTTATCGTTAGGGTTTGGATTTTCGTTATGTTAGGGTTAGTGTTAGGGTTAGGGGTTGGGTTAGGTTTAAGTTAGGTTTAGGGTTAGTTTTAGGGTTAGGGTTAGTGCAAGGGTTAGGGTTAGGGTTTGGGTTTGGGTTAGGTTAGGGTTAGGGTTAGGGTTACGGTTTGGTTTAGGGTTAGGTTTAGTGTTAGGGTTAGGGTTTGGGTTAGGGTTAGGGTTAGGGTTAGGTCTTGGGTTACTGTTAGGTTTAGGGTTAGGGTTAGGTTTAGGGTTAGGGTTATGGTTTGGGTTTGGGTTAGGTTAGGGTTAAGGTTAGGGTTAGGGTTTGGGTTAGGGTTAGGGTTAGGGTCAGGGTTAGATTTAGGGTTAAGGTTAGGTTTAGTGTTAGGGTTAGGGTTTGGTTTAGGGTTAAGATTAAGGTTTGGGTTAGGGTTAGGGTTAGTGTTAGGGTTAGTGTTAAGGTTTGGACTTGGGTTAGGGTTAGCGTCAGGGTTAGGGTTTGGGTTAGGGTTAGGTTTAGGGTTAATGTTAGGGTTCGGGCTAGAGGTTAGGGATTAGGCGTTAGGCTTAGTGTTAGTGTTATGTATAGAGTTAAGGTTAGTGCAAGGGTTAGGGTTTGGTTTAGGGTTAGGGTTAGGGTTTGTGTTAGGCTTAGGGTTAGGGTAAGGGTTAGGGTTAGAGTTTGGGTTAGGCTTAGGGTTAGGGTTAAGGTTAGGTTTTGGGTTTGGTTTAGGGTTAGGGTTAGGGTTAAGGTTTGGGTTAGGGTTAGGGTTTGGGTTTGGGTTAGGGGTAGGTGTAGGGTTAGGGTTAGGTTGTCGGTTAATGATAGGGTTAGGTTTTTGGTTAGGCTTAGTGTTAGTGTTAGGGTTAGATTTAGGGCTAGGGGTTAGGGGTTAGGGTTTAAGCTTAGTGTTAGGGTTACGGTTAGTGTTGGTGTTAGGGTTTGTGTTTGGGTTAGGGTTAGGGTTAGGGTTAGGGTTAGGGTTTGTGTTAGGGTTAGGGTTAGGGTTTGGTATAGGGTTAGGGTTTGGGTAAGGGTTATGGTTAAAGTTAGGGTTTGGATTTGCGTTAGGGTTAGGGTTACGGTTAGTGTTTGTGTTAGGGTTAGGTTTAGGGTTAGGGATAGGGTTAGGGCTAGAGGTTAGGGATTAGGGGTTAGGGTTAGTGTTAGTGTTAGGGATAGAGTTAAGTTTAATGTTTGGGTTTGGGTTAGGGTTAGGGTTAGGGTTAGGGTTTGGTTTAGGGTAAGGGTTAGGGATAGTGTTAGGGTTAGTGTTAGGGTTTGGGTTTGGGATAGGGTTAGGTTTAGGGTTGAGATTAGGTTTTGGTTTGGGTTATGGTTAGTTTTAGGGTTAGTGTTAGGATTACGGTTTTTGTGAGGGTTTGGGATTTATTTATGGTTAGGGTTAGTTTTGGGGTTAGTGTTAGGGTTTCGGTTTTTGTGAGGGTTTGGGCTATATTTAGGGTTAGGGGTAGGGTTTGGGTTAGGGTTAGGGTTAGGGTTAGATTTAGGGTTAAGGTTAGTTTTAGTGTTAGGATTTGGTTTAGGGTTAGGTTTAGGGTTAGGGTTAGGGTTTGGTTAAGGTTAGGGTTAGGGTCAGGGTTAGGATTAGGGTTTGGGTTTGGGTTAGGTTTAAGTTTAGGGTTTGGGTTTGGTTTAGTGTTAGATTTAGGGTTATCGTTAGGGTTTGGATTTTCGTTATGTTAGGGTTAGTGTTAGGGTTAGGGGTTGGGTTAGGTTTAAGTTAGGTTTAGGGTTAGTTTTATGGTTAGGGTTAGTGCAAGGGTTAGGGTTAGGGTTTGGGTTTGGGTTAGGTTAGGGTTAGGGTTAGGGTTACGGTTTGGTTTAGGG
>JAJHUQ010000034.1:5670000-5672500 GCA_035773235.1 Eospalax fontanierii
ATGGTTTGGTTTAGGGTTAAGTTTAGGGTTAGGGTTGGGGTTTGGGTTAGGGTTAGGGTTAATGTTAGGGTTTGGATTTGGGTTAGGTTTAGGTTTACTGTTAAGTTTAGATTTTGGGTTTGGGTTAGGGTTAGGGTTAGGTTTATGGTTTGGTTTTGAGTTAGCGTTAGGGTTAGGTTTGGGTTTGGGTAAGGTTTAGGTTCAGTGTTAGGGTTAGGGTTTGGGTTTGGGTTACGCCTAGGGTTAGGGTTAAGGTTTGGGTTTGGGTTACGGTTAGGGTTAGGTTTAGGGTTTGGTTTGGGTTACGGTTATGGTTAAGGTTAGGGTTTGGATTAGGGTTAGGTTTTGGGTTAGGGTTAGGTTTAGGGCTAGGGCTTAGGATTTAGGGGTTAGGCTTAGTGTTAGGGTTAGGGTTGGAGTTAGGGTTAGGGTCAGGGTTAGGGTTAGGGTTTGGTTTCGGTTTAGGATTAGGGTTAGGGTTAGGGTTAGGGTTTGGGTTAGTGTTAGGGTTAGGATTAAGGTTAGGGTTTGTGTTAGAATAGGGTTTGGGTTAGGGTTAGGGTTAGGGTGAGGGTTCGGGTTAGCCTTAGGGTTTGGGTTTGGGTTACGGTTAGGTTTAGGGTTAGGGTTAAGTTTAGGGCTAGGGGTTAGGGATTAGGGGTTAGGCTTAGTGTTAGGGTTAGGGATAGGGTTCTCGTTAGGGTTAGGTTTAGGGTTAGGGTTTGGTTTCAGGTTAGGGTTAGTATTAGGGTTAGGGTTAGGGTTTGGGTTTGGTTTAGGTTTAGGGTTAGTGTTACGGTTTTGGTTATGGTTAGGTTTAGGGTTTGGGTTATGATTAGTGTTAGGTTAGGGTTTGGGTTAGGGTTTGAGTTCGGGATAGGTTTAGGGTTAGGGTTAGGTTTAGGGTTAGGGTTAGGGTTAGGGTTAGTGCAAGGGTTAGGGTTTGGGTTTAGGTTATGGTTAGGGTTACTGTAAGGGTTACGGTTAGGATTTGGGTTTGGGTTAGGTTAGGGTTAGTGTTAGGGTTAGGGTTTGGTTTAGGGTTAGGGTTAGGGTTAGGGTTTGGGTTAGGGTTAAGTATACGGTTAGGTTTTGGGTTACTGTTAGGGTTAGGGTTAGGGTTGGGGTTAGGTTTAGGGTTTGGTTTTGGGTTAGGTTAGGCTTAGGGTTACGGTTAGGGTTTGGGTTAGGGTTAGTGTTAGAGTTAGGGTTAGGGTTAGGGTTAGTGTTACGGTTAGGGTTTGATTTAGGCTTAAGTTTAGGGTGATGGTTAGGTTTTGGGTTAGGGTTAGATTTAGTGTTAGGGTTTGGGTTAGGGTTATGGTTAAGGTTAGGATTTGGATTTGGTTTAGGGTTAGGGTTAGGGTTAGGTTTTGGGTTAGGGTTAGGTTTAGGGTTAGGGTTAGGGTTAGGGTTAGGGGTTAAGGATTAGGGGTTAGGCTTAGTGTTAGTATTTGGGATAGAGTTAGCTTTAGTTTTTGGGTTCGGATTAGGGTTAGTGTTAGGATTAGGGTTACCGTTAGGGTTTGTGTTTGGGTTAGGTATAGGGTTAGTGTTAGGGTTTTGGTTAGGGTTAGGATTAGGGTTTGGATTAGGATTAGTCTTAGGTTAGGGTTTGGGTTAGGTTGGGGTTAGTGTTACGTTTAGGTTTTGGGTTAGGGTTAGGGTTAGGGATAGGGTTAGGGTTACGGTTAGGTTTAGGGTTTCGGTTGCGGTTACGGTTAGGGTTAGGGTTACGGTTAGGCTTTGGCTTTGGGATAGGGATAGGGTTAGGGTTGAGATAAGGATTTGGTTTGGGATAGGGTAAGTTAGGGTTAGGGTTAGGGTTAGGGTTAGGTTTATGGTTACGGTTTGTGTGAGGGTTTGGAATATAGTTAGGGTTAGGGTTAGGGTTTGGGTTAGGTTTAGGGTTAGGGTTAGGGTTAGGGTTGGTTTTAGTGTTAGGATTTGGTTTAGGGTTAGGTTCAGGGTTAGGGTTAGGGTTTGGATTAGGGTTAGGGTTAGGGTTAGGGTTAGGCTTTGGATTAGGGTTAGGGTTAGAGTTAGGGTTAGGGTTTGGGTTTGGGTTAGGGTTGTGTTTAGGGTTAGCTTTAGGTTTTGGGTTACTGTTACGGTTACGGTTATGGTTACGGTTATGGTTAGGTTTTGGTTTAGGGTTACTGCTAGGGTCAGGGTTAGTGTTAGGGTTTGGGTTTGGGTTAGATTTAGGGTTAGGGTTTGGGTTTGGTTTAGGGTTAGAGTTAGGCTTAGGGTTATAGTTTGGATTTTGGGTAGGTTAGGGTTAGGGTTAGGGTTATGGTTTGGGTTTGGGTTAGGTTAGGGTTAGAGTTAGGATTTGGGTTAGGGTTAGGGTTAGGGTGTGAGTTAGGTTTAGGGTTACGGTTAGTGTTGGGGTTCGGGTTTGGTTTAGGGTTAAGTTTAGGCTTAGGTTTAGGGTTTGGGTTAGTGTTAGGGTTAGCGTTAGGGTTAGGTTTTGGGTTAGGGTTAGGGTTAAGGTTAG
>JAJHUQ010000034.1:5675000-5680000 GCA_035773235.1 Eospalax fontanierii
GTTAGGGTTTGGGTTTGGTTCAGGTTTAGGGTTAGTGTTACGGTTTTGGTTATGGTTAGGTTTAGGGTTTGGGTTATGATTGGTGTTAGGTTAGGGTTTGGGTTAGGGTTAGAGTTAGGGATAGGGTTAGTGTTAGGGTTTGTGTATGGGTTAGGTATGGGGTTAGTGTTAGGGCTTTGGTTAGGTTTAGGATTAGGGTTTGAGTTAGGGTTAGTGTTAGGTTAGGGTTTGGGTTAGGGTTAGGGTTAGTGTTAGGTTTAGGTTTTGGATTAGGGTTAAGGTTAGGGATAGGGTAAGGGTTACGATTTGGGTTAGAGTTACGCTTAGTGTTAGAGATAGTTTTAGGGTTTGGGTTTGGGATATGGTTAGGTTTAGGGTTGAGATTAGGATTAGGTTTGGGTTAGGGTTAGTTTTAGGGTTAGGGTTAGGGTTACGGTTTGTGTGAGGGTTTGGGCTATAGTTAGGGTTAGGGTTAGGGTTTGGGTTAGGGTTAGGGATAGGGTTAGGGTTAGTGTTTGGGTTAGGGTTAGGGTTAGGGTTAAGGTTAGGGTTAGGTTTAGGGTTAGGATTAGAGTTAGGATTAGAGTTTTGATTTGGGATAGGGTTAGGGTTAGGGTTGAGATTAGGATTTGGTTTGGGATAGGGTTAGTTAGGGTTAGGGTTAGGGTTAGTTTTATGGTTATGGTTTGTGTGAGGGTTTGGAATATAGTTAGGGTTAGGGTAAGGGTTTGGGTTAGGGTTAGGGTTAGTTTTAGTGTTAGTATTTGGTTTAGGGTTAGGTTTAGGGTTACGGTTAGGGTTTGGATTAGGGTTAGGGTTAGGGTTAGGGTTAGCCTTTGGGTTAGGGTTAGGGTTAGGGTTAGGGTTAGGGTTTGGGTTTGGGTTAGAGTCAGGGTTAGGGTTAGGGTTAGGTGTTGGGTTACTGTTACGGTTAGTGTTAGGGTTACGGTTAGTGTTGGGGTTTGGGTTAGGTTTACTGTTAGGGTCAGGGTTAGTGTAAGGATTTGGGTTTGTGTTAGGTTTAGGGTTAGGGTTTGGGTTTGGTTTAGGGTTAGAGTTAGGCTTACGGTTATAGTTTGGATTTTGGTTAGGTTAGGGTTAGGGTTACTGCTTGGGTTAGGTTTAGGGTTAGGTTTAGGGTTAGGGTTAGGGTTAGGGTTAGAGTTAGTGCAAGGGTTAAGGTTTGTTTTTAGGTTATGGTTAGGGTTATTGTAAGGGTTAGGGTTAGGATTTGGGTTTGAGTTAGGTTAGGGTTAGTGTTAGGGTTAGGGTGTGGTATAGCTGTAGGTATAGGGTTAGGGTTTGGGTTAGGGTTAGGGTTAGGGTTAGGTTTTGGGTTACTGTTAGGGTTAGGTTAGGGTTGGGGTTAGGTTTAGGGTTTGGTTTTGGGTTAGCTTAGGGTTAGGGTTACGGTTAGGGTTTGGGTTAGGGTTAGGGTTAGTGTTAGAGTTACGGTTACAGTTAGGGTTAGTGTTAGGGTTAGGGTTTGGTTTAGGGTTAAGTTTAGGGTTATGGTTAGGTTTTGGGTTAGTGTTAGGGTTAGGGTTTGGTTTAGGGTTAGTGTTGGGGTTTGGGTTAGGGTTATGGTTAAGGTTAGGGTTTGGATTTGGGTTAGGGTTAGGGTTAGGGTTAGGGTTAGGGTTAGGGTTAGGGTTAGGGGTTAAAGATTAGGGGTTAGGCTTAGTGTTAGTGTTTGGGAAAGAGTTAGCTTTAATGTTCTTGTTCGGAATAGGGTTAGTGTTAGGATTAGGGTTATCGTTAGGGTTTGTGTTTGGGTTAGGTATAGGGTTAGTGTTAGGGTTTTGGTTAGGGTTAGGATTAGGTTTTGGGTTAGGATTAGTGTTAGGTTAGGGTTTGGGTTAGGTTAGGGTTAGTGTTACGTTTAGGTTTTGGGTTAGGGTTAGGGTTAGGGATAGGGTTAGGGTTACGGTTAGGTTTAGGGTTTGGGTTGCGGTTACGGTTAGGGTTAGGGTTAGGGTTAGGGTTAGGCTTTGGGTTTGGCATAGGGATAGGGTTAGGGTTGAGATTAGGATTTGGTTTGGGATAGGGTTAGTTAGGGTTAGGGTTAGGGTTAGGTTTATGGTTACGGTTTGTGTGAGGGTTTGGAATATAGTTAGGGTTAGGGTTAGGGTTTGGGTTAGGGTTAGGGTTACGGTTAGGGTTAGGGTTAGTTTTAGTGTTAGGATTTGGTTTAGGGTTAGGTTCAGGGTTAGGGTTTAGGGTTTGGATTAGGGTTAGGGTTAGGGTTAGGGTTAGGCTTTGGGTTAGGGTTAGGGTTAGGGTTAGGGTTAGGGTTAGGGTTTGGGTTAGGGTTGAGTTTAGGGTTAGCTTTAGGTTTTGGTTACTGTTACGGTTACGGTTACGGTTAGGGTTAGGTTTTGGTTTAGGGTTACTGTTAGGGTCAGGGTTAGTATTAGGGTTTGGGTTTGGGTTAGATTTAGGGTTAGGGTTTGGGTTTGGTTTAGGTTTAGAGTTAGGCTTAGGGTTATAGTTTGGATTTTGGTTAGGTTAGGGTTACGGTTAGGGTTAGGGTTTGGGTTTGGGTTAGGTTAGGTTAGAGTTAGGGTTTGGGTTAGGGTTAGGGTTAGGGTTTGAGTTAGGGTTAGGGTTACGGTTAGTGTTGGGGTTAGGGTTTGGTTTAGGGTTAAGTTTAGGTTTAGGTTTAGGGTTTGGGTTAGGGTTAGGTTTAGGGTTAGGGTTAGGTTTTGAGTTAGGGTTAGGGTTAAGGTTAGGGTTTGGATTTGGGTTAGGGTTAGGGTTAGTGTTAAGGTTAGGGTTTGGGTTTGGGTTAGGGTTAGGGTTAAGGTTAGGGTTATGGTTAGGGTTTGGGTTTGGGTTAGGGTTAGGGTTAGGTTTGGGTTTGGGTAAGGGCTAGGTTTAGTGTTAGGGTTATGGTTTGGGTTTGGGTTAGGGTTAGGGTTGGGGTTTGGTTTGGGTTTGGGTTATGGTTAGGGTTAGATTTAGGCTTTGGTTTGGGTTAGGGTTAGGGTTAAGTTTAGGGTTTGGGTTAGGGTTAGCTTTTGGGTTAGGCTTAGGTTTAGGGCTAGGGGTTAGGATTTAGGAGCTAAGCATAGTGTTAGGGTTAGGGTTAGAGTTAAGTTTAGGTTCAGTGTTAGGGTTAGGTTTGGGTTTGGGTAAGGGCTAGGTTTAGTGTTACGGTTATGGTTTGGGTTTGGGTTAGGGTTAAGGTTAGGGTTAGGGTTAGGGTTTGTGGTAGAATTAGTGTTAGGGTTAGGGTTTGGGTTAGGGTTAGGGTTAGGTTGAGGGTTCGGATTAGCCTTAGAGTTTGGGTTTGGGTTAGGTTTATGGTTAGGTTTAGGGTTAGGGTTTCGTTTTGGGTTAGGGTTAGGGTTAGGGTTTGGTTTAGGGTTAGGGTTAGGGTTAGGATTAGGGTTTGGGTCATTATTAGAGTTAAGGTTTGGGTTTGGGTTAGGGTTAGAGTTAGGGTTAGGGTTAAGGTTAGGGTTAGGGTTAGCGTTAGGGTTAGGGTTAGGGTTCGGGTTAGGCTTAGGGTTTGTGTTAGGGTTAGGTTTAGGGTTAGGGTTAGGATTTGGGTTTGGGTTAGGTTTGGGGTTAGGGTTCGGGTTTGGGTTAGGGTTAGGGTTAGGGTAAGGGTTAGGGTTAGGGTTTCGGTTTGGGTTATGTTAGGGTTCGGGTTAGGGATAGGGTTTGCTTTTGGGTTAGAGTTAGGGGTAGAGTTAGGTATAGGGTTAGGGTTAGTGTTCGGGTTAAGGTTTGGGTTAGGGTTAGGTTTAAGGTTAGGTTTTGGGTTTGGGTTAGGATTAGGGTTAGTGTTAAGGTTACGGTTTGGGTTTGGGTTAGGGTTAGGGTTAGGGTTAGGGTTTGGGTTTGGGTTAGGGTTATGGTTAAAGTGTGGGTTTGGGTTAGGGTTAGGGTTAGGGTTAGGATTTGAGTTAGGGTTAGGGTTAGAGTGTGGGTTTGGGTTAGGGTTAGGGTTAGGGTTAGGGTTTGAGTTAGGGTCAGGTTTAGGGTTAGGGCTAGGGGTTAGGGATTAGGAGTTAGGCTTAGTGTTAGTGTTAGCGATAGAGTTAGCTTTAGGGTTTGGGTTTGGGTTAGGGTTAAGGTTAGGATTAGCGTTAGCATAAGGGTTTGGGTTTGGGTTAGTTATAGTGTTCGTCTTAGGGTTTTGGTTAGGTTTAGGAATAGGTTTTGGGTTAGGGTTAATGTTAGGTTAGGGTTTGGGTTAGGGTTAGGGTTAGTGTTAGGTTTAGGTTTTCGGTTAGGGTTAGAGTTAGGGATAGGGTTAGGGTTAGGGTTAGGGTTAGGGTTTGGGTTAGGGTGAGGGTTAGGATTTGGGTTTGGGATAGGGTTAGGGTTAGGGTTGAGATTAGGATTTGGTTTGGGTTAGGCTTAGTTTTAGGGTTAGGGTTAGGATTTGGATTGGGGTTAGGTTTAGGTTTAGGGTTTGGATTAGGGTTAGGGTTAGGGTTAGTGTTAGGGTTTGGGTTTGGGTTTGGAATAGGGTGAGCGTTAGGGTTGAGATTAGGATTTGGTTTGGGTTAGGGTTAGTTTTAGGGTTAGGGTTAGGGTTTGGGTTTGGGTTAGTTTAAGGTTAGGGTTGGGGTTAGGGTTAGGGATTGGCTTAGGGTTAGGGTGAGGGTTAGAGTTAGGGTTAGGGTTAGGGTTAGTGTTGGGTTATGGTTTGGTTTAGGGTTAAGTTTAGGGTTAGGGTTAGGGTTTGGGTTAGGGTTAGGGTTAGGGTTTGGGTTAGGGTTAGGGTTAAGGTTAGGGTTGGGATTTGGGTTAGGGTTAGGTTTACTGTTAAGTTTAGAGTTTGGGTTTGGGTTAGGGTTAGGGTTAGGTTTAGGGTTTGGTTTTGAGTTAGCGTTAAGAGTTAGGTTTGGGTTTGGGTAAGGGTTATCTTCAGTGTTAGGGTTAGGGTTTGGGTTTGGGTTATGGTTAGGGTTAGGGTTAGGTTTTGGGTTAGGGTTAGGTTTATGGCTAGGGCTTAGGATTTAGCGGTTAGGCTTAGTGTTAGG
>JAJHUQ010000034.1:5685000-5692500 GCA_035773235.1 Eospalax fontanierii
TAGGGTTAGGGTTAGGGTTTTGGTTAGGGTTAGGGTTAGGGTTTGAGTTTGGGTTAGGGTTAGGGTTAGGGTTAGGGTTTGGTTTAGGGTTAGGGTTAGGGTTAGCGTTTGGGTTAGGGTTAGGGTTAGGATTAGGTTTGGGTTAATGTTAGGGTTATGGTTAGTGTTAGGGTTAGGGTTAGCGTTAGAGTTTGTGTTTGGGTTAGGTATAGGGTTAGTGTTAGGGTATTGGTTAGGGTTAGGATTAGGGTTTGCGTTAGGGTTAGTGTTAGGTTAGGGTTTGGGTTAGGGTTAGCGTTAGTGTTGGGTTTAGGTTTTGGGTTACGGGTAGGGTTAGGGATAGGATTAGGATTAGGGTTAGGGTTAGGATTAGGGTTTGCGTTAGGGTTAGTGTTAGGTTAGGGTTTGGGTTAGGGTTAGCATTAGTGTTAGGTTTAGGTTTTTGGTTAGGGTTAGGGTTAGTTTTAGTGTTAGGATTTGGTTTAGGGTTAGGTTTAGGTTTAGGGTTAGGGTTAGGGTTAGGGTTTGGGTTAAGGTTACGGTTAGGTTCAGGGTTAGGGCTAGGGTTTGGGTTTGGGTTAGGTTTAAGGTTAGGGTTTGGGTTTGGTTTAGGGTTAGATTTAGGGTTATTGTTAGGGTTTGGATTTTAGTTATGTTAGGGTTAGGGTTAGGGTTAGGGCTTGGGTTAGGTTTAAGTTAGATTTAGGATTAGTTTTATGGTTAGGGTTAGTGCAAGGGTTAGAGTTAGGGTTTGGGTTTGGGTTAGTTTTGGGTTAGGGTTAGGGTTACGGTTTGGTTTAGGGTTAGGTTTAGGGTTAGGGTTAGAGTTTGGGTTAGGGTTAGGGTTAGGGTTAGGTTTTGGGTTACTGTTAGGGTTAGGGTTAGGGTTTGGTTTAGGGTTAGGCTTAGGCTATGGGTTGGGCTTAGGTTAGGGTTAGGGTTACGGTTAGGCTTAGGATTAGGGTTAGAGTTAGGGTCAGGGTTAGACTTAGGGTTAAGGTTAGGTTTAGGGTTAGGGTTAGGGTTTGGTTTGGGGTTAAGATTAGGGTTAGGGTTAGGGTTAGGGTTAATGTTAGGGTTAGTGTTAGGGTTTGGACTTAGGGTTAGGATTAGGGTTAGGGTTAGGGTTAGGGTTTGGGTTTGGGATAGGGTTAGGGTTAGGGTTGAGATTAGGAATTGGTTTGGATTAGGGTTAGTTTTAGGGTTAGGTTTACGGTTACGGTTTGTGTGAGGGTTTGGGATATAGTTAGGGTTAGGATTGGGGTTTGGGTTAGGGATAGGGTTAGGTTTAGGGTTAGGGTTAGGGTTTGGTTTAGGGTTATGGTTAGGGTTAGAGTTAGGGTTAGGTTTAGTGTTAGTGTTAGGGTTAGGGTTTGGTTTAGGGTTAAGTTTAGGGTTATGGTTAGGGTTTGGGTTAGGGTTAGAGTTAGGGTTAGGGTTTGGGTTAGGGTTAGGTTTAAGGTTAGGGATTGGATTTGGGTTAGGGTTATGCTTAGGGTTAGGGTTTGGGTTAGGGTTAGGTTTAGGGTTAGGATTAGGGTTAGGGTTAGGGTTAGGGTTAGGGTTAGGGGTTAAGAATTATGGGTGAGGCTTATTGTTAGTGTTAGGGATAGAGTTAGCTTTAGTGTTTGGGTTAGGGTTAGGGTTAGGGTTAGGGTTACGGTTAGGGTTAGTGTTAGTATTAGGGTTTGGGTTAGGGTGAGGGTTAGTATAAGGATTACGATTAGGCTTAAGTTTAGGGTTTGTGTTTGGGTTAGGTTTAGGGTTAGGGTTAGGGTTAGGGTTAGGGTGTAGTGTTAGTGTTAGTTTTAGGTTTTGGGTTATGGTTAGGGTTAGGTTTTGGATTATGGTTAGGGTTAGTGTTAGGGTTAGGGTTTGGGTTAGGGTTAGGGTTAGGGTTAGGAATAGGTTTAGGGTTAGGGTTAGGGTTAGGGTTTGGGTTTGTGTTAGGGTTAGTGTTAGGGTTAGGGTTTGTGTTTGGGTTAGGGTTAGGGTTAGGGTTAGCATTAGGGGTTGGTTTCGGGTTAGGTTGAGGGTTAGGGTTAGGATTAGGGTTAGGGTTAGGGTTTGGTTTAGGGTTAGGGTTAGGGTTATGCTTAGGGTTTGAGTTAGGGTTAGGTTAGTGTTAGGGTTAGGGTTTGGGTTAGGGTTAGGGTTACGGTTAGCGTTTGAGTTTGAGTTAGGTTTAGGGTTAGAGTTTGGGTTAGGGTTAGGGTTAGGGGTAGGGTTAGGGTTAGGGTTAGGGTTTTGGTTAGGGTTAGGGTTAGGGTTTTTGTTTGGGTTAGGGTTAGGGTTAGGGTTTGGTTTAGGGTTAGGGTTAGGGTTAGGGTTTGGGTTAGGGTTAGGTTTAGGATTAGGTTTGGGTTAATGTTAGGGTTATGGTTAGTGTTAGGGTTAGGGTTAGCGTTAGAGTTTGTGTTTGGGTTAGGTATAGGGTTAGTGTTAGGGTATTGGTTAGGGTTAGGATTAGGGTTTGCGTTAGGATTAGTGTTAGGTTAGGGTTTGGGTTAGGGTTAGCGTTAGTGTTGGTTTTAGGTTTTGGGTTACGGGTAGGGTTAGGGATAGGATTAGGATTAGGGTTAGGGTTAGGATTAGGGTTTGCGTTAGGGTTAGTGTTAGGTTAGGGTTTGGGTTAGGGTTAGCATTAGTGTTAGGTTTAGGTTTTTGGTTAGGGTTAGGGTTAGTTTTAGTGTTAGGATTTGGTTTAGGGTTAGGTTTAGGTTTAGGGTTAGGGTTAGGGTTTGGGTTAAGGTTATGGTTAGGTTCAGGGTTAGGGCTAGGGTTTGGGTTTGGGTTAGGTTTAAGGTTAGGGTTTGGGTTTGGTTTAGGGTTAGATTTAGGGTTATTGTTAGGGTTTGGGTTTTAGTTATGTTAGGGTTAGGGTTAGGGTTAGGGCTTGGGTTAGGTTTAAGTTAGATTTAGGATTAGTTTTATGGTTAGGGTTAGTGCAAGGGTTAGAGTTAGGGTTTGGGTTTGGGTTAGTTTTGGGTTAGGGTTAGGGTTACGGTTTGGTTTAGGGTTAGGTTTAGGGTTAGGGTTAGAGTTTGGGTTAGGGTTAGGGTTAGGGTTAGGTTTTGGGTTACTGTTAGGGTTAGGGTTAGGGTTAGGTTTAGGGTTAGGGTTAGGGTTTGGGTTTGGGTTAGGTTAGGGTTAGGGTTAGGGTCAGGGTTTGGATTAGGGTTAGGGTTAGGGTCAGGGTAAGAGTTAGGGTTAAGGTTAGGTTTAGTGTTAGGGTTAGGGTTTGGTTTAGGGTTAAGATTAGGGTTAGGGTTAGGGTTAGGGTTAATGTTAGGGTTAGTGTTAGGGTTTGGACTTAGGGTTAGGATTAGGGTTAGGGTTAGGGTTAGGGTTTGGGATAGAGTTAGGGTTAGGGTTAGGGTTTGAGGGAGGGTTAGGGTTAATGTTAGGGTTAGGGTTAGGGTTTGGGTTTGGGATAGGGTTAGGGTTAGGGTTGTGATTAGGAATTGGTTTCGGTTAGGGTTAGTTTTAGGGTTAGGTTTAGGGTTACGGTTTGTGTGAGGGTTTGGGATATAGTTAGGGTTAGGATTAGGGTTTGGGTTAGGGATAGGGTTAGGGTTAGGGTTTGGTTTAGGGTTAGGGTTAGGGTTAGAGTTAGGGTTAGGTTTAGGGTTAGTGTTAGGGTTAGGGTTTGGTTTAGGGTTAAGTTTAGGGTTATGGTTAGGGTTTGGGTTAGGGTTACAGTTAGGGTTAGGGTTTGGGTTAGGGTTAGGGTTAAGTTTAGGGTTTGGATTTGGGTTAGGGTTATGCTTAGGGTTAGGGTTTGGGTTAGGGTTAGGTTTAGGGTTAGGATTAGGGTTAGGGTTAGGGTTAGGGTTAGGGTTAGGGGTTAAGGATTATGGGTGAGGCTTATTATTAGTGTTAGGGATAGAGTTAGCTTTAGTGTTTGGGTTTGGGTTAGGGTTAGGGTTAGTGTTAGGATTAGGGTTAGCGTTAGAGTTTGTGTTTGGGTTAGGTATAAGGTTAGTGTTAGGGTTTTGGTTAGGGTTAGGATTAGGGTTTGGGTTAGGGTTAGTTTTAGGTTAAGGTTTGGGTTAGGATTAGTGTTAGGTTTAGGTTTGGGTTAGGGTTAGGGTTAGGGATAGGGTTAGGGTTAGGGTTAGGGTTAGGGTTAGGGTTAGGGTTGGGTGTGGGATAGGGTTAGGGTTAGGGTTGAGATTAGGATTTGGTTTGGGTTAGGGTTAGTTTTAGGGTTAGGTTTAGGGTTTCGGTTTGTGTGAGGGTTTGGAATATAGTTAGGGTTAGGGTTAGGGTTTGGGATAGGGTTAGGTTTAGGGTTAGGGTTAGTTTTAGTGTTAGGATTTGGTTTAGGGTTAAGTTTAGGGTTAGGGTTAGGGTTTGGATTAGGGTTAGGGTTAGGGTTAGGCTTTGGTTAGGGTTAGGGTTAGCGTTAGGGTTATTGTTTGGGTTTGGTTTAGGGTTAGGGTTAGGTTTAGGATTAGGTTTTGGGTTACTCTTACGGTTAGGGTTAGGGTTATGGTTAGGGTTAGGGTTTGGGTTATTCTTAGGGTTAGGGAAAGGGTTAGTGTTAGAGTTTGGGTTTGGGTTAGGTTTAGGGTTAGGGTTTGGGTTTGGTTTAGGGTTAGAGTTAGGGTTAGGGTTAGGGTTTGGATTTTGTTAGGTTAGGTTTAGGGTTAGGGTTAGGGCTTGGGTTAGAGTTAGGGTTACGTTTAGGGTTAGGGTTAGGCTTAGGATTATTGCAAGGGTTTGGGTTTGGGTTAGGGTTAGGTTTAGAGTTTGGGTTTGGGATAGGGTTAGGTTTAGGGTTTGGGTTAGGGTTAAGGTTAGGTTTAGGGTTTGGGTTTGGGATAGGGTTAGGGTTATGGTTGAGATTATTATTTGGTTTGGGTTAGGGTTAGGGTTAGGGTTACGGTTAGGGTTACGATTTGTGTGAGTGTTTGGTTTATAGTTAGGGTTAGGGTTAGGGTTAGTGTTTTGATTAGGGTTAGCGTTAGTGTTTGTGTTTGGTTTAGATATAGGGTTAGTGTAAGGGTTTTGGTTAGGGTTCGGATTAGGTTTTGGGTTAGGGTTAGTGTTAGGTTTAGGTTTTCGGTTAGGGTTAGGGTTAGGGATAGGGTTAGGGTTAGGGTTAGGGTTAGGGTTTGCGTTAGGGTTAGGGTTAGTGTTAGGGTTAGGGTTAGGGTTAGGGTTAGGGTTATGGTTTGGTTTTGTGAAATTGTTAGGGTTAGGGTTGAGATTAGGATTTGGTTTGGGTTAGTGTTAGTTTTAGGGTTAGGTTTAGGGTTACGGTTTTTTTGAGGGTTTGGGATATAATTAGGGTTAGGGTTAGGGTTTGGGTTAGGGTTAGGGTTAGGTTTAGGGTTAGGGTTAGGGTTAGTTTTAGTGTTAGGATTTGGTTTAGGGTTAGGTTTAGGGTTGGGGTTAGGGTTTGGGTTAGGGTTAGGGTTAGGTTTAGGGTTAGGCTTTGGGTTAGGGTTAGGGTTAGGGTTAGGGTTTGGGTATGGGTTAGGGTTAGGGTTAGGGTTACGTTTTGGGTTACTGTTACGGTTAGGGTTAGGGTTACGGTTAGGGTTAGGGTTAGGTTTAGGTTTAGCGTTAGGGCTAGGGGTTAGGGATTAGGGGTTAGGCTTAGTGTTAGTGTTAGGGATAGAGTTTGCTTTGGTGTTTGGGTGTGTGTTGGGGTCAGGGTGAGGGTTAGGGTTGGGGTTAGGGTTTGGGTTTTGGTCGGGTTAGGGTTAGCTTTAGGGTTAGGGCTTGTGTTCGGGTTAGGGTTAGGTTTAGGGTTAGGATTAGGGTTAGGGTTAGTTCAAGGGTTTGGGTTAGGGTAAGGCTTAGGGTTAGGTTTTGGGTGTGGGTTAGGTTAGGGTTAGGGTTAGGGTTAGGGTTTGGGTTAGGGTTAGGGTTACGGTTAGAGTTAGGGTTAGGATTTGGGTTAGGGTTAGGGTTAGGGTTAGGTTTTGGGTTACTGTTGGGGTTAGTGTTAGTGTTAGGTTAGGGTTTGGGTTAGGGTTTGGGTTAGTGTTAGGTTTAGGTTTTGGGTTAGGTTTAGGTTTAGGGATAGGGTTAGGGTTAGGGTTTGGGTTAGGGTTAGTGTTAGGGTTAGGGTTACGGTTTGTGTGAGTGTTTGGTTTATAGTTAGGGTTCGGGTTAGGGTTAGGGTTAGGGATAGGGTTAGGGTTTGGGTTTGGGTTAGGGTTAGGGTTAGGGTTAGGGTTAGGTTTTGAGTTATGGTTAGGGTTAGGTTTAGGGTTAGAGTTAGGGTTACGGTTTGGGTGAGGGTTAGGTTTAGGGTTATGTTTAGGGCTTGGGTTTGGGTTAGGTTTAGTGTTAGGGTTTGTATTTTGTTACGGTTAGGGTTAGGGTTAGGGTTAGGTTTAGGCTTTGGATTGGGTTAGGGTTAGTTTCAGGGTTAAGGTTTGGATTAGGGTTAGATTTAGGGTTAGGGTTAGGGTTAGGGCTAGGGGTTATTGATTAGGGGTTAGGCTTAGTGTTAGGGTTAGGGATATGGTTAGCGTTAGGGTTAGGTTTAGGGTTAGTGTTTGGTTTTGGGATAGGGTTGGTATTAGGGTTAGCGTTAGGGTTTGGGTTTGGTTTAGATTTAGGGTGAGTGTTACGGTTTTGGTTAGGGTTAGGTTTAGTATTTGGGTTAGGATTAGTGTTAGGTTAGGCTTTGGGTTAGGGTTAGAGTTAGGGATAGGGTTAGCGTTAGGGTTAGGGTTTGGGTTTGGGGTAGGGTTAGAGTTAGGGTTTGGGTTTGGGTTAGGGTTAGGTTTAGTGTTATGGTTAGGGTTTGGGTTTGGCTTAGGGTTAAGATTAGGGTAAGGGTTAAGGTTTGGGTTTGGGTTAGGGTTAGGGTTAGGGTTAGAGTTGGTTTTAGGGTTAGGTTTAGGGTTAGGGTTAGGGTTAGGTATTAGGTGTTAGGCTTAGTGTTAGTGTTAGGGATAGTGTTATCTTTAGTGTTTGGGTTTCGGTTCGGGTTAGGGTAAAGGTTAGTGTTAGGATTAGGGTTAGCGTTAGGGTTTGTTTTTGGATTAGGTATAGGGTTAGCGTTAGGGCTTTGGTTAGGGTTAGGATTAGGGTTTACGTTAGGGTTAGTGTTAGGTTAGGGTTTGGGATAGGGTTAGGGTTAGCGTTAGGTTTAGGTTTTCGGTTAGGGTTACGGTTAGGGATAGGGTTAGGGTTTGTGTTAGGGTTATGGTTAGGGTTAGGGTAAGTTTTAGGATTTGGGTTTGGGATATGGCTTGGTTTAGTGTTGAGATTTGGATTTGGTTTGGGTTAGGGTTAGTTTTAGGGTTAGGGTTAGGGTTACGGTTTATGTGAAGGTTTCGGCTCTAGTTAGGGTTAGGGTTAGGTTTAAGTTTAGGGTTAGGGTTAGTTTTAGTATTAGGATTTGGTTTACGGTTAGGTTTAGGGTTAGGGTTAGGGTTTGGGTTTGGGTTAGGGTTTGGGTTAAGGTTAGTGTTAGGATTAGGGTTAGTGTTAAGGTGTGTGTTTGGGTTAGGTATAGGGTTAGCGTTAGGG
>JAJHUQ010000034.1:5697500-5700000 GCA_035773235.1 Eospalax fontanierii
TTAGGGTTTCGCTTAGGGTTAGGGTATGGGTTAGGGTTACGGTTAGGGTTAGGGTTACGGTCAGGCTTTGGTTTTGTGATAGGGTTAGGGTTAGGGTTGAGATTAGGATTTCGTTTGGGATAGGGTTAGTTATGGTTAGGGTTAGGGTTAGGTTTATGGTTACGGTTTGTGTGAAGGTTTGGAATATAGTTAGGGTTAGGGTTAGGGTTTGGTTTAGGGTTAGGGTTAGGGTTAGGGTTAGTTTTAGTGTTAGGGTTTGGTTTAGGGTTAGGTTTAGGTTAGGGTTAGGGTTTGGATTAGGTTTAGGGTTAGGGTTAGGGTTAGCCTTTGGGTTAGGGTTAGGTTTAGGGTTAGGGTTAGGGTTAGGGTTTGGGTTTGGGTTAGGATTAGGGTTAGGTTTAGGGTTAGGTTTTGGGTTACTGTTACGGTTAGGGTTAGGGTTACGGTTAGGGTTAGGTTTTGGGTTAGGTTTACTGTTAGGATCAGGGTTAGTGTTAGGGTTTGGGTTTGGGTTAGGTTTAGGTTTCGGGTTTGGGTTTGCTTTAGGGTTAGAGTTAGGCTTACAGTTATAGTTTGGATTTTGGTTAGGTTAGGGTTAGGGTTACGGCTTGGGTTAGGGTTAGGGTTAGGTTTAGGGTTAGGGTTAGGGATAGGGTTAGGGTTAGTGCAAGGGTTATGATTTGGGTTTAGGTTATGGTTAGGGTTATTGTAAGGGTTAGGGTTAGGATTTGGGTTTGGGTTAGGTTAGTGTTAGAGTTAGGGCTAGGGTTTGGTTTAGGGTTAGGGTTAGGGGTAGGGTTTCGGTTAGGGTTAAGGTTAGGGTTAGGGTTTGGGGTAAGGTTAGGGTTAGGGGTAGGGTTGGGATTAGGTTTAGGGTTTGGTTTTGGGTTAGGTTAGGGTTAGGGTTACGGTTAGGGTTTGGGTTAGGGTTAGGGTTAGTGTTAGAGTTAGGGTTAGGGTTAGGGTTAGTGTTAGGGTTAGGGTTTGTTTTAGGGATAAGTTTAGGGTTATGGTTAGGTTTTGGGTTAGGGTTAGAGTTAGTGTTAGGGTTTGGGTTAGGGTTATGGTTAAGGTTAGGGTTTGGATTTGGGTTAGGGTTAGGGTTAGGGTTAGGGTTTGGGTTAGGGTTAGGTTTAGGGTTAGGGTTAGGGTTAGGGTTAGGGGTTAAGTATTAGGGGTTAGGCTTAGTGTTAGTGTTTGGGATAGAGTTAGCTTTAGTGTTTGGGTTCGGATTAGGGTTAGTGTTAGGATTAGGGTTAGCGTTAGGGTTTGTGTTTGGGTTAGGTATAGGGTTAGTGTTAGGGTTTTGGTTAGGGTTAGGATTAGGGTTTGGGTTAGGATTAGTGTTAGGTTAGGGTTTGGGTTAGGTTAGGGTTAGTGTTACGTTTAGGTTTTGGGTTAGGGTTAGGGTTAGGGTTAGGGATAGAGTTAGGGTTACGGTTAGGTTTAGGGTTTGGGTTGCCGTTACGGTTAGGGTTAGGGTTAGGGTTAGGGTTAGGCTTTGGGTTTGGTATAGGGATAGGGTTAGGGTTGAGATTAGGATTTGGTTTGGGATAGGGTTAGATAGGGTTAGGGTTAGGGTTAGGGTTAGGTTTATGGTTACGGTTTGTGTGAGGGTTTGGAATATATTTAGGGTTAGGGTTAGGGTTTGCGTTAGGGTTAGGGTTAGGGTTAGGGTTAGGGTTAGGGTTAGTTTTAGTGTTAGGATTTGGTTTAGGGTTAGGTTCAGAGTTAGTGTTAGGGTTTGGATTAGGGTTAGGGTTAGGGTTAGGGTTAGGCTTTGGATTAGGGTTAGGGTTAGGGTTAGGGTTAGGGTTTGGGTTTGGGTTTGGGTTATGGTTGGGTTTAGGGTTAGCTTTAGGTTTTGGGTTACTGTTACGGTTACGGTTACAGTTATGGTTAGGGTTAGGTTTTGGTTTAGGGTTACTGTTAGGGTCAGGGTTTGGGTTAGGGTTAGAGTTAGGCTTAGGGTTATAGTTTGGATTTTGGTTAGGTTAGGGTTAGGGTTAGGGTTTGGGTTTGGGTTAGGTTAGGGTTAGAGTTAGGGTTTGGGTTAGGGTTAGGGTTACGGTTAGTGTTGGGCTTAGGGTTTGGTTTAGGGTTAAGTTTAGGTTTAGGTTTAGGGTTTGGGTTAGGGTTAGGTTTAGGGTTAGGGTTAGGTTTTGGGTTAGGGTTAGGGTTAAGGTTAGGTTTTGGATTTGGGTTAGGGTTAGTGTTAAGTTTAGGGTTTGGGTTTGGGTTAGGGTTAGGGTTAGGGTTAGGGTTAGGTTTTGGGTTTGGGTTTGGCTTAGGGTTGGGTTTGGGTTTGGGTAAGGGCTAGGTTTAGTGTTAGGGTTATGGTTTGGGTTTGGGTTAGGGTTAGGGTTAGGGTTAAGGTTTGGGTTTGGGTTAGGGTTAGGGTTAGGGTTAGGCTTTGGTTTGTCTTAGGGTTAGGGTTAAGGTTAGGGTTTGGGTTAGGGTTAGCTTTTGGGTTAATCTTAGGTTTAGGGCTAGGGGTTAG
>JAJHUQ010000034.1:5740000-5747500 GCA_035773235.1 Eospalax fontanierii
TAGGGTTCGGGTTTGGGGTAGGGTTAGGGTTAGGGTTAGGGTTAAGGTTTGGGTTTGCGTTTCGGTTAGAGTTAGGGTTAGGATTTCGGTTTGGGTTTGGTTAGGCTTAAGGTTTGTGTTTGGGTTAGGGTTAGGTTTAGGTTTAGGGTTAGTGTTAGGTTTCGGGTTTGGGTTAGGGTTAGAGTTAGTGTTAGGGTTAGGGTTTGGGTTAGGGTTAGGCTTTGGGTTTGGTTTAGGGTAAGGGTTAGAGTTAGGGTTAGGGTTAGGGTTAGGGTTTGGGTTAGATTTAGGGTTAGGTTTAGTCTGTGGTTTAGGTTTAGGGTTACAGTTAGGTTTAGCGTTATTGTTCGGGTTAGGGTTAGGGGTTAGGTTTAGGTTTAGGGTTATTTTTACGGTTAGGGTTAGGCTTTGGTTTAGGGTTAGTGTTAGGGTTTGTCTTTGGGTTAGGATTAGGTTACTGTTAGGTTTAGGGTTATGGTTACGGTTAGGGTTAGGGTTAGGTTTAGGTTTAGGGTTAGGGTTAGTTTTAGGGTTTGGGTTAAAGTTACGGTTAGTGTTTGGGTTAAGGTTTGTTTTAGGGTTAGGGTTAGGGTATGGGTTAGGGTTAGGGTTAGGATTAGCGTTTGAGTTATGGTTAGGGTTAAGATGAGCGTTAGGGTTTGGGTTTGGGTTTGTCTTAGGGTTAGGGTTAGGGTTAGAATTAAGTTTAGGGTTAGGGTTAGAGTTTGGGGTAGGGTTAGGGTTAGGGTTATGGTTTGGGTTTGGGTTTGGTTAGGCTTAAGGTTTTGTTTTGGGTTAGGGTTAGGGTTAGCGTTAAATTTAGTGTTTTGTTTGGGTTAGTGTTAGGGTTAGGGTTATGTTAGGATTTGGGTTAGAGTTAGGGTTAGGGTTAGGGTTTGGGTTAGGGTTAGGTTTAGGGTTAGGGTTAGGGTTTGGGTTAGGGTTAGGGTTAGGGTAAGGGTTTGGGTTACGGTTAGGGTTAGGGTTAGGGTTAGGGTTAGGGTTAAGGTTAGGTTTAGGTTAGGGTTTGGGTTAGGCTTAGGGTTAGGATTAGGGTTAAGGTTAGGATTACGGTTAGGTTTAGGGTTAGGGATAGGGTTAGTGGTTAAGCTTAGGGTTAGCATTAGGGTTAGGTGTTAGGGTTAGGGGTTAGGGGTTAGTGTTAGTGTTAGGGATAGGGTTAGGGTTAGGGTTAGGGTTAGTTTTTGGTTTACGGTTAGGGTTATTGTTAGGTTTAGGGTTCGGGTTAAGGTTAGGGTTACGGGTTAGGTTTAGGTTTACGGTTAGGTTTAGGGTTTTGGTTAGGGTTTGTGTTAGGGTTAGGGTTAGGTTTAGGGTTAAGGTTTGGGTTAGGGTTTGGGTTAGGGTTAGTGTTAGGGTTACCGTTAATGTTTGGGTTAGGGTTAGGGTTATGGTTAGGGATTGGGTTAGGGTTAGTGTTTGGGTTAGGGTTAGGTTTGGGTTTAGTGTTAGGGTTTGGGTTTGTGTTAGGTTTAGGGTTAGGTTTAGGGTTAGGGTTTGGGTTAGGTTTAGAGTTAGGGTTACGGTTAGGGTTAGGTTTTGGTTAGGGTTTGGTTTGTGTTAGGGTTAGAGTTCGGTTTAGGATTAAGTTTTGGGTTAGGTTTACGGTTAAGGTTTGGGTCAGGATTATGTTTAGGGTTAGGGTTAGTGTTAGGGTTAGTGGTTAGGTGTTAGGGTTAGGTTTAGGGTCTGTGTTACAGTTAGGGTTATGGTAAGGGTTAGGGTTAGGGTTACGGTTAGGGATAGAGTTAGGGTTAGGGTTAGGTTTAGGATTAGGGTTTGGGATAGGGTTAAGTTTAGTGTGAGTGTTTGAGTTAGGGTGGGGCTTTTCGTCAGGGGTAGCTTTGGCGTTAGGGTTTGGATTTGGGTTAGGTTTAGAGTTAGGGTTAGGGTTAGGGTTAGCTTTAGGGTTAGGGTTTGGGTTATGCTTAGGGTTAGGATTAGGGTTAAGGTTAGGATTAGAGTTATGGTTAGGTGTTAGGTGTTAGGGTTAGGGGTAGGGATTGGGTTACGGTTACGGTTAGGGTTAGGGTTAGGTTTAGGCTTATTCTTAGGGTTTGGGTTAGGGTTAGAGTTAGTGTTAGGGTTAGGGTTTGGATTTGGATTAGGGTTAGGATTAGGGTTAGCGTTAGGGTTAGGGTTTGGGTTTTGTTAGGGTTATGGTTAGGGTTAGGATTTGGGTTAGGATTAGGGTTAGGGTTAGGGTCAAGTTTAGGGTTAAGTTTAGGGTTAGGGTAAGAGATAGGGTTAGGTTTTGGATTAGGGTTAGGGTTTGGGTTTGGGTTAGGGTTAGGTTTAGGGTTAAGGTTTGGGTTAGGTTTAGGGTTAGGGTTAGGGTTAGGGGTTAGGTGTTAGGGTTAGGGTTTGGGTTGGGGTTAGAGTAAGAGTTAGGGTTAAGGTTTGGATTTGGATTAGGGTTAGGATTAGGGTTATTGTTAGGTTTAGGGTTTGGGTCAGGGTTAGGGTTATGGTTAGGTTTAGGATTTGGGTTAGGGTTAGGGTTTGGGTTTGGGTTAGGTTTAGGGTTAGGATTAGGGTAAGTGTTAGGGTTAAGATTAGGATTTGGGTTAGTGTTAGGTTTAGGGTTTAGATTTAGGGGTTGGGTTAGGGTTAGGGTTAGGTTTATGATTTGTGTTTGGGTTAGGGTTAGGTTTAGGGTTACGGTTTGATTTAGGGTTGGGGTTTGGGTTTGGGTTAGGTTTAGGGTTAGGGTTAGGGTTAGGGTTTGGGTTTGGGTTAGGGTTAGGGTTAGGGTTTGTCTTTGGGTTAGGGTTAGGTTTAGAGTTATGGTTATGGTTAGGGTTAGGGGTTAGTTTTAGGTTTAGGGTTAGGTTTAGGGTTAGGGTTAGGGTTTCGGTTAGGATTAGGGTTAGGTTTGGGATTAGGGTTAGGGTTAGGGTTTGTGTTAGGGTTAGGGTTAGGGTTATAAAATGGGTTTGTGTTAGGGTTAGGGTTAGGTTTAGGGTTAGTGTTAGGTTTAGGGTTAGTGTTAGTGTGAGGGTTTGGGTTTGGGTTAGGGTTAGGGTTTGCGTTTGGGTTAGGGTTAGGTTTAGGTTTAGGGTTAGGTTTAGGGTTAGGGTTTGGTTTTTGGTTAGGTTTAGGGTTAGGGTTAGGATTAGGGTCAAGATTAGGGTTAGGGATAGAGTTAGGGTTAGGGTTTGGGTTAGGGTTAGGATTTGGGTTTCTGTTAGTGTTAGGGTAAGCGTTAGGGTTAGGGTTAGGGTTTGGGTTAGAATTAGGTTTAGGGTCAGGGTTAGGGTTTGGGGTAGGGATAGGTTTAGGTTTAGGGTTAGGGTTTTTATTTGGGTTTCGGTTAGGGTTAGGGTTTGGGTTCGGCTTTGGTTAGGCTTAAGGTTTGGGTTTCGGTTAGGTTTAGGGTTAGGTTTAGGCTTAGTGTGAGTGTTAGGTTTCGGGTTTGGGTTAGGGTTAGAGTTAGTGTTTGAGTTAGGGTTTGGGTTAGGATTAGGGTTTGGGTTTGGTTTAGGATTAGGGTTAGGGTTTGGGTTAGGGTTAGGGTTATGGTTTTGGTTTGGGTTAGGGGTTAGGTTTAGGTTTAGGTTTAGGGTTAGGGTTAGGGTTAGGGTTTGGGTAAGGGTTAGGTTTATGGTTTGGGTTTGGGTAAGGGGTTAGGTTTCGGTTTAGGGTTAGGGTTTGATTTAGGGATAGTCTTAGGGTTAGCGTTTGGGTTAGGGTTGGGTTTAGGCTTTGTGTTTGGTTTAGGATTAGGGTTAGGGTTAGTCTTTGGTTTAGGGTTAGGGTTAGGATTAGGGTTAGGTTTAGGGTTAGGTTTATGGATAGGGTTAGAGTTAGGGTTAGGGTTTGTGTTTGTGTTAGGTTTAGGTTTAGGGTTAGGTTTAGGGTTAGGTTTAGGGTTAGGTTTATGGATAGGGTTAGGGTTAGGGTTAGGGTTTGTGTTTGTGTTAGGGTTGGGTTTAGGGTTAGGTTTTGGGTTAGGGTTAGGGTTAGGGTTGGGTTAGGTTTAGGGTTAGGGTTTGGGTTAGGGTTTGGGTTATGTTTAGGGTTAGGTTTAGCGTTAATGTTTGGCTTAGGGTTAGGGTTATGGTTAGGGTTTGGGTTAGGGTTAGGGTTTGGGTTAAGGTTAGTGTTAGGTTTAAGGTTACTGTTAGTGGGAGGGTTTGGGTTTGGGTTAGGATTAGGATTAGTGTTAGGGTTAGGGTTTGCGTTGCGGTTAGGGTTAGGTTTAGTTTTATGGTTAGGTTTAGTGTTAGGGTTTGGTTTTTGGTTTGGATTAGGGTTAGGGTTAGGGTTTGGGTTAGGGTTAGGGTTAGAGTCAAGTTTAGGGTTAAGTTTCGGGTTAGGGTTAGAGTTAGGGTTAGGGTTTGGGTTAGGATTAGGGTTTGGGTTTGGCTAAGGTTTAGGGTTAGTGTTAGGGTAAGGGTTAGGGTTAGGGTTAGGGTTTGGGTTAGAATTAGGTTCAGGGTTAGGGTTCGGGTTTGGGGTAGGGTTAGGGTTAGGGTTAGGGTTAAGTTTTGGGTTTGCGTTTCGGTTAGAGTTAGGGTTAGGATTTTGGTTTGGGTTTGGTTAGGCTTAAGGTTTGGGTTTGGGTTAGGGTTAGAGTTAGTGTTAGGGTTAGGGTTTGGGTTAGGGTTAGGCTTTGGGTTTGGTTTAGGGTAAGGGTTAGAGTTAGGGTTAGGGTTAGGGTTAGGGTTTGGGTTAGATTTAGGGTTAGGTTTAGTCTTTGGTTTAGGTTTAGGGTTACAGTTAGGTTTAGGGTTATTGTTCGGGTTAGGGTTAGGGGTTAGGTTTAGGTTTAGGGTTATGTTTACGGTTAGGGTTAGGCTTTGGTTAAGGGTTAGTGTTAGGGTTTGTCTTTGGGTTAGGATTAGGTTACTGTTAGGTTTAGGGTTATGGTTACGGTTAGGGTTAGGGTTAGGTTTAGGGTTAGGGTTAGTTTTAGGGTTTGGGTTAAAGTTACGGTCAGTGTTTGGGTTAAGGTTTGTTTTAGGGTTAGGGTTAGGGTTTGGGTTAGGGTTAGGGTTAGGGTTAGCGTTTGAGTTATGGTTAGGGTTAAGATGAGCGTTAGGGTTTGGGTTTGGGTTTGTCTTAGGGTTAGGGTTAGGGTTAGAATTAAGTTTAGGGTTAGGGTTAGGGTTTGGGGTAGGGTTAGGGTTAGGGTTATGGTTTGGGTTTGGGTTTGGTTAGGCTTAAGGTTTTGGTTTGGGTTAGGGTTAAGGTTAGCGTTAAATTTAGTGTTTTGTTTGGGTTAGTGTTAGTGTTAGGGTTATGTTAGGATTTGGGTTAGAGTTAGGGTTAGGGTTAGGGTTTGGGTTAGGGTTAGGTTTAGGGTTAGGGTTAGGGTTTGGGTTAGGGTTAGGGTTAGGGTAAGGGTTTGGGTTACGGTTAGGGTTAGGGTTAGGGTTATGTTTAGGGTTAAGGTTAGGTTTAGGTTAGGGTTTGGGTTAGGCTTAGGGTTAGGATTAGGGTTAAGGTTAGGATTACGGTTAGGTTTAGGGTTAGGGATAGGGTTAGTGGTTAAGCTTAGGGTTAGCATTAGGGTTAGGTGTTAGGGTTAGGGGTTAGGGGTTAGTGTTAGTGTTAGGGATAGGGTTAGGGTTAGGGTTAGGGTTAGTTTTTGGTTTACGGTTAGGGTTATTGTTAGGTTTAGGGTTAGGGTTAGGGTTAGGGTTACGGGTTAGGTTTAGGTTTACGGTTAGGTTTAGGGTTTTGGTTAGGGTTTGTGTTAGGGTTAGGGTTAGGTTTAGGGTTAAGGTTTGGGTTAGGGTTTGGGTTAGGGTTAGTGTTAGGGTTACCGTTAATGTTTGGGTTAGGGTTAGGGTTATGGTTAGGGATTGGGTTAGGGTTAGTGTTTGGGTTAGGGTTAGGTTTGGGTTTAGTGTTAGGGTTTGGGTTTGTGTTAGGTTTAGGGTTAGGTTTAGGGTTAGGGTTTGGGTTAGGTTTAGAGTTAGGGTTACGGTTAGGGTTAGGTTTTGGGTTAGCGTTTGGTTTGTGTTAGGGTTAGGGTTCGGTTTAGGATTAGGGTTTGGGTTAGGTTTACGGTTAAGGTTAGGGTCAGGATTAGGTTTAGGGTTAGGGTTAGTGTTAGGGTTAGTGGTTAGGTGTTAGGGTTAGGTTTAGGGTCTGTGTTACAGTTAGGGTTATGGTAAGGGTTAGGGTTAGGGTTACGGTTAGGGATAGAGTTAGGTTTAGGGTTAGGTTTAGGATTAGGGTTTGGGATAGGGTTAAGTTTAGTGTGAGTGTTTGAGTTAGGGTGAGGCTTTTCGTCAGGGTTAGCTTTAGCGTTAGGGTTTGGATTTGGGTTAGGTTTAGGGTTAGGGTTAGGGTTAGGGTTAGCTTTAGGGTTAGGGTTTGGGTTAGGCTTAGGGTTAGGATTAGGGTTAAGGTTAGGATTAGAGTTATGGTTAGGTGTTAGGTGTTAGGGTTAGGGGTAGGGATTGGGTTACGGTTACGGTTAGGGTTAGGGTTAGGTTTAGGCTTATTCTTAGGGTTTGGGTTAGGGTTAGAGTTAGTGTTAGGGTTAGGGTTTGGATTTGGATTAGGGTTAGGATTAGGGTTAGTGTTAGGGTTAGGGTTTGGGTTTTGTTAGGGTTATGGTTAGGGTTAGGAATTGCGTTAGGATTAGGGTTAGGGTTAGGGTCAAGTTTAGGGTTAAGTTTAGGGTTAGGGTAAGAGATAGGGTTAGGTTTTGGATTAGGGTTAGGGTTTGGGTTTGGGTTAGGGTTAGGTTTAGGGTTAAGGTTTGGGTTAGGTTTAGGGTTAGGGTTAGGGTTAGGGGTTACGTGTTAGGGTTAGGTTTAGGTTTTGGGTTACGGTTAGGGTTAGGGTTAGGTTTAGGGTTCGTGTTAGGGGTTAGGTGTTAGAGTTAAGGTTAGGGTTTGGGTTTGGGTTTGGGTTAGGGTGAGGGTTTGGGTTAGGGTTAGCGTTAAGTTTAGGGTTTAGGTTTGGGTTAGTGTTAGTGTTTGGGGTAGGATTTGGGTTAGGTTTAGGGTTAGGGTTAGGTTTAGTGTTTTGGTTAGGTTTAGGGTTAGGTTTAGGGTTTGGGTTTGGGTTTGGGTTAGGGCGAGGGTTTGGGTTAGGATTTGGGTTAGGGTTAGGTTTAGGGTTAGTTTTAGGGTTTAGGGTAGGGTTAGGGATAGGGTTTGGGTTAGGATTTGGGTTAGGGTTAGGGTTAGGGTCAGGGTTTGGTTTAGGGTTAGGGTTAGGGATAGTGTTAGGGTTAAGTTTAGGATTTGGGTTAGGTTTAGGGTTTGGGTTAGGTTTAGGGTTAGGATTAGGGTTTGGGTTAGGGGTACGGTTAGGGTTAGGGTTTGGGTTAGGGTTTGGGTGTCGGTTAGGGTTAGGGTTAGGGTTAGTCTTTGGGTTAGGGTTATGGTTAGGGTTAGGTTTAGGGTTATGGTTACGGTTAGAGTTAGGGGTTAGGTTTAGGTTTAGGGTTAGGTTTAGGGTTTTGGTTAATGTTTGTGTTAGGGTTAGGTTTAGGGTTAAGGTTTGGGTTAGGGT
>JAJHUQ010000034.1:5757500-5760000 GCA_035773235.1 Eospalax fontanierii
GGGTTAGTGTTAGTATTACGGTTCGGGTTTGGGTTAGGGTTAGAGTTAGAGTTAGGGTTAGGGTTTGGGTTAGGGTTAGTGTTTGGGTTTGTTTTACAGTTAGGGTTAGGGTTAGGGTTTGTGTTAGGGTTAGCGTTAGGGTTTGGATTTGGGTTAGGGTTAAGGTTAGGGTTAGTCTTTGGGTTAAGGTTAGGGTTACGGTTATGTTTAGGGTTATGTTTAGGGTTAGGGTTAGGGCTTAGGTTTAGGGTTAGGGTTAGGGTTTGGGTGAGGGTTAGAGTTATGTTTAGTCTTTGGGTTAGGGTTAGTGTTACGGTTAGGTTTAGGGTTAGGGTTGGGGTTTGGGTGAGGGTTAGTGTTAGGGTTTTGGTTTGTCTTAGGGTTAGGGTTAGGTTTAGGGTTAGGGTTTGGGTTAAGTTTACGGTTAAGATCAGTGCCAGGATTAGGTTTAGCGTTAGGGTTAGGGTTAGGGTTAGGGGTTAGCTGTTAGGGTTAGTTTTAGGGTTTGGGTTACAGTTAGGGTTAGGGTAAGGGTAAGGGTTAGGGTTAGCTTTAGGGTTAGGGTTTGGGTTAGGGTTAGGGTTAGGGTTAGGGTTAGGATTAGCGTTAGGTTTAGAGTTTGGGTTAGGGTTTGGGTTAGGTGTTAGGGTTAGGGTTAGGGTTAGGGTTATTGTTAGGGTTTGGGTTAGGGTTAGAGTTAGTGTTAGGGTTAGAGTTTGGATTTGGATTAGGGTTAGGATTAGGGTTAGGGTCAGGGTTAGGGTTTGGGTTTTGTTAGGGTTAGGGTTAGGGTTAGGGTTTGGGTTAGGGTTAAGGTTAGGGTTAGGGTCAAGTTTAGGGTTAAGGTTAGAGTTAGGGTAAGGGATAGGGTTAGGGTTTGGGTTAGGGTTAGGGTTAGGGTTTGGGTAAGGGTTAGGGTTAGGTTTAGGGTTACGGTTAGGGTTAAGGTTAGGGTTAGCGTTAGGGTTTGGATTTGTGTTAGGGTTGGGTTAGGGTTAGGGTTAGGCTTAGGGATTTGGGTTAGGGTTAGGGTTACGGTTAGGGTTAAGTTTAGGGTTAGCATTAGGGTTTGGATTTGTGTTAGGCTTGGGTTAGGGTTAGGTTTAGCGTTTGAGTTGGGCTTAGGGTTAGGGTTAGGGTTCAGGTTATGGTTAGGGTTAGGGTTAGGGTTAGGGTTAGGGTTAGGGCTTAAGGTTAGCGTGACCGTTAGGGTTAGGGTTTGGGTTAGGGTTTGGTTTGTGTTAGGGTTAGGGCAACGGTTAGGGTTAGGGTTAGGGTTTGGGTTAGGCTTAGAGTTAGGGTTAGGGTTTTGGTTTCGGTTAGGGTTAGGGTTAGAGTTTGGGTTAGGATTTGGGTTAGGGTTAGGGTTATTGTTAGGTTTAGTGTTTGGCTTAGCTTTAGGGTTAGGCTTAGGCTTAGGGTTTGAGTTTGGGTTACGGTTAGGTTTTGGGTTAGAATTTGGGTTAGGGCTAGGGTTAGGGTTAAGTTCTGGGTTTGGATTTGGTTTAGGGTTAGGGTTTGGGTTAGGATTTGGGTTAGGTTTAGGGTTAGGGTTAGGGTTACGGTTTGGGTTAGGGTTACAGTTAGGGTTAGCGTTAGGTTTAGCGTTAGTGTTTGGGTGAGGGTTAGGGTTATGGTTAGGGTTTGGTTTAGGGTTAGGTTTTGGGTTAGGGTTAGGTTTAGGGTTAGGGTTAATGTTAGTGTGAGGGTTTGGGTTTCGGTTAGGGTTAGGGTTAATGTTGGGGTTAGAGTTTGCGTTTGTGTTAGTGTTAGGTTTAGGTTTAAGGTTAGGGTTTGGTTTTGGGTTAGGGTTACTGTTATTGTTAGGGCTTGGGTTTGGGTTAGGGTTAGGGTTAGGGTTTGGGTTAGGATTTAGGTTAGGGTTATGGTTTGGTTTAGGTTTAGAGTTAAGTTTAGGTTTTGGGTTAGGGTTAGGTTTTGGGTTAGGGTTAGGCTTAGGCTTAGGGTTTTGGTTTGTGTTAGGGTTAGGGTTAGGTTTAGGGTTAGGGTTTGGGTTAGGTGTAGGGTTAAGGTTAGGGTCAGGATTAGGTTTACGGTTAGGGTTAGGGTTAGGGTTAGGGTTAGGGTTACGATTTAGGTTAGGGTTAGGGTTAGGGTTTGGGTTAGGTTTAGGGTTAAGTTTAGTTTTTGGGTTAGGTTTAGGTTTTGGGTTAGGGTTAGGCTTAGGGTTAGGGTTTTGGTTTGTGTTAGGGTTAGGTTTAGGGTTAGGGTTTGGGTTAGGTTTAAGGTTAAGTTTAGGGTCAGGATTAGGTTTACGGTTAGGGTTAGGCTTAGGGTTAGTGGTTAGGTGTTAGGGATAGGGTTAGGGTTTGGGTTAGGCTTAGGGTTAGGGTTAGTCTTTGGGTTAGGGTTAGTGTTACGGTAACGTTTAGGTTGATGGTGAGGTTTACGGTTAGGGGTTAGGTTTTGGTTTAGGGTTAGGTTTAGGGTTAGAGTTAGGGTTAGGTTTTGGGTTAGGGTTAGGATTAGGATAAGGGTT